>LR812533.1:26954902-27398339 GCA_903798195.1 Danio kyathit | reverse complement strand
TTAGAAAAATCTTCTCTTTAATCCCCAAATTGTCTCAAACGAATCTTGTTATAGGTGGGGACTTTAATTGTGTGCTTGACGGATATCTTGATAGATCATCGATTAAAATTGCTCCGCATTCTAATTCAAGAAAGTTTTTGAATAGTTTTATTGATAATTCTAATTTGGTAGACATATGGAGACTTATGCACCCAACTGAAAGAGATTATACATTTCACTCACATGTGCATAATGTATATACCCGCATTGATTTTTTTTTAGTAGACAGCAATCTCATTTCCAATGTTCTAAACTCCAAAATTATGATATACTGATTTCAGACCACGCCCCTGTTTCATTTGAAGTCGTTCTCGACCAAACAACTTTTATTCGTCCCTTGTGGAGGATGGACCCTCATTTAATTGATGATCCTAAATTCATAGATTATATGAGTTCGCAATTGGACATTTTTTTTGATTGCAACGACAAGCCAGAAACATCACCAGGATTACTCTGGGAAACGTCTAAAGCGTTTATAAGAGGTTGCGTTTTATCATATCAAGGGACCAAGAACAAATTATACAAAACAAAACTAACTGATTTAGAAAAACAAATTCACCAGCTAGACATTGAAAATGCACTAAACCCCTCATTAGATATTCATAAGAAAATTTTACAGTTAAGGTACGAATACAATAATATAGTCTCTGCTAAAATTAATAGAACTTTTCATTATGTGAAACAGAAATATTTTGAATTTGGAGAGAAACCCCATAAATTACTTGCTAGACAGCTGCGCAAAATAGATAGTGAAAGAACAATCCATAAAATAAAAACCAAACAGGGGACCCACTGTATCGCAAATAAAGAGATAAACAAATGTTTTAAGGAATTCTACTCAAAGTTATACTCCTCAGACACTGAGCTGGACTCACAAACGATGTACTCATTTCTACATAAATGTAATCTCCCCAAGTTATCTCCAGAGGACAGAACATCCCTTAATAAAAACATTACTCTAGAGGAATTAAAGATCACAATAAATACTTTAAAAAGCTGTAAAACTCCTGGTCCAGATGGGCTGCCTGCTGAACTATTAAAAAATTCAACCACATACTTACTCCATATTTGCTTAAAACCTTTCAACAAGCGTTAAAAACTGGACTACCTCCAACTTTTTCTGAGGCTATTATTACAGTAATTCCTAAAAAAGGTAAAAATCCTGAAGAAGTTGAGGCGTATAGACCTATCTCCCTTCTCAATGTTGATCAAAAAATATTATCTAAAACACTTGCTAATAGACTCTGTAAATTAATCAATAAATTAGTTAACATAGATCAGAATGGATTTATTCCAGGAAGAAGCACTATCCATAATATAAGAAGACTATTTAATATAATTTATCATCCTAAGGCAACCAGAGACAACTTAATTGTAATATCACTAGATGCCGAAAAGGCCTTCGACAGAGTGGAGTGGAGTTACTTGTTTGCTGTCCTTGAGAAATTTGATTTGGGAGATGAGTTTATAACTTGGATAAAAATTTTGTACAGTAGTCCATTAGCACGTGTTTTAACAAATAGAACAATTTCAGACTCTTTTTATCTTAAAAGAGGAACCAGACAGGGTTGTCCTCTCTCGCCTCTTTTGTTCGCATTAACGGTAGAGCCCCTTGCAGAAGCCATTCGATCTAATGCTTGCATACTTGGATTTCAAACTTCAAATACTATTAATAAAATATCATTGTATGCAGATGATATTTTGCTTTATATTACCCAACCACAAGTGAGCCTTCCGGCTGTACTCAAGATTATTAATACTTTTGGGAAGTTTTCTGGCTTTAAAGTTAATTTTGAAAAAAGTGAACTCATGCCCATTGGCTTAAGAGATCTGTCTATAATACATACATCTCCATTCAAGGTTTCCACAGAAAAAATTATATACCTTGGAATTGTAGTTACCTGTAAATACTCTCTACTCTTCGAAGCTAATTTCAAACCTTTATTGTCTAAACTACAGAATTGTATAGACTATTGGAAGACGCTCCCAATCTCTCTAATTGGCAGAATAAATGCGATAAAAATGATTTTCCTTCCTCAAATATTATATTTATTTCGTAATATTCCAATAGTATTACCCAAGTCCTTTTTTAAGCATGTGGACTCAATTATTCTTCCATTTCTGTGGAACTACAAAAGTCACAGAATTAAAAAAAATCATCTTTGTAAACCCAAACAGGAGGGGGGCTTAGCCTTTCCGGATTTTCGTCTTTACTACTGGGCTACACACATACAATTTTTTACATTATGGTTGGAACAGTCGACTACTGCCCCAGACTGGCTTCAGATAGAGCGAGATTACTGCCATCCTTACGATCTTGGAGCAATGTTATTGTCTCCAGTGATAGTAGACCAAACAGTAGTTAATAATATTGTTATAAAGAATCAGTTACGTATCTGGAGACAGATAAGAGAATATCTTAAGATAAAATCACTTTCTCTCTTAATCCCAATTGCAAATAATCCCTCATTTCTTCCTTCAAAATTGGATACAACTTTTAATCAATGGAAGGAATTGGGTATATGCACAGTTAAGGACCTTTATATGGATGGGGTTTTAGGTTCCTTTACTCAATTACAACAGAAATATAGCCTTCCAAAAAAACATTTTTTCAGATTTTTACAAATAAGAAATTACCTGCGAACACATAATGTTTCCATAGAAGAGGCCCCGCCCTCAATCGCTGATGATTGTCTCACACAGTTCAGGGGACACAAACATCAATTATCTCTAATTTACGAAAGGTTATTTGCAGCTACTGCCCCCACTACAAAGATGATCAGAGAAGAATGGGAACGAGAGATTGGCATCGAAATTTCAGAAGAGATTTGGCAGAATAGTTTAGAGGATATTGATAAACAATCAATCAACACTAGATTATGCCTTATCCAGTTCAAGGTCCTACACAGGCTGCATTTCTCCAAAAAGAAATTACATAGAATTTTCCCCAATATGTCACCCATTTGTGATAAGTGCAAATCAGAAGAAGCTGACTTGGCTCATAGTTTTGTATTCTGTCACAAAATACAGGGATTCTGGAATGAGGTTTTTAAAGTGCTTTCTGATGTCCTTGATCAACACGTAGATCCTGACCCAGTGCTTATTATATTAGGACATTCTGATTATACATATTCATTGAGCAGTACACAACGTAAATTTCTTACATATTGTTTGATTACAGCCAAAAAGCTGCTGTTATTGTACTGGAAAAATGTTAATCCTCCAACTGCTAAACTATGGCTTGAAGAATTGATATCTACTCTGCACTTGGAACGTACCAGATATATCTTAAAAGGCAACATTGGACAATTTCAGAAGATTTGGGGCCCTTTCTTTTGTCACTTCATGGGGAATTCTCCCCAAAGCAATGTATTGTAACTAAAAAGTTGTTTTGATTATCACTGTATTGTATACTTACAGGCCGGGCTTGGGTTGGGGTGTTAGTTTTGTTTGTTTGGTTTTCGTCTGTTCTTGTAAGTTTATGCATATAAGAAAATAATCCTGGAATTTGTGATTATTGTAAGTCTATTCAATGACCAAATAAAAAACTTATTTGACAAAAATAAATAAATAAATAAATTTATGCTTTGCAGTAAGAAATATTTATTTTCCACTATTGTTTTTATATGCATGTCAATTTAATAAATAATATTTCTGCTACAAAACAAACGTAAGATTATAATAAATCATTCAATCCAATGCTGAAAGCTGCAAAGCAGTCATCAGTAAATAGAAAAATAATATACATCTCAAGAAAGAACGGACAAAAGAAAGTAAAAGTCTCACTTCTAACACTCTTTAAAAGTTTTGGTTTCGGTTTGTGTCATTTTAAATGCTCAGTCTCATTATGAGCTGATTTTCATTTTTCTGTGTTTGTGGAAAAAAGCAGGCGTCAGCCGACCCAATAAATGAGCGGGGCAGAGCAGGATTCTCGTGATGACCACCGGCGCAAATACCGTCTTTGTTATGAGCCGCAGATTCAGTTTAAACTTAGTAAAGGTGAGCTTCTTTGGCGATGATGTGTACAGTGTTACATTTAGGGGACATTTGCGCTGAACACGCAGTGAATGCAACGCATCGAGATTCGGGCACCTACTCCGAAAACACTCGATCTCGGCTGGCGCTTATAAGCTCTCTGTTATCTGACAGCGGAAAGCCTTGAGTGATTGACAGCTGATATGAACCAATATAGCGGCAGGGAAGTCCGATTCAGCACGTTTTTAGAAAAAAATCGAAACAAGTCGCACTACAACCATCATATGCAGTCGCACAAATGCTCCCAAATATATTATTAAGTCGCATAGACAAAATTTCGGGTGCATATGTGACCAAAATGGTCACAATTTCGAGCCTTGTAAATTGTATTTTATTGTAGATTATCACAGGGTGGCAAGAAGGTGTGCATGTTCTCCTGTTTGTGTGGGTTTCCTCCAAGTGATCCAGTTTATCCCAGAGTCCAAAGACGAGAAAATTGGTGTGACATATTTGTGAATTGGGTAACAAAATTGGCGGTTCACTCCACTGTGGCGACCCCTGATAAATCAGGGACTAAGCCGAAGAATAGAAGTGAGTTTAGATTTTTACAATATACAAAAAATGATAATATTGCATTGTAAAAAAAAATAAAAAAATTCTAAATATCTTAGAAAATCTCAGAATATTTAAAAATCGCAATAATATTGTATTGTGGCATTAGTCTTGTGATAATATTATATTATGGAGACTCAGTTTAACATAGGAAAGATACTTTATATTGTGTGTCATGTCTGATTATGGCCTGCTGTAAGCTGTTACTTGTAAATCAGACAACAGCTACAGTACTGCACGTTTTGGATTCATTCCAGAGTCTATTGTCGTGTTTGAAGCTCCAGCATATGCATCAGATATCAGTGAACAGACAGTGGGGATCTGAAACTGAGACTGCAATCAATCAATGACCTACTAAAATGAATCTGTTTCCTCAGTTATGCACCAAAGCGTCCATTGTAACCATGCTTTTATGTGCTCTTACAATTTCAGACAGAGCTCAGTTTGGTGCCATCCATCACAACAGAGACGTTCACTGCGGGGGTCACTGCATTGCTACTGACAGCGGGGTCATTTACGCAGCAACTGGGAGGATTCAGCTCGGTCCAAGTGATCTGCCTCTAAACTAATCTAGAGCAGCGGAGTAAACAGATGCACTGCAGGGTCTAAGCTCGGCCTCTCACTGTCCCACATTCCCACCGGAGCTTCAGCTCTCTCCTGTTTGCTCTGGCTGCTGTAGTCTGTTGGTTTGTCAATCTGTTCGGCTGAATGGTTGGATGGCCAGTTATCTCTCTCTTTCACTGTCTCTCGGCCCTAAAATGCTATGGCATGTGAACTGAGTCTAAGGCCCCTGCTGTGATTAATGCAGGTGCCACTGTGTGGGTAAAGAGGAGCTAAGCCAATCGTGATGCCAGAGTTTGTGCCACCTCAGCGAAACCCAACGCAGATCTGTCCACCCTGACATTTTGTGCTCACTGTCTTTCTCTGTCAACTCAAACACCACACTTACACTAATTGAGGAGAGATGGCAGACTACAGAGGCGAAAAGTGACAGCACTAACTACTACGCCACCGCATCGCCATTATTATTATTTTTATTATTATTATTATTATTAAGAATAATAATGTTCCAAATAAACATAATATTGTTTAAACTTAAATTACAATAATTACAATAAGTGTTATTATAACACTTATTCATAACATTAAATAAAAACAAATACTATTGTTCTAAAATAATAATAATAATAATAATAATAATAGTAACAATATATTATAATATTATTATATTACAATAATCAATTACAATAAGTGTTTATAATTATTGATATTTGTAAATAAAACAAATTAGTTTTCTAAAATAATAATACTAATAATAATATTTTTTAAACAATAATTTGTTTAACAACAACAACCATAATAATAATAAAAATAATGTTACAAATAATATAATTGTTTACACTAACTAACAATAATTACAATAAGTGTTTATAATAATATAATCACAATATTATAATAATATCACAAATAAAATAATAAGTATATTTCACTTTATTACATTAATTGATAACTAAATGCTTATAATTATTGATAATTGCAAAAACAATCAAAAATTTTTAAAACTATATATTTATTTATTATTATTATTTGATTATTATTATAAATTAGAACACAAGTATTTGTTTTTGTGAATAATAATAATAAGAATTATTAATATTAATAATATCACAAATAAAATTGTACATTTTACTTTGTTACAATAATTGATAACAATAAGCGTTTATAATTATTGATAATTGCAAATAAAAACAAATTACAGTTTTAAAATAATAATAATAATAAAATAATAATAATAATAATAATAATAATAATAATAATAATAATAATTTATTTTTTAAACTACATTTCTTTATTTTTATTATTATTTTAATTAGTAGTAGTAGTAGTAGTAATATTATTATTATTATTATTATTATACTTTAGGTAAATGTTTTGATTTGCAGGACACATGGCGCAATGACCAAGTTGTTTCTCATTCTGGACAAACCTGGTCAATGCTGTATCACAACAAACAGAAAAAGTAGGACTTATGAGCTATATCATTTTTTTAAATAAAGTAACAGATGTCTTTATGTAACTTTGCAGCAGTACCATCGAACATAACATAAACATAAAATGACATTTCTGCCTTATGAAGAAGTCTGAATTTATGCCTCCAATACTACAGGGGAAATAGCTCTGTCCTGGTGACAGTCTGAGTATATGGTTTCCTGCATGCTACATGTTAATAACATAATAAATCTGAATCTGCTGTTATGAACTGTCTTTTCCAGCAAACCAATGCCTGAAACATTGGTGTATAACACAGGATAAGCCTTACATTCTGTTACACAGAAAATTTCTTCTCCAAGGACACTGGAGTTTCGCAGGCTGGCATGTCTCTCATCTGGGCCACGGGTCTCTGAAAGATGCATTACTCGGGTCCCTGAAAGCTCCACACAAAGCAATATTAGATTCTCCGGTTCCACTCCCTGCTGCGCCTCTAATCTGATTGCAGTGTCACCACACTTCCCCATGTGCCTATTAGACTGACTTACTCAATTTGATAATGCGAACGAAAGAATATGGAAGACATAAAGGTATTTGATCATCACAGCCAAGATAGGGAGGGACGGTTCAACTGAAAATGGGAAAATCCATTTTGGCTCCACAGAACTCATGCATGTTATGAGCTTTCGTCAAGTGCTGGCGTGGAAGGGCGGATGAAGAACACGAGCATGGCGGCTTTCATTTTGCACGCTGAGATTTTTCATGCGAGTCATTAACAGCAGGTGATAAGCAAGGTGTTGTAGCCTAAGAAAACGAGAAGTTAATATTGGGTTTAACCAACAGAAACAATTCTGAGAGCAATACTTCCCAACTTGGCTAGCTCTTAGACCAGTAGAGTTTTTCTTCCTTCATTTAAACAAATAAATAAATAAATCTTGTCAACAGGTGGTGGTATACTCCAAACTGTAAAGTTCAATCAGAGAATTGTCATCACAAAAGGATTATTATCAGTTCGGGAGGGCTGTCTACATTGTGCACCAAGCAAGAGTAGAGTTATATCTGTGAATAACGAATCTGAGTGGGATATTGTATCAGTATATTGCACAGTTTAGCACAAAAATATTGTTTGTGTCTCCCATAAATTCAGCCATCCATTTTGTCAGGATTCTGCCACTTCAGCCTTGTTCATTCTTGTTTTGTTGGCAGAGTCCAGACTCTAGTCCTGTCTTGTCTAGTATGTTGTGCTCGGCTCAAATATTCTCGGGTCGAGCACATATTTTCATTCATTGTGTTCATCTTTGTACAAGCGCCGTCTCGGCTGCACTGGGCTGCAGCCTGCTGTGCGGGCGCGTGTCGGCTTGCTCGGGATGGGTGCTCTAGTCCTGGTGTTTGTGTTTGTTCTATCTGCAGCGTGTGGTTTCATTCTCAGCATCTCAGTCTAGTTAATTTCGGTTGGTGCTGGGATGGAACATGCACATTGCATGTGTGAGTGCATGGTGAGTGTCTATTTATCGTGCACTCATGTCTTGCGTTCAGTTTTCTGTTGGTGTTGTGTTTAGCACGTGGTTCATATTTATGTGCCACGTGCTTTAGCGTGTGTTTCATGTGACACGCAGTTAATGAGTTCTCTCATTGGCTGAGTGTTCTAGTCCCTTTTTACGTGAGCACAAGCCTTGTTTTGTTTGTTTGTGTCATGTGCTCTCCCATCTATTGTCTAGTCCCACCATCTTTGTTAACCTATTACGAGCTTATTCAGTTCACCTGTTTGTTTATTAGTTAATTCTTTCTCTTTATAGTCCTCTTGTCTGCTATTCTGTGCCACACATAATTCATCCTTTCTAGTCCTGTTCAAGCCCTGATTCCTGCCAGCCTGCCCTGCCGAGTCCATTTGTTTGTTTGTGTTTAGTTTCCCCTCAGGGTAGTTTTGTTGCTTTTGTTTTATTTTATAATTAATAAATCTATTTTTAGTCTGCATTTGAGTCCTCGCTCCTTTCCCCACCCACCAACTGTAACATATTTTGTAAACAATAGAGATTGTGGTGTAAAATCTGATGTCGCACAAAGAAAATTATTTTCTGGACAAACTAAAAACTCTGTTTTACAAAAAGAAAAGTTTCTGATCCATGTCCCGATATTGGTATTGGATGTTGACCAACAGCTAAACTGCAAAAAAAAAAACTATGGTTTTGAAAATACCCACATTAATCTTAATGTCTTTTACTGTGTTAAAGTCAACACAACACTGAGGTTGTGATAATATTTTCTTCCCTATTATGACCATATTATAAATCTGAGGAAATTTGATATCTTTAAGTTGAATGAGCTAAAAATGTAGGATGAGACTGAGTTTGCCGTTAGGAACTCATTGAATAGTTGGATGGTTGTGGATTACTATTGGCCAACCTTATTTGAGTGACAGGTTGTTCCACCCTCCAACCAATGAACATGAAAATAAAGAGAGTTTGTGGAGGAGGGAAAGTTATTTTACCCAACAGGCATAATGGCATGGATGAAAAATCATCACCTGCAGTCAGTAGTGTTGCTAAGAATCCTGGGCCCTGTGGACAGGATCTGCTCTGTGCTCTCCAGGTAAATATTACATTCCTGGGCAGACCATTATATTAAAATTATGCCCTCTGTCTCTCTTCTCCCACTTGCAAAGTCCCCACCTACAGCTCGGGTTTCCTGCCTTCCTTGTCATGCAGGCTGTAGAAAAGTCCTTTAAAGTTCAGTCAGGTATTGTGTATTGAGTATTTTGATGACCATCTGACCTGCAAAGACAACACTATGATGCAGGTTTGCAATGCACAACATCAGGAAGGTCAGGCCCCTCCTAATGGACCATGCTGCACAACTCTCACTCACACACGTCTGGACTTCCATCACGTGCAATCTAACTTCTACAAAATAATAAAAATACTGAAGCGAGACAGGTTCTCAAAGAGCCTCAAAGAGTCATTGTCACATCTCTCTTTCTCCTCTGCATTTTTTTCTACAGTTTGCATTAGTTTAAGACATTGGTGCTTGTATGTAGAACAGCTATGGACTGCTTCTACCCTCCTACATCCACTCACTTTTGCATATGTTGTGAGAATGTGCATGCACGCTTGTTGTCAGAATGATGAAGATGTTTTCTAAATTTTTAATGTTTAATAATAATTCCTTACATTTCTATAGCGCTTTTCTGGACACTCAAAGAACTTTACACATTTTTGGGGGGAATCTCCTCATCCACCACCAGTGTGAAGTATCCACCTGATGCGATGGCAGCCATTTTGTGCCAGACCGCACACCACACACCAGCTGATTGGTGGAGAGGAGACAGAGTGATGAAGCCAATTATGATATGGCGATGGTTAGGAGGCCATGATAGACAGAGGCCAGTGGGCAAATGGCAATTGACCCAGCGGGGACTCGAATCAGTGGCCTTATTGTTGTAAGGCGATGGTGCTAACCACTGCTACCCATTAGTGTTTATTAATATTATTATTATTTTATTATTATATTTGTTTTTTGAGAAAAATATTATTATTATTATTATTATTATTATATTACTAATAAAATAATAATTGTATTTAACTTTATTACAATAATTGATTACAAGCATTTATAATTATTGATAATTGCATTCACCTGGATGACGCAATGACAGCCATTTTGCACCAGACCGCACACCACACACCAGCTGATTGGTAGAGAGGAGACAGAGTGATGAAGCCAGTTATGATATGGGGATGATTAGGCCATGATGGACAGAGGCCAGTGGGCAAATTTGTTAATTGTTAAACCCCTACTCTTTTTCAAAGGACAATTTGGTATTTTTAATGACCACAGAAAGCCATTTACCATCTCATTTGAAAGACAGCGCACACTGAGCAGTATAGAGTCCCATTCAATATACTGGGGTGTTAGGACCCACACAGACCACAGGTTGAGCGCCCCCTGCTGGTCTCCCTAACACCACTTCTGGCAGCAACCTAGCTTTCCCATGTGGTCTGCCATCCAGGTACTAAACGGGCGCAGCCCTGCTTAGCTTCAGTGGGCGACCATGTGAGAGTTGCAGAGAGCTAGCTGCTATTTCTCTATATGCATGTGTTGTCTTCGCATTTGAGCTCTCTCGGCCACCATAAACACATTTGATTTTGAGTTTTGTGGTAAGGATTATTGCAGATTAGACTTGTGTTAAAGTTGATTATGTAAAAAAATGCAACACTGAACAACAGGAAAGCAGTTTGGTTTGAAAGAAATTTCTGTGAAAGTTCTTTATATCACATACTGTATAACACCATTGATAATGAGCACTTGGCTTTTTGCACATGAAATGTCACAGTTTTATCTTTATTAATCTGACTGCACCTTATCGGATTTGCCCCCAGAATGTTCTACAAATGCTGACTGATAAACCAAGGCTGAAACAGAGACCTTCATATTTATCCATCAAAATACTTTCAGCAGAAGGAATCAGGAAACTTCAATACCACACACACCTATCATCATGATTATGAAGATTACTCCTGAGGTGTGGGAAAATTGGCACAAAAACACACAAAATGTGCATTTTGATTTCAATGTGTCTTTATGCTAGACTGGATTTACTTGCAAAGTGGAGGCAACCTGGAGCATCCCGATGTAAGCTCATTGACGTCTGATCATATGCTGCAGAATACGGCACGCTCATTTCTTCACTTCATGACCTGTCTTCCATGAGCTATTGCACCTGTCGCCATCGGCTTTGTGATCCACCCCTCTTCGGACACCAGCCAAGTCATAATGCAATGGAACAAATCCAGATTTATGGATTTCCAGAGCGAGTGGCAGGTAATCACAATTTAAGAGGGGATGTAAAATGATCTATTTGAGGCCCAAGCTAGTTTGTTCACTATAAAATTAGAGTTATCCATTGGTGCCCTTGGAGCACCAGACGGTCACTTGATTCCCTGAAAAACTCACTGCATGATTATAAGCAGTTGTGGGGAGGTTTAATGTAATGCCATGTGGCTAATACACTGACAGGTGTTTGCTAGAAAATTGTTTCCCAGTCAATGTCAAACAAACTTTTCATCTGGCCAAAAACGTTGTCAGATAGCTTAGAAATATAACACCACACCTTTTATAACACAAGCACACTTCAACGGCACTATCAGTTGCTGTGGAAGTAGTAATTCAGAGAAATGTTCATTTCAAAAGTCAGAAATCAAATTTAGAATCTGTGTGAGAGCTAAAAAAGTAAGTGGAAGTCAAGAGAAGAAGAAAAAAGTGAAGGCAAAACCTAATGGAATGAGATGGAACTACTTGTACTGTATGTGTTGAATTGAAAAGGCTGTTCTCTGATGCCTCTACTGACCACCGAATTCTCATCCATAAGATCCCTCATTTTAGGGTAACTCTGCTTGACTGGGTTTCATTACTCTTCCTAGAAGTCTTCACATCACAAAGGACCATCCGTTCCAGATAGACTCATTCCTCCCACCTCACTACTAACAACTGCCCATTGGGGAGTTATAATGACATCCTGATAGAGACGGAATTCTGATGGACTCCAGTTTTTTACAAGACACCAGCCATCAGCTCACTTATGATGCAGAAAAAAACTTAATGGTGACAGAAAAGAAAGGATCTGCAGCACTTGTCAAATAACTACTATTCTGTGGAACAGTTACAGTAACACGCTAATTAGCCAAGCAGTTCCCATGAGAAAAATTCTTACATATAACTTTGTCTGGGTCGTGACAGATTTCATTTTTACGGGAGTTAAAAACAGACTGTGAAAAGCACTGGCAAATTTGATGACACATCTGTCTATCAGCAAACAATCTAGGTGATCTAGGAACTGTATTCAGTAAATTCACTTACTGTAATACAAAAACATTAAATTTCCAAAAGCAGGGTTTCTGCAGATATCATAATGCCAAATTGACTATCGAAAAAATATATAGCGTAAGGGGCTAATAATTGATCTTAAAATTGTGTAAACAAAATTAAAACTGCTTTTATTCTAGCTTAAATAAAACAAATAAGACTTTCTGCAGAAGAAAAAATATTATCAGACATACTGTAAAATTTCCTTGCTCTGTTTGACATAATTTGGGAAATATTTAAAAAGAAAGAACATTTCAAAGGGGGGCTAATAATTCTGACTTCAACTATCAAAGACATAATTTGTTATTTAATTTAGTTTGTAACTTGTAAATTGTTTTAAATTCAAAACTGCAATACATACATCGTGTAAAACCTATGAATGGTGGAAAAACATTCTGTAGTATTAAAACCACCTGGGTCTCCACTTTTGCCATGGCCCCTTTTTTTTTTAACAAACTTATCCCTCAGGTTTTCCAAACTTTTACAAAAACTTTCCTCATTTCCCACTGCTGTTGCAATTTCTAGCCAAGAATTATTGGTCATCTGGTTATCTCTATGATCACGCATGGACAGATCTTAAAGAAGATGTGTGTACAGTCGTACCTGTTTCAGACAAAATCTCTTCAAAGTGTTCATATTCAACAAAGCAAAAAGATTTAAATGAGCATTAGATGTAGCGTTACATGGACATTGTAAAATTAAGACCTGTGCAAAAATATTTAAGACCTAGACAGCGAATTTAAGACTTTTTAAGGCCTTAAATTTCGATTTTTAAATTATAGACTTTTTAAGACTTTTAAGACCCTGAAAGGAAACCCTGAAAAGGCTGTAAATCACCATTTTTTTAAATAAAATTGATTTAGATTTGAAATGGGATTTAAATGCTCAAGCCATAAGCACCCCCCCCCCCCCCACCTTGATTAGTTTGAAGACTATGCTTATTGTTAATATGCTCACAATTATCAAAAATGTACATTTCGTCACCTTGGAATTATAAGGTTCTATCTGACATTTTTGTCAAAATTGAGTTATTCACATATTCATATTAAAACTTATTATACTTATTAATTTATTATACATCTTAATATATTCTTATTAAACGTATTTACATCATGTGAAGTTTTTTACTTTTTAAGACTTTTTATTTAAAAACAATAAAGGTTTTATCTACAAAGTCAAACTCTAGCCTGGCTCTATAAGGTTCTTTCTTTAAGCCAATCAGCATTTTGAATGCACGCACAAGGACCAATCAGAATCAGCTTTTTTTGTCATTCCACCAAACTGCTCCGTTGTTAAAAAAAATGGGTCCCACTTTATATTGTGTCGCTTATACCTGTGAACTTGCATGGTAGTTAGATATGTAAGTAGTATGTAACTACAGTGTATGTACACACTGGTACAGAGTATTTACTTGTGTATACTGGTGTAACTACACTCATGTAACAACCAGCTGAACAGTATGTGTAAGTACAAATGTGTAACAGGACATTGGTAACAACACTAGGAAAGTACACATCTGTAACAAGAATTATGTAAGTGCATTGTGTAACAACAATATGTACTTGCAGATGTTTTCCCACTTCCACACCTGTTTGCAGATCATGTACTTGTGAACACTGTATGGCAGAACTAATGCTGCATTAGAAGGTTTCACCTTGTGATACAAGTGTACTTGCATGGTAAATCCACAGGATCCACTCAATATAAAGTGTAAAATGGTCACAAATTACTGTTCATACATTCATTCATTTCTTTCGGCTTAGATGGGTTGCAGCTGGAAGGGCATTCACTGTGTAAACATATGATGGATGAGTTGGCGGTTCATTCCGCGGTGGCGACCCCAGATTAATAAAGGGACTAGGCCGAAACGAAAATGAATTTTATTTTAAACTTTATATTGTGGACTGTTCCTGTGGAGTTACCATGTAACTACACTGTTATTAAAGTGTTGCATAGAAGATATTTCTACAAGTTACACAGTTAATTTGTGACCATTTTACACTTTATATTAAGTGGACAGTTCCTGTGGAGTTACCATGTAAGTACACTGGTATCACAAGGTGAAACCTTCTAATGCAGCATTAGTTCTGCCATACAGTGTTCACAAGTGCATGATCTGCAAACAGGTGTGGAAGTGGGAAAACATCTGCAAGTACATATTGTTGTTACACAATGCACTTACATAATTCTTGTTACAGATGTGTACTTTCCTACTGTTGTTACCAATGTCCTGTTACACATTTGTACTTACACATACTATTCAGTTGGTTGTTACATGAGTGTAGTTACAACCAATAGTACAAAAGTAAATACTATGTAAACGTGTGTACATACACTGTAGTTATATACTACTTACACATCTAATTACCATGTAAGTTCACAGGTATAAGCGACACAATATAAAGTGGGACCAAAAAAATGTAATATATGATGTAGTGTAGTATGTGAAATATTTTTTTATGTGTATATATGTCAATGTAACATTTTTCAGTGTTATTAAACTGTGTTAAACAACTAATTTGCTCACTGTCTGTGTAAGGGCAAATAATTAAATTTATTTGTGAGGTCTTAATTATAACAATAAATATTACCATTTTACTTACATAAGATTAACATCTGCACTGGACAAAATATTTAGCACAGCATAGTATGATTAATTTGAACAAGAAAACATGGTAACACTTTCTTTGATGGTCTATTTGAGTATTAGTAGACTCTTAATATCTGTTGATACTGCTCCTTCAACAGACATTTAACTGACTTGCAAGTACATGTCAACTTACACTAACCCTAACCCCAACCCAACAGTCTACTTATAATCTAATGAGAATTAGTTGGCATGTAGATGCAATGTAACTTACAGTAATTCAGCAAATGGATTATCAAAATAAAGTGTGATATATATGAATATTTCATAATAAAACACTAAATAAATGTTATAGAAAGCAAAAATGTTACTTTCTTAAACATCAACATATTGTTACCACACCATTTTTTTATTATTATCAAATTAATAAGCAGACTGATTGTATTTCTTGAAAAGTAATGCTTGAATTAGTGATCTGCCAGACAGAACCTTATAATTCCAAGCAGAAAATGAATTTTTAGAATTAAGCTTTTATCTGCATTTGCCCCGTTATTTACTCCAATGTGTAAATTTAAAAGAATTTTGATAACTTAAATTTAGAGTATATTTAGGGTCTCTGTCATGTTAAAGGGCACCTATGATAAAAAAATCATTTTTGGAAGCTGTCCAGTCATATTGGTGTGATATAAACATAAAAGTCTTTTTTTTTAATTTCCTGACCTTTAAATAGGATCCAAATTCCTCCCATTTTGAGATCCACCGCAACGGATGTAGGAGTGGGGTTTTCCCCACCCACCAAATTGATTGAAAGCCGCGTATTAACATGTCTCTGTAGTAACGTCTATAATCATATCAACAAGACAAGACGTGTGCATTTAAAAGGAATTAAAACTGGAATTAAAAGATCTGTTCAGCTCGCTGTGATCCTCAATCATCATCAAATGTGATCAAGAATGAGTTTTACAAGTTAAAACATTTTTAAAACAGTGCATGTTTGTAATGAATTACAGCAATTTTACCGTCTTGATCACCACAGCCGCATAGTGTCAGTACAATTATAAAAGAAGACGCTTCAATCCCGGTTTGTGGACGTTAAATCAGGTTTATTTTGTACATTAGCATAACGACTATCCATACAGCAGTGGATATTAACCTGTATCCTGTTTGCGGTGCTGTGGTGAGTGAACTTTGTAAGGACTTTACAGAAAGGCTTGAATTAACTCCACAACAGATACATAAAGTAATAATTGGGAAAGTTCTTAATGTAGTATTTCTCACAACGTTACGTGAGATCTGCTTGCTTCATGCTGTCACTGTGCTGTTTATCTGATGCAGCCGGAGATTGAGGCACACTCGGTAATGGACATGGGAACGGTGGGTGGGGAAGAAATATCATTATCGGGCACAGGCCACAAAAACAGCTACATGGTTGTTCAGAGTAGATATCCAATATTCTAAAAGGTATAACAAATAATCTGATGTGTGTTTTGAGCTGAAACTTTACAGACACATTTAAAAGACAAAAAAAGACTAATCTTGAAAAAGGGGTAAATAGGTGCCTTTATGTATAAAAAAGAACTGTTACACTCATATTGTTTTGCTATAAGGAATGCAAAAACATTGAAGCTCAATATCTCAAGATCCTTATAACGCAGATAGAACCTTATAATTCAAGGCACAATTTTATTACTAAAAAAAAAACATTTAAAAGAATAATTTCACTGTAAAAAAGGTTTTAAGACAATGTATATAACATCAATAATGCTTTTATTTCACAATACAAATGAGAAAGTGCCATGGCTCCACACTGAAACCAGCATTGCACATATAATATCAATCCAATCATAAACCTAGAATTTTATAGAACAGCTGCAAAATAACCATATCACAAATTCCATTAATGGTCAAAAACCCTACACTTCTACTTTTTGACACTGAAGTGAAGAAAAAAAACATAATGATTTCAGCCAAAAAACCTGTCTGTGATGGAAAAAAAAAACTTGCTAACTGGATCTAAAAAAAAAAAAAAAAAAAAAAAAAATCAGAGTAACAGCAGGCTAATTATTTCAAGAACTAATCTAAAAGGGATACAACACTGAAAAACACGGCTCTCGCCCATATCCTAAGAATAGGACAGTGAGGGGGAAGGTCATAGCAGTGGACAATAAGGACTTCAACATTATTAAAGTCAGAAACACACAAACAGCGGATGGAGTTCAAAGCTTTAACTATCAGATCCTGTTGAACTTGGAATTTATAACCGTGGCCCTCTTTTATTGTAGCGCAATATCACCGTCAGCGGCTGCGTGAGGAGATAAACGAAGCAGAAGCACCATGTACCCGGGGACATTTTAATTAGCTGCTCTTTAATTCACGCTGACCCTTACTGAACTCTCATCATCCGGCTAGAAAGCTGATAAGAGCCTGTCACTCACATGGCTCTGGACACATTATGCTTCTTTTCAAAAGATCTCCTCTGTCGTGGAATGTGTCTGAAAGTTTCAGCTTAATACAATACAAAATCCATCATTAATTATAGTTTGTCAAATTTGAGCAATGAGCAAATAGATGCGTTTTTGTGTGTGTCGCTTCAAATGTAAATGAGCAGCTGCTTTACAAAAGAGGGCGGAAGTCTTTACATGCCATTCCTGACACTCCAAAAACAACAAAACAGGGGAATCTGCTGCAACTACAATTCAGAAATGACCAGACATGCATTACATTATGAGAAAATGATGGACTGCACCAGGACATTTCTAAATGTGTATAAACCTAGCTGTTGTGGGGTAATGTTGATTCAATTATTATCGACTAGTATGGTAATGCTCTGTTCTAACGTGCTGATTTTTGCATACATTTGTTACACTACTAGAACAATTGAGCCCTTAAGACAAAGAACCATATACAGTAAGTCAAATTTTCAAATTATGAGTAATAACTAATATCTTAGTTTTAATACAGTAACTGAAACTTCAGGTTGTATGTACAATACATAGACCTTACAGTTAAGGCAATAACAATCAATTATTAACAATAAATAGTAAATAAATAAATACAACAATAAATACATAAAATGCAGACATACATCATAGCTAAATATTGTCGTATATTGGTGCAGCGCACCTGTGTATATACTTCTTCAAACTGTTCTCACGCTCCCCCCATCTCACGAAATAAATAAATATATAAACAAATTCTGATTGCCCATAGTTTATACAGGACTGGCAGGAAATTATGCATTGATACAGCTTTATTATGTATGGTATGTGGTTTATTTTGATAGGTTAACTGTTTTTGTGCTGTTTACCACTCCTCAGTGTGTTCAGAGCGAGATCACATACATAAGGTTTTTCCTCTCACCTCTTTGGTGGATTTTTCCCTGGTTTTTGTTCTCCCGTTTCAATTCAAATATGCTTTTCCAGCATCCTCAAAGTCCTTCCATTTGTTCATTGTCGCTCTCATTTTTTTTTTGCCTAGGATTTGCCTTTTAATGTCTGAAGCGGATATGACAGCAAGCGGCATCTCCCTTTTTCTTAGTGGACATAAACATTTTTTCGACGTGAAGCTATTTTAATGTTTAAAATGCAGACTCTTGGTCACGCGAAAATATCCCCAAACTGTTTCCGTTTACAAAGTTCACACATACAATTAATGTCACATGGTTATCTCATTTGTTTCTTTTTACATTTGTTCATCAATTATTTTATCTTTACCAAAAAAAAAAAGTCTGTCACCTGACTTTACAATGAAAAATAAATGTGTAAATAAATAAATGTGTAAATGTATCTAGAGACAGTGGTAGTGGTAACTTTAGCCACATTAGATGTACAGCATGCTAACAAGAACATACATACAGTAAAAGACTTTGGAAGCACTCTCAAAATATAAAGAACACATTGTATATTTACATTTATATATTTTATAAATGTTTGTTTTTGAATATAACAATACAGAATGAATTATTGAATACAGAATGAAATGAATACAGAATGATTTCCTTTAAGCAGGAACTTCAACCAAAGTGTCTTCAGTGGCTTAGATGTTGGAAGTATATGAAGACTTTAGTGTTTGTTGGTAGTGTACATCTAACAAGAGAACATTTGCAATCTTTGTTTCATATTTATTATATTTTGTTGTTTATTTTGCAGGACATTGTAAATCACCACTTGCTTGCTATAAAACTAAAAAAGGTGACTTTTGAAGCAATGCCATGTGCGAAAATATGCAAATTAATGCATAATAATGCTTATTATAAATGCATAATAAGATCCCCTTTATACGTCACTTGGGGAGCTAAATCTGAACTCATATTAAGCAGAAAATGTGTTAATAAAACAAAGTTACTGGGTTTTCCTTTTACATGCCTTTTGAGTTGACAGATGCACCAGGGACCCAATTATAGCACTTAAACACAGAAAAAGCCATATTTTCATGATACTGCATAACACAACTCTCCTCTGGATTATGAGAGAGCAGGTAAAGCACAAAAGAAGTAGATGAGCTGCTGTGAAAGCAGGGGCATCCATTATTCATTAAGAGTTCGGAGCTTAATGCGTTTCTGTGCATAAACAATTAGATGCACAAGTGATGAAACAACTCTTTTTCTCTAGCCTGCTGCCTCTCACCCTCCCATATGCTACACTATTCAGGACTTTTAGCTCGAGAAATGCTTTGACCAACTGGAATGAATGACATAGGCCGCACTGAATCCATGTGGTGCTGTCTGCCACTGCCAGCCAAGACCCCACGCTGGACTGACACTATAGAGCTGGTCATAACAACACAGCTGGCCTCATCGCCAGCTCATCTTCCAAATCTGTTGTTAATTATGCAGACAAGAACAGTTTTATTACCAGTCCAAACCCAAAAAAAACAGCTCGCAATGCAATTAACTCAAGTCCCTTTCGCATCATAAATAGAGATTTGTGGTGTAGATATATTTCAGGTAATTGAACTGTCGCTTATATTATCAAAATGACAGTCTTGCTAATAAAATCTATTAAATGTGAGAAGCTACATTTACAATAACTATTTTTTGACAGCCTTATACAGCATACAAGGTGTATTTTATCAGGAAAAGTACTGTACTGTATGTGGAAAACACGTCAAAACATTTATATCATTAAAGGCAATGGATAAACTTATAGTTTTTAAAAACGATCTTTTATATTTAATTAAATTACATGTTTTGTTTGTAAAGGCGAAATAAAATATTTGGTATTAAGACTTTCATTATGTCATATAGTCATATATCATTATGTCATATATATATATACACACACACAGTATATATGAAAAGTTCAGATGCAAAAGCCGCTAAACGCCACTTCCGCTAAAAATGACCTAATGATATTGAGTGAATACTTTAGGCATGTAGTACACCATCAACAAAAAGATTTGCTTTTAATCATCTAAATCCCAGCATCAGTGCATTCAGAAATAACAGTTTGTTGGCAAAATCTGCTAAACGCCACTTGCCCTTGACAGCAAAAGCTGCTATATCCCGAGAACCAATCAGAAGGAGCGAATCGAATCATATGTTTTCAATGTAGCAGCGTGCTGATACGCCAGCTTTTTGGAGGAGACTGGTTTATTCCACTTCCGATTTAGATTTTAAAAGACGGAGTTTGATGAACTGGATGAGCCTGTTCGGCTTTCAGTAAATGGCAAATGAAAACATCCTTACCTCAAAACTCTGTGCATTATAAGAAAAAGAAAACACAATGTACAGACGGAAGTGTAGCATGCATTCATAACGTTTTTTGCGCAGCGACGCTACTTTGAATGAGTCCGATTTACCATACATTAAACGGAAACTGCGTTTTACGAAAGACAGAGTTAAAATTCCGTTTTTTTTAATCCCTTGTGGATGCTATGAGGATAAACAAGTGACCAAGACCTCAAGTATGGTGAGAATTGAATGAATGACAGCTTCTAAAATTGTCTGAGAAGCATCCCCTTTTTGCCCAGTAGGCCTACCTTGTGTTTTATTTACTAATTTAAGCAAATTTTAAAAGATAAATATAATGTTTAAAACTATAATTATTTATTACTTCATAATACCTATACATCTGATAAGCTTTTTATATTAATGGACAATGCACAGATATTGGTGTTTCAAAATGTATTTCACACTACATTATTTGAATCTACCAAGCTTAGTTTTCAATGTTTGCGATGTTTACACTGCTCTACTTACATTAAATCTAAATCCCCAAATATCAGAAATGACAAATGACAATTAAGATTTAATTAATGTCAGTTTTAATGTTATTGATTAATGCACTACTTGACAGATTTCATTCATTCATTTTCCTTCTACTTTGTCCCTGGTTTATTAGGGGTTACCACAGCGGAATGAACCGCCACTTACTTGACAGTATTATATAATTTTAAATTTAGGTGTTTTATGTTTGGTAAAAACTAGTTACACTGTCTTGTCACCATATGGATTTAAAGGTTTTGCAAAAAAAAAAAAAAAAGCACTGGTGGATTTAGCTGGTTTTGATTCAAAAGAAAATCTACCTTGTTAAAAACCAAAGAATTGTCTAAAGTGACATTTTTGATAAAAAAAAAAAAAAAGGTATTTTATTTACTAGCTAATAACCCTATCATTACCTATAAAACTATACTTCTGAACCTAATCAGATGAGCCTGGTTGAAAAATGCTCATTTACAAAAAAGGAATATTTAAAAAAATGGATTTAGAGGGATTTGCATCTGAACTCTTCATATATATATATATATATATATATATATATATATATATATATATATATATATATATATATATATATATATGAAATTCTACAATACCAGCACTCGTACAGCCTCCTTACCCTTCTGTATTACTCCGTCCACATGGAGTGATAAATATTGTAGCTGTTGGACAACATAATGTGTTTTTGAGGCTTTTTTAGGAGAGATTGTAGTTGTTTAGATTGCAACTATGCAGTTCATTTATAAGGACAGTGCCTATTTTAAATATTTATAATTATGGAGATATAGCACTTCAGCATTTATCAGCCTGTCATACTAAGCAGAGCAAAGACGGTCGACATTTCACCACAAGATGGAGACAGAGACTGCATAATGAGTCCATAGAGGAGAAAAACTACAGCTGATCAAATCATTATAAAACAAGTGACTTTCTAAGTCAATCTCTCTCTTTTGTAGGTTGTAGTGCTGTATTTATACCATAGTTGCTTTGCTTTGGCTTTTTCGGGGTTAATTATTGTGATATCCCCATTGCAACAGAGAAATACTGGGAAATCTCTGTAGACTGACGGCATTTGATGCAGTTCAGCCTTATAATCTTAAAATGTGAGCAAATCCCCTGTTTTGTTATCACTTTAAATAGTACGCTAGAGAATCATTCAAATACTAGCTCTAAAGTGACGTTTGTGAAGTAGCAGCGTTTTCTGCTGTTCTGACCGTAAGATGTGAATGAATGGTGGAAGAAAGTAGTTCCTCATACAAAAGGATTTTTACACTCTCCGTGTTTAATTTTCTTTTTTTTTTATACACGATTATGCCGTCGAACTGTTGTATAAATGCAATATCACACTCCTAGCAGTGCAATATGGCTGTATATCGTCACTAATTGGACACTAAAGGGCGTCACACACTGGATGCGCCGCGACACAACGCGCACATGACAGTTGAAAGTATCACGCATCAGACGCGCATATTCGCTATTTAAAATGAAACTATTCAGATGGCGCTCTGTGGTCCTGCAGAAATACGAACAGTGTCCTGAGTCCTGGCTGGGCGCCGCAGACAGCCGCCGACTTGCGGCGCCCGGTGTGTGTACCCTGATAGAAACCTATGTTTGAATTCTAAATGCAAGGCGATGTGCATCGCCGAGGGGCGCTTCTGGTGTGTGACCTCTTTATGGCACTCCTTAAGGCCTGTGTTCTTGTGTCAATGCATGCCTCGTGTCAACGCACGTCTACCACCAGCCATATCGCACTGCTACTCGTGTGATATTGCTTATATATATTCTTTCAACTATCTACCAACTTTTGTTAGTAATTTTATATTTGTACCTTCTGCTTATTCCTTTATTTATTATTTATTTATTTATTTATTTATTTATTTATTTATTTATTTATTTATTCTCTATTATTTTGGTTGTGTACTGTATATACGTGATAATTTTATGTAATAAAAAAGCTACAGTATATATCTTAAACATAATAAGACATATGTTCAGTTCATTTAAAAACATTTACAAACCCAGTTTAATCTCTGACCTTTAGAAAAGCAGAAAGAACAAATCTTTGCAACAGTCATTTTCTTCTCGCTTTACTATAAGATTAACGTCTTTAGCTACAGCATTTTCAGAGATTGAGCCTTGGGATGCCACAGCACAAAGCTTTCACTTTCAAAATACACAATTTCTCTCTTTCAAAGAAAGCAGAAGCGGCAGATATGGTCTTGAATTCAAACATCGCTGCGTGCTGAATTTTTAAACAGCATCTGAATATGGCTAAAATGCTCTACATCATGTATGCATTTGTCCTCTGAGCGGCTTGGGTGAAGGTTTCGTCGAGGCGGAGGATCAGCGCTTAATGCAAAAACTCTTCCTGCATTCAAAACGCATCTACAATGTGTTAGAGAGACCTGTCTGTAAGTGAATCTAACATTTCAGGCCTTATCCTCACATAACCACACCGCCACGCACGGCTGGTCGGGCCTATACACTTCCTCTGCCAAAGACACAAACAACATTCCCAATAATTTAATTTCTCCAGCGACGTGTGAGAAACGGAAACACCTCAGCACTCAGACCTCTTCTAGAGTTTTGTATTCCTCCGGTACCACAAAACAGCTGGACATTCTCAAAACTGAAAAGACAAATATTGGAACAACTTTGCACACAGTGCTGCTCAAACAAGAGCAAATCCTGCCTGAATACTAATGAGGCGCTAGTTAAGATGAAAGCCCAAGAGGAACTTTAGCAGAGCCCTGAAAAGATAAATTTGTCACACATACACATAAGCACAGTGCCTTTTATTCTAAATGTTAGTGTGCTACCTATGTAAAGAAGATTTTAGGACAGCATGGGTAATCAATATGATGGCTTCTTGCTGATTAAACTGTACTAAAGCCAAATTATGTATTCTATTAAAGGGACAGTTCACCCAAAAAGTAATATATACATCATTATTCTGTTATTAATTACTAATCCTCCTCTTGTTCCAAAACTGCTTGAGTTTTTTTCTTCTGTTGAACACAAAAGAAGATAATTTGAAGATTGCTGGTTGCTAGGACCCATTAACTTCCATAGTAATTTGTTTTCTCAACTAGGGAATTTCAAGAAATCAGCATTCTTCAAAATAATTAGAAAGAAACTCATAAATGCAGTTTACAAGCACATGAGGTAGAGTAACTTATAACTTTCATCTTTGGGTGAACTATTTCTTTAATAATGTTGAGGGGGAAACAGCCATTGACTTAAAATGGAAGGAAAAGGCTGCCTTTTTTCAACATTCTTCAGAGTATCTTGTTTCGTGTTCAACAGAAGAAAGAAATTCATGAAAGTTTAGAACCACTTGAGTTTGAGTAAATGGTGAGGAATGTTTTATTTATTTTCGGGTGAACTAGTTCCTTTAAGTGCAAAGTTAAAAAGGGCAGTTCAGCAGGGTGAGTTATTTGGGCTTTGAGTAAGATAGCCTGCATTATTTTCCTCTGAATACACACTACAGACACACTTGCTGACTTAGGTTTGAACACAAGCAATTTGCAGATACAAGATTTCATAGAAACTTGCATGATCAAAACAGAATTTCAAATGGAAAAATAAATATTGAAGACAATCGAAGTTGTCAGCTGTCTCTACAGGATGGCTACATCATAAAGGCACTCATACTGTGTGTCGTAGTTGGTAGTACAAGGCAATCTTTTTGTCAATATATCATTTTCATGACATGTTTCAGTACTGTAAATGCATATTCTGACAGAGAGAGACATGTGAGCTTCCTAAAAGCATTGTTAGCCCATTATGGTTTGCCAGTTCTATTGTTACCAACGTAGTTCATTCATTTAGCGATTACTGAATTCATAGCTCCAACAAATCGTACAATGATCAGACACTTGAGCAAAATATGCAAGCTAACATGAAGTACAATCTACATCTTTCATTTCATGCGCAAACAAATTTCATGGTACATCTTTTCATTTATTAGTAGAAATAAAGCACAGGCCTTTAAGAGCAATAGCAGTATAGCGGAATCCTAGAATCAGGATAATAAATCATCATAATGGAGAACAAAAATAGCAAATCAGAGCAAAGTTGCCATGCTTGATGTTTAGAGCAATAATCTGACGGTATTTAGATCTCAACATCTTAATTAGCAGAAGTTATCACTCTCATCACCACCTAAGTTTCCTTACTACAGTACATATGGTCAATAACTGTAAATTGACTTTCCCAGAATTCCATGAATCATACTTTACCATTTTTGACATTACTATGGTTCTTTTTAGTTTTTTTAGTTTTTTTTCAACTATGTACATTTTTTTTAAGTTTAATGTTACTGTACATCTAATGTTGATCATGTTTATTGCATTAATTGAATGTCATGTGCTGGTGTTGGTGTAGATCAGGGGTGTCGAAGTCAATTCCTGGAGGGCCGGAGCCCTGCAGAGTTTAGTTCCAGCCCTGCTTCAACACACCTATCTGTAGGTATCAAACAAGCCTAAGCACTCAATTAGTTTGATCAGGTGTGTTTATGGGGTTGGAACTAAACTGTGCAGAGCTCCGGCCCTTCAGGAACTGGCTTTGACACATGTGGTGTAGATAGATTGAAACTGCTTCAGTTCAGTTTAGTATAAATGTCACTGTTGAAGTTCAGTTCAGTTTAGTTCAGATCAGTGTAGTGCAAATGATACACTGAAAATCAACTTTACAATTGTGCAGCTCAACTCTCCCCAACCAAGCAAGCCAGAGAAGCAACAATGGCAAGAAACCAACTTCACCAATTGACAAAAGTGAAGAAAAACAAAGCTTGAGAGAAACCAGGCTCAGTTGGGTGCAACCAGTTCTTCTCTAGACATCGGAGGCTTGAGAACAATAAACGCCCATCATGAAAAAGGTGCATGATAGTACCATCTCATCATCACTTGCTTTAGGAGATGTTTTGGTCTGTGAATTTTAAAAGTACAATGTAGATCAGGGGTGACCAAACTTGTTTTTTGAGGGCCAGTGTCATATAGCTTCAACCCTAATCAAACACAACTGAACAAGCTAATCAAGGTCTTATTAGGCATACTTGAAACTTCCAGGCAGGTGTGTTAAGGCAAGTTTGAGCTAAACTCTCTAGTACCGAGATTGGTGACCCCTGATGTAGATAACAATAATTCAAAACCTTGATGCATTAAAATTCTATAAATTAATAAAATTCAGTAGTTTACCGTAAGTCTTGCGACCACAGCTGCCATCTCTTTTTTTACTGTAAATATTACTAATTTTCTTTTTTATGTAATTTTGTCATATAGATAGAAAAATGTTCCCCAAGCAAGAGCTGCATTGACGCATGACCCTACTTGTTGGGAAGCAGTTTTATATTAGTATTGTTTTGGACAGAGTCAGTTCCCATAAGCATTTAAATAAGGTTTTAAGAAAGTTTATTCAAACACTATTTATATAACTGTGTGTGCTTGAGTTGTGAAGCAATATTTTGCGAGCAGACTGCAGGCATTTCACCAGATTTTAGAACAAAGCTGTTTTTTTTTTCTTCCCTCTTTCTCTCTTTTAATGATCAAGCAATAAAAGTCAGCCCTTTTGGGACATAAAGAGCCAACAGCTGTGGAAAGGTGTGATGGCAGCAGTAAAAGAGCTGATTTCACAGCATTAAAGAAGAGTCAGTGAACTTAGTCACTGTCGGGCCACATGGAGCATCACAAAACATGCACAGCGTTCAAACGGCATAACCCTTTACCACAAACCAGCGCTAGTTTACCCAGCTCAGGTCAGCCGAGTCCCCCTCCTTTCCCTTGTTTCCTCTCCACTGTGCCTGCAGTTTACAAAGTAATCTGTTCCTGAGCAGACAAGCATCAGCGAGGCTTATCTGGAGCTTTCAGGTGCGCAGAATGGAAGTGAGGACGGAGGGAAACTGTGGCTGTGAAGGAGACGACGGTCACGAATACATTCACACAAACCTGTGTTTCTTGCATCAGCCGCACCAAAACAGTGTGAAACGTGCTGAGCCCGGTGTGGAGAAGCCACGGTAAAGGAGATCAGCAAAAAGACACGAATGCTCAGAAATAGATGATGATCAATGGAAAATTCACAGTTTCTGATGACACAGATGGCTAATGACATTGAACCATTTATATCTGGCACTGGGATTTGTTTCAGTGCTGTAAAAAATATTAGTTGAATTAACTTAAAATAAGTGAGTAAACTTGTTGCTTTTTAAATTGATTTTAATTGGCTTTACATAAAAATGTGAGTAAACCTGCTGCCTTAATTTTTTTAAGTAAAATAAATCAACTTAACGGTTCCAAGTTGCAATGGGTTTACTCACTTTTTAAAGTAAAATCAACTTGTTGCTTTTAAGGCAATGGGTCTACTCACTTTTTAACGTAAAGTAAATAATCACTTTTTATAGTGGGGGCAACAAGTTTTCAGTAATGTAAAAATAAGGGTCAAGTATTGTTACAACTGGGTGGAAAAAAAGGTATCATCCAGTCCTAATAATAACTGACCTTTTAAATTTCATTGACATGATTCAATAAGTACCTTCTTGCTGTGAGGTGATTGTGCTACCCACTGCACCACCGTGCTGCCTTAATTAAATGTATAATGTACAAATAGTCCTCACTATAGATTACAGTAGGTCACAAAACTGCATGTAGTTGTGTTAATAAAGCATTTGTTAACATACATAGCAACCATTACTATATGCCTGAATAATAAAATATATAAATGTTGATTTAAGAAGTTTATTAATCATTTACTAGCTCATTCTGAATGATCCACCCGCTTCAAATGTTATCACTCGATTGAATGGGCGTTATCAGTAGCTATCAGCTGATATGGGCCAGTAGGGGCCTACTAGTAGGCTCAGAAGGCTTTTATCATCCATCCACATGGTTAATCAGCTATACTAATAGAGAAGACTCCAGATCCAGATCTGTTTTTACATTACTGTGATGGTTGGGTTTAGGGTTGGGGTAGATGTTAATAAAATACAATTAATGGGAAATTTAATAAATAATATAAATAATTTTTGTTAACTTCCGGCTGCAGCCGTATTTGATCTATAGCTAATTAACCATGTGGATAAATAATAACAGCCTTCTGAGCCTACCAGTAGGCGCAGAACACCCCTACTGGCCCATATCTATCAGCTGATAATCACTGATAACAGCCATTCAATCTAGTGATAAAATTAGAATCGGCTGAATCATCTTTAAAACCACCAACTCTTAAATGGTTTGTAAATTATGCAATATTTAATTTAGTAATGAAAAATTAATCAGTAACAAAGTATGAAAGTACAATTATTAAGCACATTATAAATGAGCTTATGTCAAGAATACTGCTTTATAGCTATATTTATAAACTGCTCACTAATGTCTTATAATGTTGACTTAATGCTTAACAAATGATGAATTTACTATTTGCTAATGCTTAATAAATGATTTATAGTGTGTGGTTATTACAAAGTGGTTCCGATATGTTTTACAACATGAAAATATAATTAAAAATTATTTAGCAACATTGCTATTTCGCCTGTATTTTGAATTATGAATTTAATGCAGACACTGTATACATGCTTTCTTATGAAAACATGACATATTTCAAACTTTCAGTACATCTTGATGTTAAAATGCTCTAAAATATTTAACAATAATAAAAACTCATTTAAATCATAATTATCATTTTAAAATGCTTTCATTAAATGAATGCAAATATGCATGATATTTAACATTAACATGATTATTTTCATTTACAGCCACCATTTGAAAAATACATTAAATTTAATGGGTTCATAATTATTTTATATCGACAGCAAATGAGTCGTGAAAGTACTGTGACTGTTCATTTGAATATATTGCTCTCAGATTGAGATCAAGAATGAATAAAAACTTCATAGCATATGTTGTGTAAATGCTAATGTGTCCTGTTGCATTAAAACAAGCAATTCATTTTTTTACATGCAGCTTTAAAATAAAAGAGAGAGAAAGAGAGAGAGACCTTCCCCTCAGACATACTGTATCTGAGATTCTGTTATTACCAACTGTAAACAGGCCCATAAAACCCTTATGCTTCAACAGCTGAGGCCATTTGTGTTGTGGCGGTAATATGAATATAATACATTTTTATTATTAATGCAGTTTGCAATGTGACTTATGTGTCAGATCAAAAAATTAACAAATTTAAGGAACCATTTAAGCAGACAAAGAAACAGTTAGTTGCATTGGAAGCCGCAAGGCAGCAATTATTTTCCAGTCTTGCAAGCTGACCAGCTTTCTCAAGTGAGAAGCCAATTATGTTTTGCCTTGGCACTGCTTTATGAGGTGTTGCCATTACTAGCTAACGATGCGTTTTCCAAAGTTATATTCGATAATGACATTTACACAAAGAGCAGCCTGCAGTGTATATAACAGTCCATTTCAGACAGAGGTGAAACAACGCATCACATCTGGATTAGAGCTCTCAATATTATATATCAGTGTAAAGACTTTCATTATCATTACAAAAAATTATTATTATTATTATTATTATTATTATTATTATTATTACAACACTTTACATGTAGTTTAGGTCACAATTCATGCTATTAACTACTGGTTTATTGCCTGCTTATTATTAAGATATTTACTGTTCGTTAGTAGTTAGAAGGTATGATCTCATTCTACATCCATAATCCTACCTAAAACCTAAACCCAACTA
Organism: Danio kyathit; assembly: GCA_903798195.1. Taxonomy (NCBI): domain Eukaryota; kingdom Metazoa; phylum Chordata; class Actinopteri; order Cypriniformes; family Danionidae; genus Danio; species Danio kyathit. Next base: position 27,368,370 of record LR812533.1, on the reverse strand, counting down.
CTACTTTACTAACTATTAATAACCAGCTAATTAGTAGTTTATTAGGCTAGTAGTGTTAGTTAATGATTTGTAAATATAGTGAATTGTGACTTAAAAATAAAGTGTTACCATTATTATTATGTTCCACCAGTTTACTGACACATGAAGTAAAGAGATATGGGCATGCTCTGACATGTAATAAAGATAAGTAGAGCTTCATGAAAACGAGCAGTGATGCAATGACTTTGGATTAGAGAAAAAAATTAATATGTACGTAACGCATGCATAAAATATATGATTATAATGACTTCTATTGTTTCAGTCGAACAGTACCACTTGCCTTTGGTACAGACACACTGTAGTGTTATACATTTTTCACCAAATAAAAAAAGGAGGAAAGAGATATTGATTTGAGAAGTAGACTAGTGCTATCAGTTACAACTGAAGGATAACATGGTACTGCAATTGACCAATCACAATCAAGTATTCAAGAGTGCCATATAATAAAGTTATAATAATAGTCAAAATATAGTCATTTTTTTTATCAAGTAGATCCAGAGAAAATGGATTTTCAAGTGGTTCCTTACTATTTTGACATCGTTTTCCATAGCTGGTCATTTCTAAGAACAACTTTCAATGCGCACTGATAATATCTGTATAAGCTATGATCACTAATATTAAATATTTAAAAAGAAAATTTCACATATAACCAGTTTTTTAACAAGGAAAGATCTATGTTGCAGCCCACTATTAGCATTCAGCTATAAAGCAACATCTTCCAGTGACCCAAAACACAGTCAGTTGTGTCCTCCAGTGATATACTGACTGTCAGTGTGAATACAGCACATGCGAGCTCTCTGAAGTTCTGTCTCTTTTCTGCGCACAGCGGGACATACGAGAGACCGCGAAATGATCCCGGCCCTTCTCTCATATTCCCTCTGTGAGCCTCCTTTTTCCAATAAATCGCTGACTGGTCTAATAACACCCTTTGTACAACACCAACAATCTCCTGGCCTCATATTTAAGCTGCAGAAATGAATCGAAAAAGGGTCATTTTGATTTATCTTGTCAGTGTTCTGCATTTTAATGGGGAATTAAGTACTGTGGGTATTATGTACATATCTGAAAACCAAGAGACACAGATCAGCTCCCTGACAGCAATAGAGCCCTACTCTAATCCAGTACATGTGCCCTTGGTAAATATGAGCAAGGAAGTCTATACATTTTTTTTTGTTTGTTTGTTTAACCTTCTGATACTTTGCTTTATGCCATCAAAATGTCATCAAAATCTCTGCTTTTGTTAAGAACAAAAAACTTCAAACACAAGAGTTACATATAAAAAAAACTAAGAATTTATTAAATATATGTGTGCCACAGATATTGACCTTTGTGAGCAAATTTCTGAAGTATAACCTGAAAAGTTGGGACAGTATGGAAAACCCAAATAATAAAAGAAAGTAGTGATTTCTAAATTTAGTTTGACTTGTAGTTCATTGCAGACAACACAACAAACTTTATTTAATCTCTTTCTCATGATTTTTTATGCTTTTATTTAAAAAAAATAATAATTTGCAACCCATTTCAAAAAAGTTCGAACAGTAAAGCATTTACCACTTTGTAATGTTGCCATTTCTTTTCACAACACTTAAAAGAGGTTTAGGGACTGAAGACACCAGGTGATGAAGTGTTTCAGGTGTAATTTTGTCCCATTCTTTTTGCAAACAAGTCTTAATGTGGCCAACAGTACGGGGTCTTCATTGTCGCATTTTGTGCTTCAAAATGTACCACACAATCTTTATTGGATACTGGTTGGGACTGCAGGCAGGCCAGTCAAGTACCTGTATCCTACTTTTTTTGCGTTTTTCATACTGTCCAAACTATTTCTGATTTGGAGTTGTATATTCACATTGATATATTTTCCTTTTTTTAGTACACTTGGGTGGAACAGGAAATAGTTGAGCTATGAGGTCCTGTTTCCCTGGGGTATCAATTTGAGAAAACGCAAACGCCACAATCAAACAGGCAGTATCTGAAAACACCTCTTAGCCCTACTGAGGACTCTTGGTCCACTAATGCAGTCCACTTAAAAAAGTAAATGAAAACAAGAGAGTGAATTTGTGTACCGGAAGGGATGCCGTTTTGTTTGTGCTTCATCATTTAGCAAGACGACTATTTGTAATGAAATCCTAATTAAAAAGTATTTTCATGTAATCTGCCAAGTACACAAACTGTAATTTATAATTAAATCAAATATGTTTAAAAAATTAAACTTATTATAGTATTCTGCTGTAAATGCCATTTTGTGGTCAGATGCAGAAATTCATTCGGCTCACAAACTCTCACAGTGCATTATGGGTATTCTCTATTGGTTGATTGTATTGTACATACATACATATATGTATGTACATATATTGGTTGTACACTTGTAATTGAGGTGGATTGTGGGATTGACTGAGTGCACTTCAGAACGTCAACTATGCTTATGGACACTGCTACAAATGGCTGCTCCATGTGAAATCTAAATTTACAATGTTTATTTTGCTAGCACTCTTTGTTATTCTTTAGCTCAACAACTAATTTGCACAAGTTAATCCACTGAAAAAAATGATTGGTATTGTTCAATCAAAACCTGACCATTTGGAATGTTTGGAGTTTCGGTTTTTCTCTGTTGACATCAGTTTGATGGATTCAACCATAATATTCGTAACCACACCCTCTTACCGTTAGTTTGCTATTAGGGAATGATGTGCAAAAAGAAAGCCCTGCCCCCTACTTAATATTTAGTTTCAGTTGGAAGTTAATCAATACAAATTCAAAAATCATCCAAAATGAATAAACTTTCCGTATATGTGGACGTTAAGGATACAGTGGGCGATTTCAGATACAGTCATTCATCACTAATGTAAATGGGAACTGGCTAGAAAATAGCAAACACTGAAAAGGCCCATTTCTATAATCAGGGCAATTATTTTCAATTTTACAGACACCTGGAAGTGTTATGAATCAACCTGGAAGAACAAATGTGTCTGTCTTTATCACCTTTAATGCACAGACGTTATCTGGAGGTCAAAATGTCTCCAAAAGTACAATCTGAAGTAACCTATTTCCACAAATTGAATTTAAAAAATCTATGCTCCTCCAAAAACAAAGTGCCTGTTAATACATTTTTGTTAAGCCTTTTATCCACAGCCTTCTTTGCTCATATTTACCAAGGGTGTCAATATTAATGGTGGACACTGTATAGTCATGTCAAAAAACTGGAAAACTTAATGACTAAAGGCAGCCTTGTTCTCTTCTCTCTTCTACATTCTCTCTTTCACCCCAAGCAATAAATCTGTGCAACATTCATAATCACAATAATTCTGGCAGGCTCATATGGCTCTGTGCACACAGCATGGCAGGTTTCCAAACAAAAAAAAAAAGTAAAGTGCTGAAGCGGACAAGTGTTTGTTTGCAGTCCATCATTGTTTCCAAGCCTTGAAAAATGTAATGTCTGCGATACAATTAGGCACATCAAACACTTCTTCACCTCGCCGGCACATTCATAAATATGCAACGGACAGTAATAGCCATCCAGAACGCATTCAAGACAAACAAGAAGAGGCTTCCACAGTTCAGAAGCTCATTACTATACATGTCGTACCTTTGATCTCCGGAGGCGTGAAGCTCTAATCCATCTTGAGGCTCTGGAAGTTGTTGGTGTACTATTGGGCTCTTAACTCCGGAGCAGCTCTCCACATCACAGAATCCCGTCCACTCAAAAACTGAACCCACTGGATGGGGCACTTGGGGATTGTCCTGCTGGAAGAACACACAGAATCAAGAATAGGTCAGGATTCAGGTGTGAAGAGCCTGCTGGTGATTCTGGAGGATCTACAACTGCTGATGTGCAAGACAAGAGTGTAAATAAATGAAACTGATAATATTTACTCATTGAGATGCAAAATTATTCACATCATAACTTGAAAAACATAAAAATGTGGAATGTTTTCAAGTTATACTAGTAATAAAAACATTCTAAAATAAGACATCATAAAGTGCTGCAAAAACATAATTATGTGTTGTGCACGAATAAAAGCATTAATAAATAAATGTAATTTCTAAAATACCTTTAAAAACAAGTTCAAGTTTAACAAGTTCTTTTTTGTACTTGTTCTTTCTGGGGATCAAAACTATAGATTCCTTAGTAGTAATAATAATAAATATAGCTGCAAGCAGCCATTAAGGGACCAAGCACTTTACAGCCAGAATGAGCAAAGCAGTCCAGAGGCCAAAAACAGTGGCAGAGTTACAAATTTGATGTGTTGTCGTCAGTGTTAGGTGACAATGAAGAACCTAAAGTTGGGTGTCAATATATTTAGGCATTGCAGAGAGATCGCCTCAGATGCAGTTTGACATTATAGCAGCACATCTGTCTATGCTGTAAACAAAAACCGTTTTGCCTATTGACATGCATTTCACAACACTTAGTCATCATGGTCTGACGATTATCTGAGTTAATTTGGTGATATTTCGGTATACATTCTAGCAGGAGTTTGCAAAAGAGTTTTTTTTAAACAAAATCAATATGGCGGACAGGACGTTTAGCCAAATATGGCATATTTGGCATCAATGTTGTCGGCATGACCCAAGGAATAAGTTGAGATTATTTTTTATTAGCAAATTTCTGAATCATTATTGATGGTTTGTGAACGGTTTATAACTCATGACCACTAGGTGGCGCTGTTACCAAATTTATGTGTTGGGGTCATTGTGAGTTGCCAATGACAGGCCTAAAGGTCAGTGTCAACATGTTTAAGTATTGCAGAGTCGCAGCCTCAGATGCACACTGACATCGTGCTAACACATTTGTTGATGCCGTAAACGACAACCGCTTCGCTAATCGATATGAGTTCCATCTTTTGGTCAGCATGGTCTGAAGATGATCAGAGTAAAATTTGGTGAAAATTGAATCAACGATCGAGGAGGAGTTAAAAAAAAAAACGTTTTTGAACAAAATTAATATGGCAGACAGGAAGTTTGCCGTAATATGACATGTTTGGTATCAATGTTCTCGGCATGAACCAAGGAATAATTCAATGTTCATTTTACCACATTAAACCTATGCAATTCACATTTTTTTAGCCATTTTGGAAGATTCATTGTTGATGGTTAGTTAAGGGTTTATAACGCACGACCACTAGGTGGCGCTGTTGCCAAATTTATGTGTGGTGGTTATTGTGAGGGGCCAATGACACACCTAAAGTTCAGTGTCCATATGTTCAAACATTGCAGAATTACAGCCTCAGACGATCTTTGACATCGTGCCAGCACATTTGTCGGTGGCGTAAACGAAAACCGTGTTGCGTATCAACATGAATTCCAGTTCATTTTGGCATATTTGGTATCAATGGTCTCGGCATGATCCAGAGAATTTAACAAGACACATGTCATGTCAATAAGGAATGTTTAGAAAAAGTTATTAGCATTTTTCAAAAATTGCTTGTAACTTTTGACCACAAGGTGGCGCTGCTCCAGAAATTGAGTACTATGAGGACATGGTGTCGAAGATGCAAACCATGTTTTGTGATATGTGAATACGTATGTGAAATAAAGCATTTTTGACAAAAATATAAATCGGCAACGCCCAAAATGGCTGACCTAGGAAAATCTGACATTATTCAACTTGGCATGCTCCGTCGGATGTGAAGAGACCAGTTTTATGAGTTTTGGACGAAGGGCTGAGAAGATATAAGCATAAAAAGCTATTTTCTGTATCTCCGGACCACTAGGGGCAGTGCTACAAAATGCTGCAGATAGCCTCAGACCATGGTTGTCATAACACACACTAAATAAGGTGTGAATATGTCAATGCGTTACGGAGATATCGCTTCAAGTTATACAACTTCCCGGATATATGGGCTGTCATTCAAATCCGGCGGCAGTAGAAGAAGAAGAAGATAAAGAAGAAGAAGAAGAAGAAGAAGAAGAAGAAGAAGAAGAAGAAAAAGAAGAAGAAGAAGAAGAAGAAGAAGAAGAAGAAGAAGAACTAACGGAAGCAATAGGTGCCTTCGCAGCTAAAAATAAAGAATCCAATGTCAATGTCCAATGTCCAACCTAAAAATCAACCAAATACCAATGTCTAATGATGTTACAGCTTGACGTTGTGTGGATGTTACCACTATGACATCTATCAGATGTTGGATTTTGGTTGCCATACCTGATGAATAAATGTCAGTTTTTGACTTCAATATGACGTTGGTTTAAGATGTTGGCTTGACGCTGGATTTTGGTCACTTTCCAACACAACCTAAAATCAACCAAATATCAACATCATTTGACGTCATTATTGGACATCAAAATAACGTTGTCCTTAGACACTGGCTAGACATTGAATTTTGATCACCCGACATCACAACCTAAACCTAACCTAAAATTGTCGTATGACGTTTTGTGCCTGCTGGGGAGTTGCCTGGGGAAAAGATTTGGAAATCAAACTCTCTGCAGACACATGGGACAATTGATTGACTTCAATGCAGTCATGCTCAGTCAACAGCAGACACCAACTGATTTAATTCAAGGTCATACATAGACTATACTACACTAAAACCAAGCTACATAAAATCTTTCCTTCTGTGCGATAGATGCAAGATAGCAGAGGACACGGTTGCTCATGCCTTTTGGCTCTGTCCCTTACTTAATAGATTCTGGACAAACATATTTGACTGGCACTCCAAGGCTTATAGCAGAACTACCAGATGCCGAACTTGCTATCTTAAAAATATAAATTATAAAAGTGCCAGTTCATCCAAGTGGATGCTGCACACCGGTGGTGGTATGGAGATATGCCCCTCATGATTGAGATTCGCTTTGGATGTATGACCATACACAATAAATGCGCTATATAAATACACATTACTAACCAAAAAATTTTAAAATCCCAACCATTTACTCATACTCAAATAGATAACTTTGACCCTAAAACAAAAATGACCCTCTGACCCTAAAATAAAACTGTATAGCTGTATATAAAACTGTATATAAAAATGTTTTTTTTTTTTTTTAAGGGACTATTATTAACTTTTTTTCTGCATATAGGAAAAAAAATATAGCATAAGTGTATTAAGAAACACGAGGCTAAGTAAACATGTGCTGTTTTTATTTTTGGGAGATCTATCGCTTGAAATACTTGGCACAAGCAAACTGCATTACCGCCCTGAAACAGATCTGGCAAGTCCTGCAATCAAGCAATGGAAATACTTTGCAAGTCTGTTAAAACTTTCACTTACATTGAATTGTTACATAACCACAAAAATATGCGTTCTGTGACTCAAAATGACCTTTCACAATCAATGCTGAAGAAAAGCACTTTAAATTAAGCATCCGGACAGAGTCTGCCATATAAGCAAGGCTGAGTGATTGTTCAATTTCATTTCATTTCCTTACATTTCATTACATTTTATATGTAGCTTTTGCTTTCAAAATGTCCTTGTTTAATCTTTTTCCTTTCCTCTGCATCAGAATGACATTTTCCAGCTCTGCATATTTTATCTGTCCGCCATTCAACATTATATTGAAGGGGAAACATGCAAACTCAAATCTCACTACTTTAAAAGATAAAAAAAGAAAAATGAAAGTCTCATCTTATTTTTGCATTGCAATTTATTCTTAGTTCACTCAAATGAAAGTCCTGTCATAATTTACTCACTCACTTGTTTCAATACTGCTTAAGATTCTTTCATCTGTTGAACCAAATGTTAGATATTTGGAAGAATATTGGGAAAAAGGCACCCACTGACATCCATAGATGAAAAAAAAAACTAACTACTTGGCTTTTATGTTCCAACATTCTTCAAAATATCTTCTTTTATGTTCAACAGAATAAATAAGGTCTGGAACTTTAGTTTAGTAAATGATATGTAAATTTTCATTTTGGGTAGAATTATCTCTTAATAGAGAAACCGGACGCTCCTTTGCAGTTTAAATATGACTCGGCACAATATTGCCAGATAATTTTACACTAAATGGGAAAGTAAATGTCATTTACAAGATGAACATTAATGCAACCTCACTGCATGTTAATGTTGTCCTTTCTCAGACGAGGATTAAAACTGCTCCCAGTGATGACCCAGCCATTTAATGCTAGCATAACAACCACCTGAGGATTCATCACAACTCTGTCAGAAAAAGCAGATAGACTAACTGGAGAGCCAAGCTTATGTAAGTGCCATTTAGCATCCCAGTTTAATCACATATCTGAGATTATAAAGTACAACAGCCCTTAAAACCCACATGCTAACAGAGCACAGCTAATGGCCTGTTTAGTAACTAAACAGCCATGGAACATTTTTTTTCTCTGAACTCTGAAAATACAGAATCTGAACAGGCAATTACTTCAAATCATACATTAGCTAGTGTGTGGATTATAATTTTAAGGTATATACGTCATTTACAGTATATGATACACTTGCATTATATATTTTTTATTATTTATATTATTAATTTTCATATTGATAATCAATATAATACAAAATAAATGTCCACACATAATAAAATACATGTTCATGCATCATAATTATTGTAATTAACATTAATAATTTATAACACGTATAATAATAATATTGAAAATAACAATATCATTTTTATAAATGTACCAAACGTATTAACCCACTAACAAAAACAGGGTTGGCTATTTTACATTTTTCTAAAAATACAATAAATAAATAAATAAATAAATAAATAAATATAATTTTTTAACCATAACTCATTTTACAACCCAGGCTCATTCTGATTACGTACCCCTATAACCATTTCTGGAGAGCACTAAATACATCCCAGGAGCTACGTTTTTTACAGTTTTTGTTTTCACGAATCCACCAGAGGCCACTGTGTACACTTTTTCAGATCTCAAATTACTCTCAAGAGTACCATTTGCACCTGCTGATCTCCACCAGAGTAAATCCACCAGAGGCAGCTGTCGACTGACTGACCCGCCAGCCGATCCCCCCACCCACCACCTTCCTTAAACCCAACCGACAGTGTTTTAAATAGCAATCCAGAAAAAAAAGCCCTTGTGGCAGCCTGATTTTTACCACATTTTCAGATTTTACCACATTCTCACCCTGTTGTTACTTGTTTGGTCAATTTTTTTGGCTTTTGTTTTCGTAATACCTGCTTTTTGGACCTGTTCTTCACCGAACTCAAACCCCGACGTCATGATCAACTCTGCTCCGCGTCTCAAATTCTCCGACATACACGACGAGTTATTGGACAAACTGGTAACAACAGGAAAGCAGTCCACACGGTAAACGGTCAGCTGGTAAGCACGAAAAGCAACCCCATATTGTTAATTTTAATGACAAAATGCAGCCATACGCTCCTCTGGCTACATAATTCACAAACTAAAGAAATGTATATAGGGCTATGTTTTTAGAATGAGCCTATGTTGGTTTTATAATATACTAAGTTACTGATTACCATACACTGTGATAGTGTGGTCAAGAAACTGCAAGTGCCACCTTTTGGCATTTTTTAGCATTACTAACCAACTCTCAGTGAAAGTAAAAAAAAAAGAAGAATATTCCATCCGATCATTTTACTTAGAAACCCCCATATCCTAAGCTACTGTTTTTAATCTTTCACATCTTGCCAGGTCTCAAGGGAGAATCCTAATTGTCTTTCTATAACCACCATTTTCAAGGCTCTTTCCCTGGTAAAAAAAAAAAAGTTTTAATTTGTCTGCAAAAAGATCAGAGAGGCAGAGCTACACAAAACTTTCATAAACCTTGCACAATCCGACACATCAAATGAAAAATCTCTCACATGAAAACAGTTTAAGGAGATTGAAGGCAGAAAGCATGTCTTTTTTATCCTGAGGCTGGAAGTGGCAGTTTGCTTAGTTCTCCTGCAGTGCCACCTTCCCACTCAGCAATGTAGAAAAGCGGCTCTCTCTTTCTCTTCCTCTACACCTCGAACAACCAGCGGAAACACATCAGAGTCAATGAAGCTTCCCGACTGTCCCTGCGCTCACTGAAGATAAAAAGTTCTGCCAGTGGCTGAGGGGCTGGAGAAACGACAGCAGTGTGGGATGTTGGGAAAGCAGACCATATAATACAACACTATAGAAGTAATGAAGCTGTGATATATATATTCAAGAGGGAGGGAAATTCATGTCCACACAGCCGTGGGGAGAATCTGCTGGCTGCGTGGGACCATCGAGAATTTATTCAGTGCCTCTAGAGTGCATAAGTTGGGATGTTTATTTTGCTAGTCCTTTTAGTGGGATTAGTACTGTATACGGACAGACTTCATTTCATAAATCGAATGGCCTTGGTTCAATTGGCTTTTTTTGATGCCAAGTGGTTGTTAAATGAAGGAAAGCTGCACGAATGTGCTTTGACAGGCATAAATGACACTGAAAGCTAAGTGTCTTTGAGGTTTGGAGATGAAATCAGCTCTCATTCTTTGCGGTGGGTTTTGGTGTCTGATTGAAAAGCTTCAGAAATATCTGCAGGGTGGGATGGAGCTTATACGCTCTATGATTTCTTTTAGCTGTATAACGTGAAATGTCTTCGATAACTGAATAAAACAAAATATAAAAGTTAATCAACGCAAACTTTAAAGTAAGCTTTAGAAATCCCAGTCTAAAGTTTAAAAAAGCTAAAAAAGTCTGAAGTTTAAATCAGTTGGATTTGATAGATGGATTGGTAGGTCGCTAGGCAGTTGCTTGTTATCAAGTTTATGACACTTCGATCATGTTTACAACTGAATTATCACACTGCTAGCAATATTTACATACTGCTAGTGTGTTTGACATGATGCTAGCATATATTATCAGGTTACAAGCATATTTCCAGGATGATTTAACTCACTGCTGCCAGGTTTTATTACAGTGCCAACATGATTAAGTGACTATTTAGCATGTCTTACCACACTATTAGTATGGTTTAGAACATTCTGAATATTTTCTAGCATAATTTGGCACATGCTAGCCATGTTTTAGCACATGGCTAGCATGTTTCTTAGTATACTGGATTAACATACTGGTCTAGATACTGGTAGTTTGATAATTCCTGCTAGCAGTGTGCTAAGACTTGCCAAAAGTTGAATCATTCTAGCAGTGTACTAAAACATGGTATCATTCATTCATTCATTCATTTTCCTTTGGCTTAGTACCTGATGTATCAGGGGTCGCCACAGCGGAATGAACCACCAACTACTCTGGCATAATGTTACACAGCGGATGCTCTTCCAGCCACAGCCCAATACTCGTAAATAAAACATGGTATCTGTACGTTAAATAATGCAAGAAACTTGCTGATAAAACCAATCTTGAGATGTTCAGCACATTGCTAGCATGTTTCTAGCGCGAATAAACACTGCTAGTATGGTGCAATCTTAGCATGTTTCTAATACCATTTTGCACACTTCTCGCATGCTTAGAGGGAAAATTGTTCAGCAGGATAGCACTCCTCCTCATACTTCAGCCTCTACATCAAGTTCCTGGAAGCAAAGAAGGTCAAGATGCTCCAGGATTGTCCAGCCCAGTCACCAGACATGATCATTAATGAGCATCTCTAGGGTAAGAAGAAGGAGGAGGCGTTGAAGATGAATCCAAAGGATCTTGATGAACTCTGAGAGTCCTGCATAAACGTTTCCTTTGCCATTCCAGATGACTTTAAGTTATTTGAGTCATTGCAGAGATGTATGGATGCACACATTCATCACAGAAACGTTAGTGTTTACATCTGGAAGACATTTTTTGGAGCATCTGCAATACGAACAGGAAAAAGTGGAATTTGGGGGAAATAAATAATAGTAATAAAATAAAATTCAGCAAATGAAACAGATTTCAAACTGCCTTAAATGAGCTGTTCTATCTACTGAAGAACATGTCATTCCTTGCCTGACAAGCAAACATTTTGTTTCCCCAATCAAACATTTAGAATTTACAGATATGTTCATTAGGCTTCGGAAGCAAACTCGTATGAAGGCAATTAAGGTAATAGCTGTAATGGGGAAAAATCCTGGCGTGTTGTCGTGATGAATAATACATTGGCATTCATGCTGTTGTTCCACTTGAAGGGGATTTAGAGCAGATTAGAGTTAATCTAACAGATCACATTTGCCTGTTCCTTATCAAACATGCAGAACGCATTAGCATTGTCTCAATGAAAACGGCGATTTCTGATTAGACAAAATTAAACACCATGTTTGATATATACATTCTCCTGGGGTGATTTGGTTAATGTATCACTATTTGAATGAGTGTATATCAGTAAAAGAACGTGGTATTTTGTATCTGTCCATTACAGTATTTAAGTCATCATGATTTCCAACAGATATAAGATTGATAATAAGTTTTTTTTTAATTATTATTATTATTATTGTTTGCTATTATCTTTTTGGTAACACTTTAGATTTACTTCAGTTTAGTAACAATTTACTACTAGCTTATTACCTGACTATGATTAAGATATTAACTGTTTATTAGCACTTATGAAGTATGATATATTTTCACTTCCATAATCCTACCCAAAAACTAAACCCAGCTACTACCTTACTGTTAAGCAGCTAATTAGTAGTTTATTGAGCTAAAAGTCTTAGGTAATGGTTGTTGTATCCTAAAATAGTGCACAATTAAAAAGTAAAAAAAAAACTCTTATAGATTTACGAAAGATTTCTAAAATCACCTAAAACTAAAGTAATAATGATTAAAATTCAGCTCTCATCACATTAATTAAATATATTTTAAAGTATACTAGAGTACACGCTACCTGACAAAAGTCTTGTCGTCGATCGCAGTTGTAAGAGCAACAAATAATAACTTGACCATTTCTAGTTGATCATTTGGAAAAGTGGCAGAAAGGAGATTTTTCAGATGAATTATCTGTTGAATCAATCATCACAAATACTGAAGACCTATTGGAACCCAAATGGACCCAAGATTCTCACTGAAATCAGTCAAGTTTGGTAAAGGAAAAATCATGGTTTGGGGTTACATTTAGTATGGGGGTGTGCGAGAGATCTGCAGGGTGGATGGCAACATCAACAGCCTGAGGTATCAAGACATTTGTGCTGCCTATTACATTACAAACCACAGGAGAGGGCAAATTCTTCAGCCGGATAGCGCTGCTTCTCATACTTCAGGCTCCACATCAAAGTTCATGAAAGCAAAGAAGGTCAAGATGCTTCAGGATTGGCCAGCCCAGTCACCAGAGATGAACATTATTGAGCATGTTAATTTAATCATTAAAAATCAAGGCATCATCAAATTTTATTTCGGTAAAATATATGTAATCTAGAGGCCTTTGCCTTTCATATAAGCCACTTCAGACATAAAATTATCAACTAGAAGTCAAGTTATTATCTGTTGTTCTTAAAACTTGTATAGGCGACAAGACTTTTGTCAGGTAGTGTATATTAAAGTGCTATATTAAAGTAACAGTTCTATTAAACTGTAATATAATTTTACAATATTAGATACTATTTCAAATAAATGCAACCTTGGTGAATATGAGAGATTTCATGTTTTAGCATGGATAAAAAAATGAGTAACATGTTTAATATGCAGTTTTTGTTTTGGTTGTGCATAAACATGAATGCTAACCAATTTCTAGATTTTATTTTACAACTTTATTCACTTTTGATAGACTCCCCAAGAAAGCCTTCAAAAGTTACTGGTAAATAAACAATAAACAAACAAAGCAAATAAAAAGGTATTTGCACACACAGTAGTAACATGAAATGCAAATGTATTATAATGACGTCTTTGCGTGTTTAATGCCTAGCAGTGATACTAATGAATGCACAGTCAAAAATAATTGCTACATCTGTAATCCCAGAGACAGTCCACTTCCTAATGAGTTTCTCAGCAGACACAGGTGTTCATTCACACATTTAGAACAGGGCAGAACATGAAAAGGGCCAGACAGACAGACTCCTCCGCTGGCTACATTTAGGTTATCACATCATTGCTGGCATGTTTTGATTTTAGCTCATTCACAGTTGTCAGAAACCATACTGACACCTCACTTTAACCAGGCAATTAACAACAACCAACACACACTTTCACAGACGTGGGGGGGCGGGGGGAATAAAAGAACACATAAAATAACTTTTCAGGACGTACTACAACTGATTAAAAACTACTGAAGCTGTGCCGTAGTGGTGTACATCAGAGGTTTATACACTTTTTGATGCTAAGGATGTGATGAAGGCCTTGCAATCTTACCATGTTTATGAAAAAAAAACTTTTTTTTAGGTAATATGTTATATTAATATATTTGTCTAAACTATATTTTTGTGTAACAAAAAAAAAAACGTCAACAAGGATAAATCCAAGTGCAAGTAAAGATTTATTAAAGACTTGAGGATCCAGATGAACAGATGCAAGAAAGTACAAAAAAAAAAAAAAAAAAAAACTTAAAACTTTAGAAGTCCAAAGCACAACTCACGACAGAGAGTCCTGACAAAGACACAGAAGGCCCTATCATACACCCAGCACAATAAGGCGTAAGACGTGTTTGGCAAGATTTGTTGCTATTTTCAGACCAGCACAACCTTAATTTTCATGTTTTGCGCCATGCTGTTTAAATAGCAATTCCATTTGCGCCACTTTGTGGACTCATGGGTGTGCCGGTCTATAAAGGAGGTGTGTTAAGGCACATTTTTGATGCGTTGCTATTTTGAGTAACTGAAATAGACCACGCTATTGACCAACTAAATGCTGTCTAAAGTCCAGCGCAGAGTGCGTTAGTTATGTGCCTATGCAGGTCCAAAACACGTACACATTGCTTACTACACACAGGATGTACAGCAATACACAACTATCTTTACATATGAAAAAAAATCAAAGAAATAAAATGTTAAAAAATTATTATTTTCTATATAAATATAAAAACCACTACCTCCACGCCTTCATGTCGGGGGCCTTTTTCAGTTTATTCATGAGAATCTGCATTTGTATAATGTTATTATTATTAGCAATATTATTTATTATATGCATATTTATATTTGTTTTAATAATACAAGTTTAGATTTGTCCACCTGTCGGGTTTTGGAGACGTACACATCACCATATGGAGCATAAGAATAGGACGTGTGTTTGGATATACTCAATTTTTGACCACAATAGAGCCCCTTGTGGTAACGTGAACAAACAACAATGAAACAAAAAAAAACGCAGCACATCAGAAATAAACAACAGCCTGTAAAAAACAGCTGATCGACAAAGCAATGATGAGCATAACCACAACAACACAGACACACAACAACAAACACACATGGGGGTAAGGAAAACATAACCGCATGACAACAACACAGACACGCAAAAAGTGACAAAAACAAACACAGAAAGTGCGCACAAACCCACAACTACAGCTCCTTGATATTGCAAAAATCTGACATTGCTGTATTTTGTATTTCTGCGATATACATTGTGATATGAATACAGCTTTAATTGGAGAGAATTATTCATTTTAGATTTTGTAGAGGAGTGAATCACGAATTATATACAACAAAAAACTTAACAAGCATAGATAAATACAATATAGCAAAGATAAAGTGAATTACAGGCAGTGCAGAATTATAAGGCAAGTTGTATTGCTGAGGACTAATTTTATTATTGAACAACAACCATGTTCTCAATGAACCCAAAAATCTCATTAATATCAAAGCTGAATATTTTAGGAAGTAGTTTTTAGTTTGTTTTTAGTTTTAGCTATTTTGGGAGGATATCTGTGTGTGCAGGTGACTATTACTGTGCATAATTATTAGGCAACTTAACAAAAAACAAATATATACCCATTTCAATGATTTATTTTCACCAGTGAAACCAATATAACATCTCAACATTCACAAATATACATTTCTGACATTCAAAAACAAAACAAAAACAAATCAGTGACCAATATAGCCACCTTTCTTTGCAAGGACACTCAAAAGCCTGCCATCCATGGATTCTATCAGTGTTTTGATCTGTTCACCGTCAACATTGCGTGCAGCAGCAACCACAGCCTCCCAGACACTGTTCAGAGAGGTGTACTGTTTTCCCTCCTTGTAAATCTCACATTTGATGATGGACCACAGGTTCTCTATGGGGTTCAGTTCAGGTGAACAAGGAGGCCATGTCATTAGTTTTTCTTCTTTTAGACCCTTTCTTGCCAGCCACGCTGTGGAGTACTTGGACGCTGGTGATGGAGCATTGTCCTGCATGAAAATCATGTTTTTCTTGAAGGATGCAGACTTCTTCCTGTACCACTGCTTGAAGGTGTCTTCCAGATACTGGCAGTAGGACTGGGAGTTGAGCTTGACTCCATCCTCAACCCGAAAAGGCCCCACAAGCTCATCTTTGATGATACCAGCCCAAACCAGTACTCCACCTCCACCTTGCTGGCGTCTGAGTCGGACTGGAGCTCTCTGCCCTTTACCGATCCAGCCACGGGCCCATCAAGACTCGCTCTCATTTCATCGGTCCATAAAACATTAGAAAAATCAGTCTTGAGATATTTCTAGGCCCAGTCTTGACGTTTCAGCTTGTGTGTCTTGTTCAGTGGTGGTGGTTTTTCAGCCTTTCTTACCTTGGCCATGTCTCTGAGTATTGCACACCTTGTGCTTTTGGGCACTCCAGTGATGTTGCAGCTCTGAAATATGGCAAGACTGGTGGCAAGTTGTCTTGGCAGCTGCACGCTTGACTTTTCTCAGTTCATGGGCAGTTATTTTGCGTCTTGGTTTTTCCACACGCTTCTAGTGGCTGGATGTTTTAAACTTCGAAATGTTCAAAAAATCACAGGCCCTAAAGGGATAGTTCACTCAAAAATAAAAATGGACTCACTATTTACTTACCCTTCACTTGTTTCAAACATTTATGAGTTCTTAAAATATCTTCTTTTTGTGTTCAACATAAAAAAGATACTCATAATCATTTGAAACAAGTGAAGGGTGAAATGAAAACACTGAGTAAAGTTACATTTTTGGGTGAACTATCCCTTTAAAAAAGCATGCAGATGATAAACATTTACCCCATTATAATTCAACTCTGCACTGATTGTAATCAACCATAATGCCAACTCAACACTGCATATACTGCGATGTGACTATTGCAGATGCACACATTGTGATACTTATGCTAAAACTATATATTGTGCAGCCCCACGCACAACCGTGACATATTACAGTATTTATTTAGCTCAAGCTAATTATTATCATTGTCATTGTTATAAATTGCAATAATAAAAAATAATAATAATAAACTTTTATTTTGGAGGTCCAATTTAAAAATCTCTGCATCACAATCCTTGACATTTGGCTTAATTTAAAAGTGCAACATCAAATCTGAATCTAATTAGATTGAGCTTCTTTCTTCTGTTGAACGCAAAAGAAGATACAGTATTTTGAAGAAAGCTGCAAACCACTGACTTCCATAGTATTTGTTTTTCCTACTATGGAAGTCAATGGTTACCAGTGCTGTAAAGTAACAAATTACAAATACTCAAATGACTGTAACTGAGTAGTTTTTCTCAGGAATTGTAGTTTACTAAGTAGTTTTACAAATGTGTACTTTTACTTTCCCTTGAGTACATTTTTAGTGCTGTATCGGTACTTTTACTCCACTACTTTCCTTCAACCTGCATCACTACTTTATTTCTTTCTTGTCTATGGTGATTGGCTAAAGTAGAAAAATCAGTCCTGCAATTCCTGTTCAATCTAATCGCACATAGAAAGTAAATCACATCATACTGGACAACCTTAAGACATGGGCGATTTATAATTGCAGCAAACCTTTTGGAAGCATTAAAAATGTCCAAGAAGATGTCCAAAATCTTTGCATGTAATGACCCAGAGACTGCTTAGACTGCATGCACTGATGAGAAAATGAAGGATGTCGACTGTATGATGACTGAAATTGCCAAACAGCCTTAAACAATCACTAAACGGAACGAATGAAGAATGGAAGGAAGGATTGAACTAATGAAGGAAGAAAGGACCAAATTAATAAAGGAAGGATTCAAGGAAGGACAGAATAAAATGAATGAATGAATGAATGAATGAATAAATGAATGAATGAATGAACAAATGAATGAAGGAACGAACGAATAAACGAATAAATGAAGGACAGAATAAGCAAACAATAAATGAACGAATACAGGAAGATCACTACTGTAAATGCACTACAGAATATTACGTTTACACATCCCTGCACAAACTGCATGTAAACGCATCAACCTATCCCAGCGTAATACACACTACTCTTGAGTACTTTTAAAATGGCATATTTTTACTCACACTTTGAGTAATATTTAAAACATACTTTTACTCGCACTATATACTTGGGCAAGTATTGGTACTTTTACTTGAGTATGATTTACTACACTTTCCACCACTGACGGTTAGATGTTTTCATCTTTCTTTAAAATATCTTCTTTTGTAAAACTCGAACAGGTTTGGAACCATTTGAAAGTGAGTAAATAGTCAGTAAATCTTCATCTTTGAGTCAACTATTACTTTAATGCTAATGGTAAAAACACCTAAACCTATTGCATAAAACAGCCTGTTGTTTTTATTCTTCCCCAACTCTTATTTCCCATCCATTCCTACCACAAAATGTCCTGTCCAAATAAAAAAAAAAGTGCAGAAAAGTCCAAAATGAAGCAAAAATATAATCGAACACAGCATCTCTCTTAGATGAGATAAAACCATGACTTGGTAAAGCCATTTCTCTTCGCACTTCAATTCCACAGTATATTTCCTACACACACGATTACCTCTCGCGCACATGCTCAGCATACGCCAATATATGAAATCCGAGTCACATTGAAAGCCCGGGCTGATTGTCACTGTTGTGTGGCGGTGTCATCAATCTTCATTGTTAATTCATAGAATGACACAATATAAGCCAGTGGAATGAATCCGGAGACCACCGGCCAATCTGCTGCACGTTGCCAGACTGACGGCCGGCGCAGAGAAGCCCTCCAGTTAGGAAGGAATACAGTTCACTATCAGCCTGAGCCATGACCCCAATTGAAGAGGCATATGCAATGTGCTGTGGATGGAGACCATACGGTGGGAAAAAGCCAAAGCCAGCTGCAGGGGAACGATAAAGCCATTAGAATTCATGAGCCGACTTAAAGCCTGTCGTTCCTCTGCAGGTGGATGTGACTGAATGCGTTACCTAACACAAAGAAAAGCCAACGCTACAATGCACAAACACAGTCATCAACTCCAACACGCGACGAGGATCTGGAAACGGTCTTGTCGATGTGTGGACGGCGCACCGGGAGCGTCTGATGAACTACCGCTTTGATTGGAACAGAGAAGACAGAGGCAGGCAGAGATGGAGAGGCCGGCCAGTTAGCACAGATCAATTTCCAAAAGCAATAGCTCAGCACTTCTGGGCAAACAACACCTAATTCTGCTGCGTGCAGGGAGTATTTGGAGCAGCACTTCGCCTGACATCTGCAACTTGTCGTGACATATTGAATTGCGAGGTAAAATGTCTCAGTCAGTGGAAAAAAACAACAGAATTATTTTCGTGTTTCTGTCCATTCGCTGGTTAAATCCGACGTCATGACTCGCAGTTTCTGGATCCAAATGCTCTCTTTGATGCCAAAAGCAAACAATAGGTACTAATATATGCTCACAGTGTGATGTAATAGTATTGAATATCCTAATCATTATATCCATGGCTAATCTCAGTGCGTCAGAGGGTGATTCATCTTATAGAAATCGTTTAAATGTTGGTGTCTGAGATGCAGCAAGTCCACTTTATAAGAGATCGGTTTTAATGACTAAAAAGTGGTCATAAACAGCTATTGATAAAAGACGAGAATAGAGGCCTGGACCAGGGAAACTGACATGTCACAACTTAAAGGGATAGTTCACCCAAAACAGCTGTGTTTCCATCCAAAAATGCAAATTCGATTCAAACCTGGAATTCATTCTTTTAGTTTATTCTCTTTTTCAGAGGTTGCCACTGCGGAATGAACAGCTAAAATTATTTCAGCATATGTTTAACGCAGTGGATGCCCATCCAGCCGCAACCCAGTACTGGGAAAGCCCATACATACTCATACACACACTCATACACTACGGCCAATTTAGTTAATTCAATTCACCTATAGCGCATGTTGGAAACCCACACGAACACGGGGAGAACATGCAAACTCCACATAGAAATGCCAACTAGCCAAGCCGGGACTCGAACTAGCAGCGACCTTCTTGCTGTGAGGCGACAGTGCTAACCACTGAGCCTATGTGCCTCCAGAACCAGGAATGCAGCATCAAATATTTGAAAATATAGCACTGTTTCCATAAAATGAGTCAAAATGAACAAAATTAGGACTTCCTTATAAAATGGTGCAAAATATCAAACAGAAAAATGGAATATTCTGTGGTAGAAGAAGTCATTGAGGGCCTTTTTTATTAAATTACTTGCACCTCAGAAGATGAAACTCAACAAACGGATGAGACCATTCTTTGGGAGTGCAGCAGCTCAAGACTAGGAGATCTGGGAGGTATATTACTGAACCACTTTAATGACGTACTTTGGTTAAGGCATTTTTAGAATGACCAAAACAACATTTCAGATGTAGAGGTGGGCAGTAATGAATAACATTTACTTGAGTAAAATTGTTGGGTGACGTGTACTTTTTGAGTACATTTAAAGATACTTTTACTCTTACTTTAGTAAATTTTAAGAGAAAAATCATTACTCTACACGTTACATTTGGCGGCGTTCCTCCGTTACTGTCAAATGATAATAAATATGATTCATAGGACATATTAGCAAATATTGCGAGGTGCTGCATTGGACAGGTTGTGTCGCGTGTGTGCCTGTGTTGGAATGAATAGTCGAGAAATCTGGAGTCAAGGAAATACGTGCTGTTTATACTGCGGTCACGCCATGTCGCCATCTGCGATTACCGAGAAGGACTGTGCAGTAAGTTTATCAGACCAGATCACTCATACTTTTCTACACATAATAGTTTTAATAACAAATTTCTAATAACTGATTTCTTAATGACTGATTTTTCAAGATACTAGGATTAAGCTTAGTGACATTTAAAGGCTTAACTAGGTTAATTGGACAAGTTAGGGTTCTGTAGACAATCAAAAAAAATTTATCTTAAAATGGTTTAAAAAACATTAAAAACTGCTTTTATTCCTTGCTCTGTTAAACATAATTTAGGAATTAACTAGTAACTATTTACACAAGTAAGTTTTTCATCGGATACTTTTTTACTCTAACTCAAGTAACTTTTAAGATTGTTACTTGTACTTTTACTTGAGTATAGATGTTGGATACTCTACCCACCTCTGCTGGTCGGTCTGCCATTTTTGTCATCACATGATCTGTTAAACAAAATCATATATATTTTTTATGTGTATATCGTGTATACTGAATATATTCGTTAAATGTGTTTCCATCATAGTTTTTTCACATTTTATTTGCATTTTAACATATTAAGCATTAAGCATTTTTTAAATGATATTCCAAAATGTGCATACAATTACGTAGATGGAAGCATAGCTATACCCACCCTTTACTTGTTCCAAACCCATTTGACTTTCTTCTGTTGAACACATAAGAAGATATTTTGAAGAAATTAGGAAACCTGTAATCACTGACTTTTTATTTGTTTTTCCTACTCTGAGAGTTAATGCTTACAGCCTTCTTCAAACTATCTTCTTTAGTGATCAACATTTTAAAGAAACTCAACAGGTTTGGAATCGCTTCAGGGTGATGACCAACAGTGAATAAATTTTTATTATGGTGTTAACTGTCCCTTTAATAAGCGGATAGATGTTGGGACCATTTCTCCTCTTTAGGTAAGATTACACTGAATTCACATATATGTATCATCAAAACGATGAGAGGAATTATGTTCACTAACTCAAAGGTCTCCTGTGAACTCATACTGTGATAGCAATATATTATCTTTTCTCATTTATTTTGACCTTTGTCGTCCGCAGCTAAAGCTGAACTTCTCTGTGCGCTGCTTGGTGCTCTTTCATTATGTATATAGACCTCTTTGATAACTTTCTAAGTAAAATCACAATTGGTTCAAGGGCTGTGCTAACATTCCTAAAATTTGTAAGGGAGAATGTGCAGTCAGTAAGTCAATGTCGCAAAATAAACCTATACAGGGTCAGACTTTTTGGGTTTAATTTGGGATAATACACTTAACCCAACAATTAAATATGTGGGCATCAAATACTGATTTTAGTTGATACTATTTTATAATTGTATTTGTATATTATTACTTAACGCTAAGAAGAAAAGCTACAGTAGTCAATCTAGCAACAATAACATTGCAACTGTATTATGGTAATATAAATACTGTTTGAATTATAAAATGAAAAAAAGATGACAAAAAAATGACAGACAGAATGATAAAACATAGTAGGTAGAATAACAAATTAAGAATTTAATGATAGATATAATGAAATGACAGATGTGATTAAACAAAAGATAGATGAAATGATGAAACAATAGACAGAATGCCTGCTAGAATGATAGATAGAGCAAAAGATAGAACGAAGAAAATGTGTACGGAATAAATGGAATGGAAAAATGGAATTATGAAATTTTAGAATGATGAAATGACAGATGACACGATGAAATGACAGATGGAATGATAAAAATAGACTCATGAAAGAACAGAACAGCACAGAATGATAGATTAGACAGCAAGAAGATGAAAGAGAAAACAAGAGAATAGGTATAATGATGTACGCAATGAAAAAATACATGATGCGATGAAATTGTAAGATATAACGATGAAGTGACAGATGAAATAAGATGATGGCCTGATTAAACATTAGATGTAATAACAGAGAGAATGATATAAGCACAAATACAAAGATAAAATCAATGCAATTAAAGATTAAACCATGCAAAGATGAAATGATATACTGGCTCAAGGGGAAATACACACACATAAACACATAAATACACACATAAACAATGCACTAAGAAATAGAATGATGGGATGACAGGTGGGACTATGAAATGATTGACAGAATCATGAAACTATAATATGACACAGAGAATGACTGACAGGACAACAAACAGAATGAAAGACAAAATTACAGAATGATGAAATGATGTATCCAAAGGAAAAAGTATATAGAATGAATAAATGACAGATAGATATGAAGATAATATGACAGATGGATCTGTAAAAATAGAATCATGATAAAAACAACACATAATGCTAGGGTATAAAATGATGATGATGATGATGATGATGATGATGATGATGATGAAATGATATATGAATTTGAGAAAAAAAATGATGAATGGAATTATATGGATATGATAAAACGATACATAGGACACTAATGGAATAAACAGGAATAGAATGAGAAAGTCAGATTAATAAAAATATGATCCATCTACAGTATCTATCTATCTAGCAATAATTGGTTAGGACAGAATAATAATTATTATCATGCCTATTATTTGTAGATTGATATACCTATTATACGATAGATAGACAGACAGACAGACAGACAGACAGACAGACAGACAGACAGACAGACAGACAGACAGACAGACGTATAGATAGATAGATAGATAGATAGATAGATAGATAGATAGATAGATAGATAGATAGATAGATAGATAGATAGATAGATAGATAGATAGATAGATAGATAGATAGATAGATAGATAGATAGATAGATAGATAGATAGATAGATAGATAGATAGATAGATAGATAGATAGATAGATAGATAGATAGATAGATAGATAGATAGATAGATAGATAGATAGATAGATAGATAGATAGATAGATAGATAGATAGATAGATAGATAGATAGACGCAGTTTCTTTCTGTGGCTGATTTGAAAGCCGAAACCTTGAAAATACATCTCTGAAAGCTCTATTTCTGTAAATATTCAATTATTAATATTATCGGTTTTATACCACATGTATTTTGTTGTACAAACACTTCTTAATGGCTTGCACGCTATGCTGGTGGTGTAACAAATATGATAGTTTTGCTATTACTTGATACATATTGTCTCATCTAATAGATTTTCCTCATACAGTATGTGCATTAAGATCTGTACAATATGTATGTTAGTACAATTTTAATGTCAAACTGCTTAAATTGAACATGTAAAAGTAAATAATTACAAAAAAGACATTGATAAGAACAATTGCCAGTACTCACTAAAGTTATCCAAAGTGCTTTTCTGTGTTTTTGCATATTCTGTATTATGTTACACTTTTGGTTAAGCAACAATTGGTTAGGACAGAAACATAAATATTATCATCATGCCTATTATTTGTAGTACTTTCAAAGCAATTCAAACTACCTCTCTAATATGTACAACAAGAAACAAAAAGCTAGATTTTCACTGCATATACTCTGTGGAAGAATGTGTTTGTGTCTAATGTGTGAAGTGTTGTGTGACGTGAATGAATGTGCTGGTTTGCATTACCACTGGTAACAGGTGATGCTTGAAATATAAATGTCATGTCTGTTGTCCTAAGATGAATCAATTACACCAGTTTAGCACTTTCTTCTTGTGCTTGAATGGTGAAATATCCCTCCTTTACGAGTTGCCTGTCACTGCAATGGAGAACAGTATTTAAAGTACATACAGTGGGTACAGAAAGTATTTAGACCCCCTTAAATGTTTCACTCTTTGTTATATTGCACCCAATATTGACAAAAACACAGAATTGTTGACATTTTTGCAGATTTAAGTCTTCAGACCTTTTGTTCAGTATTTAGTAGAAGCACCCTTTTGAGTAGAAGCACCCTTTTGATCTAACACAGGCAACAATTTTTTCACACATGGATTTGGAGATCCTCTGCCATTACTCCTTACAGATCCTCTCCAGTTCTGTCAAGTTGGATGGTAAACGTTGGTGGACAACATTTTTTAGGTCTCTCCAGAGATGCTCAATTGAGTTTAAGTCAGGGCTCTGGCTGGGCCATTCAAGAACAGTCACAGAGTTGTTGTGAAGCCACGCCTTCATTATTTTAGCTGTGTACTTAGAGTCATTGTCTTGTTGGAAGGTAAACCTTTGGCCCAGTCTGAGGTCAATTACACTCTGATAAAGGTTTTTGTCCAGGATATCCCTGTACTTAGCCGCATTCATTTTTGGGTTTTTCTTTACCTCTCTCACCAAGGCTCTTCTTCCCCGATAGTTCAGTTTGACAAGACGGCCAGCTCTAGAAAGGCTTTTGGTCATCCCAAACATCTTCCATTTAAAGATTATGGAGGCCATTGTGCTCTTAAGAACCTTAAGTGCAGAATTTTTTTGTAACTTTGACCAGATCTGTGCCTTGCCACAATTCTGTCTCTGAGCTCTTCAAGCAGTTCCTTTGACCTCATGATTCTCATTTCCTCTGACATGCATTGTGAGCTGTAAGGTCTTATATAGACATGCAGTGGCTTTCCTAATCAAGTTCAATGAGTATAATCAAACACAGCTGGACTCAAATAAAGTTGTAGAACCACCTCACGGATGATCAGAAAAGGACAGCACCTGAGTTAAATATATGAGTGTAACAACATAGGGTCTGAATACTTACAACCAAAAATGTCAACAAGTCTGTGTTTTTTTGTCAATATGGGGTGCTGTGTGTACATTAATGAGGAAAGAATTGAACTATTATTTTGGCAAATGGCTGCAATATAACAAAGAGTGAAAAATGTAAGAGGGTCTAAATACTTACTGTATCCACTGTATATGCAAGTATATGTGCATTAATTGTGTGATTTTCCAAGAGAACATCTTCATTAAAACACATAATAAATTCACTGCTAAACAAGTGAATAAACAAACAAAGAAAAAAAGGGTAAAGACAATGACAGGCTGAAGAGTCTGGAGCCAGGGAAGAAGAATTAGCTTGCCGGGCCTCTAACCAGAAAAAACAGTGATTCATCACAGAGCTGGAGCAGGAAATGATAAGAATGAAGTGTCTCAGAAAAGGAAGTGCTGTTATCTGACATTGTGAAAGAGAGAGAGCGAGGTGTGTATGTGTGTGTGTGTGCATGCCAGGGCCGTTGCAGGACAGAAGAGTCTCATTTAGGCATCAGTGGTGAATAGCAGTGAACTTCCTCTGGTCTGGAGACTGTGACGTGCCTGGACTCATGAGTAGGCATTTCCTGAAGCCGGAGTCTTAAATCAGACATGGGCAGCAGCTGGGCCATCAGCACCAGACACCTCCAACCCTGAGAAAGAGCTGCAGCACCCAAACTAACACTCCCTAAATCAGCGGCTCGCAACTGCTGACTTTATTACAGCCGGGTCGTGGACAGAAGAGAAAACACTAAATGCAAATGCAGTGCCAAATTATAAAGTTAGGACAGAAAACACTGAAAAGAAAAAAATGTAATAAACAAAATCCAAACTGTGCAGTCGGCTTCACATTAGGGAAACTACAACTATTTAACCAACTTAGTCCTGGAAAGTCTTGCAAAAGTTTAGTGCCCTGACAACAAAAAGTTTTGGTCTCATGTTTCCTTATATGTCTTTGCTTTCTGAGCACTTCTGTATTATCAGTCTGTTTTCAAACAAAAACAGCCTAATCAGTGGTAGCCAACAATGATATAGTGTATTAAGTACGACAATATTAGCATCCAATTATATTTTCTTATCGGTTAACTTGCTGTTATTGAAGGTGAGATCCGCACCATCAAGTTATAAAAGTTATTGTCTATAGTTAAAGTCTTTGCACACTTTTTTACTATTCATATGCAGAAAATCAGTGGAATTTTGATACATTGCGTCTGATACAGTACTTCAAACATTCACATATGTAAAGAAATTCTAAACAGATGGCAGCGACCACCTATGGAGATTATAATAGATGGTGGCCGCATTGACGTGTCAAAGCATTGGAAAGAAAGCAGACCCTGCTTTCTATTATAATGTCTATGGTCAGTATGTCAAATGTATGGACACACACACACACACACACACACACACACACACACACACCAAGGAGCAGGAGGGGAAAGACGCACCAGTCACTAAATGTTCGCCACATTCTGTTTGTCATTAAGTTATCTGTAGCTCAAATGACGGCATTCCTTATTTAGCTTTTTGCTTGTACGGTGGCTCTGAACTGTCAAAACACCTCTCAAACCACTTTTTTGGAAGTGAAAATCTAAAAAAAAAATTTAACCCAAAAAACATCTAATCAAATTTTTTATGATGGACGAAAGTGTGTCAATATGACTGACACAACATGTGGTCGAAATTTTTTTAGCATGCGAAAATTACAGACAAAAATTTTGGATTCGGTGTGCAATAACCTTTATAGCTACCGTAGAGCTGAAATCTTAAATGAATATTAGAAGGTGTTTAAAGAAACAGTACAACTTTCTAAAATGTGTCTCAGTAAATCCCTAAGTGTTTCAACCCCACTATAAGCTTGTAAACTATGCTAATTAGCACAGCACTTTTATATTAGGAAAGCCATTTACGTAGAGCCAGGTTTACTAACATCTCGTGCCAGCGTCAGCAAAAAGGTCTTTTTTGCCATTAAAACAGTACTGTTGCCGTTGAAACTGTTGCTACAGTACATGCCCAAAATGCACAGCTTTTTTTGCTCCTGACCTTATGCCAATATCATAGGAAGGAAGTATTTAAATGAATCACACAAAGCGATTAACTAACGTTTGCACTCCTCAAATTACGGGTATTTGTAACAATTATTTAATGCCTTTAAAGGCATGATGTGCTTGAAATAGCTGCAGTTGTTGTTGCCACCAACAGAGAAGAGAGCACATTGTATTAGGTAGAATTTGTGTCCACACATATTTATTTGGAATGCCTGAGGAACACATCGTCCAAACATATTGTTAGCCAAATATTTTAATTTGCTTCAGGAACTACAATTCAGGAACAAACAATTAGGATAAGTCACTTAATACCAGCACGACTTTAGTTCCCTCAGAATATGATCTGTTCACCTTGCAGCTGAACTGACAAACACAAACAGTTGTCAAAATGTACATCTTGTAGAATGGACTATCTCACATAAATGCAGTTACATATGGCTTACTCTAAGTAAACGTAAAGCACGTGAGCTGAGCCCATGGGCGCTGTCCAGTTCTGAAGTCTTTCACTTTTGCATGGACTAATATTAAGCTTGTCTATTTTGTGAATATGCAATAAATAAATAGGCCTAAATAAAATGAATATTTACTTTTATTCAATATGTGCTTTTATTAAATAGCTACATTTTTATGAAGCAGGCCAGTGTTTCTCAACCACATTCCTGGAAGACCACTAGCTCTGCACATTTTCCATGTCTCCTTAAAAAACACACCTGCTTCAGATCATTAGCTCATTAGCACTGAAAGAGTCAAGCTGCTGTCACACTAGAGTTTAAGGATGCGAAATTTTGGCATACAGCGCTGCGAAAGAGGGGCAGGATTAAATAAGATGATTAGACATTATAAAAAGCAAGCGATTGGTCCATGTTTTAAATTTCTGTACAGAGGGCATGTTTTAATCCTAGGTTGGTCTCACGCAATCATGTAATGCGATTTCGCAGGTCAGAGTTCACCAAGTTTGAACTTTGCACCGCAGCGACCTGCGAAACTGGACGCATGACCTTGCATTTCCAGTGTGACGCTTTCACGTGCATATGAATGGAAGTCTATGGGGAGAAAAATCCAGTGTTACCGCAGCTTCACTGAAAGACCTGTAATGGGTGTCAAAGACAAAGGAGACCTCCAAAACATGCAGTGCTGGTGTTCCTCCAAGAACGTGGTTGAAAAACACTGAAGTAGGCTAACTTTAAAATCATGAAAATCGATTCTTTTCTTAGCAGCCCATTACCTCCATTATAAGAAAACTAAATTCTGAAGAGGAAACTTTTGCCGAACTAAATTACATATGCAGTATATTTTAACTTAACAATTATTTGAAATCTCATTTACTGAAAAGTGTCTGAATAAATCAGTTTTCTTATTAACACTGCTTAAAATAAGAATCAGTGTTTGTATAACACTCTGAGCAATCTGACCTAAACACCAAATTAACACATGTTTTATAATTGAATGTTTGGTTTAAAGAATATTAAATGGCTATAAAAAGCTATTTGTGAAACCACTGTTGAGTATTCAAGAAATTATAACCATTTAACTATGAAATAAAAAAATCTTTCTATTGATGTGCAATGTGAAATCTGAGCCCAGAAGCTAAACCACTGTCAAAAGTGTCACCAATTGGATTTCAGACTTCAACAAAAATCAATTAAGATAATGATGGCAGAAGATTTTCTGGGATTATGAAAGTTACTGTGTGCTTTATCCACACAGTCTTCTAAAATAAAGCAGCACCATAGAAGATTCAATTTGGGTTTGCTAAAGAACCTTTCGGTGAACAATTTTCTTCAGAAGTGTGAAGAATATTTGTTACACTTTTAACTTCTTTTACCATATAATGTTGCTGTTTGAGCATGAAAAAGATCTGCGACATTATAAAACATCAAGTGCTGTGTTTTCCTCCAAGAATGCACATACAGAATCACAATTTCTCAAATGTAAATGATTCCCACCTAAGGCAAGCTTGGGGGGACGAGGCCTGGCTCAGTTATGTTGGAAATGTGTTATGTCTCCATGTCCAAGAAATGCTGCAGTTTCACCCATCTAATGTACTGGTACACATACAAATGTATTCTCCAGGTGTTTACATTTGCACACACAACCAGCAATACACACTCAAAAAATAACGGTTCAAGAGCTGTCACTGGGGTAGTACCTTTTCAAAAGATACACATTTTTACTTAAAGGGCCCATATTGGTACCTTAAAAGTATATATTTGTACCTAAACATTTTACGAGGTACACTTGTACTTTTTAGGTACTAATATGTACCCTTGAGGTATTAATAATGACATTTAGGTACAAATGTGTACCTTTTAAAAAAGGTACCACCCCAGCTCTCATACCTTCCCAGCAAGCATTTTTTAAAGATGTCTAATAGTCATCTAAACATACTGTAGTCGTCTTGGCTATAACAAGGCTAAATTTGGGCTGTCAGTGAAAATCTAATAGACGTCTAAAATAGGCCAAAACAAGACAAGTCATCAAATAAACAGAAATTAATGACTACACATATAAAGCTTGTCTAATCTGTCTATTTGACGACTAGTCTAGTTTTGGGCTATTCTTTGATGTCTATTAGATTTTCACTGACAGCCCAAGTTTAGCCTTGTTTTAGCCAAGCTGTTTACGTTTAGATTAGAGGTGTGAACCTACACTGGTCTCACGGTTTGGTTCGGTTACGATTATCATGCCATTGATTCGGTTCAATTCGATATCTCTGTGCATCACGGTGCATTGACAATTCTTTCCATACACAGTTTTATATTTTCCTCACAGCACAGCAATTCATGTATTAAAATGTATAAATATATTTATATACTATTTGTAAAACAATTTTGTCCTTTAATACCAACAGTCAGAATAAAGGTAAAGTTGGTTTTATATTCACACATTCGTTCATTTAGAAGTCTCTATATTGTTTATCATGTTACTTTGAATATTTGATTGGAATTAGCATACAAGTAACAAACAACATTAACACTATCTAATTGACTGTGAACAATGTTGTACTTTGATAGTCATTGGCTGCTTATATGATTTCCCTATTTAGAATTTGCAAATAATACTTTTCTGAAATTATATTATTAAGGAGAATGTCTGAATATCCCAATATAAAACCAACTTTACCTCTATCTTCAGATATATAAACTGTACCTTTAAGCAACACGAGCATTTATAGCAAATAAACAAATATAAATATCCCGCTCGCTTTCTGAGCCTTGTCTACCAACTAACTACCAAGTTCTTTCTTACACCCCTTTGATTGGTCATGCGCTCAACAGAAAGGGCTGCGATTGGCTCTTACACGCTGATGCTCTTCACAGCTGCACTCATGGGCCACAGTGAGAGAGAAATGGAGTTTACTTTCATTCTCTTAATCGTCGTGAAATAGGGGCTTTTGGTGTAAGTGTCAGTGAAACAGTGTTCAGCAAACACACACGCAGTGAAATTGTGCACAGTTTCAGAGTTTTTACGTAGTTAAAGCGTTGTACTCGCGCTCGCCGTTCGCCTCCCTCGCCATATTAAGCTACGGCGACATAGCGCATG
Organism: Danio kyathit; assembly: GCA_903798195.1. NCBI lineage: Eukaryota > Metazoa > Chordata > Actinopteri > Cypriniformes > Danionidae > Danio > Danio kyathit. Next base: position 27,337,275 of record LR812533.1, on the reverse strand, counting down.
TGAGATAAATGACGTCAGTATATAATAACCGGTTATGAGTATTACTGAACCGATACCGAATTGTCCGCGTCTGCATCGCGGTGCACAGAAGAAACGATTAATTTTGACACCCCTAGTTTAGATGTCTACTGGGTTTATTTCTGAGAGTGCAGCATGAACTTGTGTGTTGTTGTTTTTTTTGTGTGTGTTTCTGACATAAATAAGTGTGTTGTTACTAATTTCCACCAAGACATGAGCTATAAAGGCACCACCCACTTCTGGAAAGTGGGAGGTGAACAGTAGCTCATTTGCATTTAAAGACACACACAGAAAAAGCATTTTAGCATTTAACATGATATAACATGATCTGTTGGGGTATTTTCACTTGAATCTTTGCAAACCCATTCTGAGAATACCTTAGAGACTTATAAACTGTACATTTTAGACCTGGAAAGGGATGATGCCAACTATCCAAGGACGTTGGGGACAACAAGTATACTTAATACACAAATACAGTTCATTGAACATGTACACATTGACATCACCTTTTTTGGAAAGACACTACATACTCAGTCACGTAAAATTTTATAGAGCACTTTTAAAAACACAGAAGTGAGCCAAAGTGCTGTACAGAAAATAGACAACAAAATAAGCATAATAGTCTATAAAATACATGATAAAATATAGCTCAACTACCTGAAAAGACACATGAATCAAAAAAACAGGTATTAAGATCAGGTGTCAAATGCGAAACAAAAACAAATGACTTAAATGAGAACACGGATGAGGCCTGTCTAATGGGCAGCGGCAAATCATTCCAAAGTCTAGGACCTACCACAACGAAAGCACAGTCGCTTTTACGCTTTGTTTTTAGAACAATCAAGAGAAGCTGATCAACTCACCTGAGAGAACGAGTGGGCTTAAGGGTGTATCAGCTCAGAGATATAAGGTGGGGCAAGACCATTTAGAGATTTAAAAACAAATAAAAGAATCTTAAACTATTCTAAAAATCACAGGCAACCAATGAAGCAAAGTTAACACGGAGGAAATGTGGTCATATTTGCGAGTAGCAGTTAACAGGCGTGCTGCAGCATTTTGCACTATTTGCAAACAGACAATAGCTGACCTGCTACTCCCCACATAGAGTGCGTTACAGTAATCTAACGAGTGGTCATAAAAGCATGGACCACTGTCTCAAACTGTAGTTTTGGTATATATTGCTTTATTTTTGCTAATTGTCCTAATTGAAAAAAGCTAGATTTAACTATGTTTATAAATAATGTCCGCTCTATGCACAACTCCCTATCTTTTCTGATTGTAATGCAATAATGTTCACCATTTGTAAAGCTGCTTTGAAACAAAAATCGTTGTGAAAAGCACCATACAAGTAAACTTGAATTAAATTGAATTGAATCTTAAAAAAGGACATGAAAAGTCTCCTTTAATAACCTAAAAACCTTTTTTGAATGAAAAAGTTCAATGGACATTAAAGGGTCATCAAGAAACCAATGAAGAAACTTGATCTTTAAAAGTGTTAAATCTGTGTCACTTTGACATTCATGCCTGGGGAACTTTTGAGACATGCACCATGAAGACAAAGCTTACCAGATGGGTAATTTCAGAAACGTAGGTGTCCCACTGCTGCATGTTTAAGAAGGCAACTGCGATGTAAAATCCAACATGAGGGCACCAGTGTAGGCGTCGCAGAAACGTGGGCATTTGCATCCTCAACCTCCAGCAGATGGATTACACATGCTGATTAGAAGCCTTATGACTGTAGTAAACATCCCATTATGGTTGCACGTCAATCCTTTTTAATTAAACAGACTGTCAATGTTATGACACGGTTTCTGCTTGCCACATCAAGCATGGCTTCATGTAAATAGATTCAGCCTTAGTCTTTCATAATTCGGCTGGTTTATGCTTCATCAGCAAACAACAGCATTGAACGGCTGCACAGATCTCATTCAGGATGTGAGGAGAGCTGATGGTGGTTATCATCACGGCACTCCTGAGGACTCCACAGCTCATTTTCACAAGTGCTGCTCAGAAATGCACACACACACAGTCTCTTTCCAAAGAGCTCCATTGGCAAAGATTGGTGTAGTCACTACGGCACTGCCAAGCGTGGATGGTTCGATAATTGAGGAAATTTAAATGATTTTCACTAAAACAGCATAGACAAATCACAGTTTTATTGCTAATGCAAATGTTATCATGTTAACCGTTTGGTGCTTAAGTACAAGTATTTCTATTTAATCAGACTTAAAAGTCTGAAAATATAATTTTTGTACATTGAAGTCTGATATATGGCAATATATGCAAATGACATACAGTATGACATATAAATTTGATATGTACAAATATATGCAAATTACATATACAGTACTGTATAATATGACATTTAAGTTCATATATGGTCTTCACATTTGTAAAATGTCATATATGCAACATATATATATATATTTTTTTTTTAAAATATAGCAAAAATGGCCACTTTCAGATCATTTTAACCATTGAAATTACAAATATGCACACATACTTGTACCATGTACCAGATTTCTACATCAGCATGAATGGTTCAGTGATTCAACATTGATAGAACTTTTGCAGAGAAGTTACTTAAACATTAACCATGTCTACCACAAATAAAACAAATGTGTTTTTGTTTATTAACCATAAGTTTGATACACTAACCTTAATTATGTTTAGTTACAGTAAAGATTTTTTTTTTTAAATGTGCTTCATAGGGTGGCACAGTGGCTTAGTGGTTAGCACTGTCGCCTCTCAGCAAGAAGGTCGCTAGTTTGAGTCCCAGCTGGACCAGTTGGCATTGTGTGGAGTTTGCATGTTCTCCACAGTCCAAAGACATGTGGTATAGGTGAATTGAATAAATTAAATTGGCCATAGTCTATGTACAGTTGCAATCAAAATTATTGAACCCCCTTTGAATTTTTTTTTCTTTTTTAAGTATTTCCCAAATGATGTTTTCATAGTATGTCTGATAATATTTTTTCTTCTGGAGAAAGTCTTATTTGTTTTATTTCGGCTAGAATAAAAGCAGTTTTTAATTTTTTAAAACCAATTTTAAGGTCAAAATTATTAGCCCCTTTAAGCTATATATTTTTTCGATAGTCTACAGAACAAACCATCGTTATACAATAACTTGCCTAATTACCCTAACCTGCCTAGTTAACCTAATTAACCTAGTTAAGCCTTTAAATGTCACTTTAAGCTGTATAGAAGTGTCTTGAAAAATATCTAGTAAAATATTATTTACTGTCATCATGGCAAAGATAAAATAAATCAGTTATTAAAGATGAGTTATTAAAACTATTATGTTTAGAAATGTGTTGAAAATTTTTTCTCTCCGTTAAACAGAAATTGGGGAAAAAAATAAACAGGGGGGCTAATAAATCAGGGGGTTGAATAATTCTGATTGCAACTGTATGTGAATGTGAGAGTGTATGGGTGTTTCCCAGTGCTGGGTTGCAGCTGGAAGGGCATCCGCTGTGTAAAACATATGCTGGATAAGTTGGTGGTTAATTTTGCTGTGGCGACCCCTGATAAATAAAGGGACCAAGCCGAAGGAAAATGAATTAATGAATGAATATGCTTTATAAATAAATGTAATCTTGAACTTGAAATTGAACAAATGGTAATCAATAACACAAACAAAACATGATAGCTAAAACTTCATTGGTATGTGTTTAGAGTGCTTAATTTTAGTGTTTAAAGTGAAAAAATCTGCATAGATTATTTAAAATGTTCTCACTCATTCAATTTCCATCGACCCTTAAATGTTTTTTTGAGGAACCAAAATTCCTCTTCAAAAGTATTTTTATGAAACACATGGAGACCTGTATTTTTTAAGGGCTAGTAGAACAAACTGTCCTAACTTACTGATCTTTATGATGTGTAGTTTTTAGGTGGGCTATAGCCCCCCACTCATTTAAAAGTTATCATTTTAAACTAACAAACTAACTACTAAAAAAATTATTAAAACTAATGAATATAAGAATGTCAATAAGAAAAAACTGTAAACAATTTTTTTTTTTTGCTATTCTGCATGTGTGGTAATTTAGTTGCGAGTGTTTTACTACTGTCAGCCAAAGTAGGGAAATTATAAGGATCAGAAACCAATAAAATGGCATTATTGTGAAATTCTTAAAAAATATAACTTAAGTTTTTTTTTTTTAAGGTTTTCATTTTAAAAAAAAACATGTTTAAGTGTATACATAGTCTTGCCCCTAAGGTAGTTTGTGAGTGGATACATAAATTCAGCAGTGATAGGGCAAAGACTAAACGGGCAGTAAGTGGGAATTGTAGAATCCGCAGACGCAGAACCACTGTGGGTCAGTCATCCTTTTCAGTGAAAGGTTCACATCTATGGAATGCCATGCCTGTTGATTTAAAGTAGCAATCAGAACTCCCAGTTTTTTTCTGTAAAGCTGAAAGAATGCTTGAAATCTTTACAGCAATGTGAACATTAAGTTTTATTCTTTCAGGTTGGTCAGGTTTACATTTCTCTTTAGTATGCAGATTGACTTACAGTACATTTTATGTTTGTGGCTCTTTATATACTGTACATTGTACATTCTGTTTGTTGTGCTGTTTTTATTTGTAATTTTATTTTTATAAGGTAAAGCCTAACCAGGGATGAGGGCTGCAAATTAGCTTCATGCTATATGTACGCAGCATCAGTTGTCTTTGTATAACAATGTCAAGTATATTGTCCCTGTTAAATAAACAAACAAACAAACATGAAATTTATAAAGTCTTTCATTAGTTATTAAAGATGTTTTCAGTCACATCAATGCATGACTGGATCTATTTAAACATCCACACTTTCCTATTTATAATATGACATATAATGTTAAATTCATACATTATCATTATTTGCAACAATAGCAAGAGCTGGATTAAATCCTAGAACTGCTTCTGGTCCAGTCTTTTTAAGAAACATACACCAAAAAGGATTGTGCCATAAAAAGTGCAATTTAAAACTATATATAATAATAACTTTTAAAAATCATTTACAGTAACACTAGTTCCAACAGACGTCTTTCTACAAAAAAAATCTCTTCTGAGTTGATTCTTTTTATCAATCATCTGATATAAAAACAAGCATTGTATGACTCATTTTATGACTGTTTGTTGCATCAAAGTGAAGATTAACAAACACAAACATGGCAAGAAGTTTAGATACAGCAAAGCAGAAAAATCTGCTGTAAATCTAAATCTACTGACAGCCACACTAGCAAATGTCATGATGAAAGTTGTTTCTTGCACCCTGCTAAGACAAAACGAATACTGTCTTCAAACACACACACACACACACAAAACTTCTTTCATTCACATTGTCCTTGTGATTGCTCACCTTGAAACTGCGTCAACAACAGAATGAGGCCGAAAACATGCGGCTGACATTAACGCTGAAGTTCACTTTGATTATTATAGGACAATATGTCATCTTTATCTGTTCCTGCTCCAGTTGATGTCATTAGAGTGTTTCATTAAAGTCGCTCTGTGCAGTGAACTCATTCAAACTCATCCAGCAGCTCATTACGGGCCCAGGGCTGCATTTGCTCATAAAGCACCCACATATCTATCATTTACTCGGTCTCTGTGTGTGTGTGTTGCTTGTAATGGTACATTACATAAGTAAACTTGTGCTCCATCTAGTCTGGAAAGCAAATGCACCAGGTTCTAAAACCGGACAGGACTGATTTCTCAATGGAAAAGCCAACTTGACCCTCGCAAAAAATATTCTAACCTTATTAACAGATGCATAATAGAATTTGGAGGACTGTAACTGATTATGATGCATCCAGAAGCCTCAAGAGCAAGCGTGGGACAAGGTCAAAAGCAAATTGACGAGCAGCGGGTGAAAGGGTTGCGCATTAGCTTGCAAGGACAGTTGTCATCAAAGCTATTTGGACTTAAGAGCAGGATGCAACATGCATTGCTAACTCAACAAGACAACAATAGACAGAATGAAATTACAGAGAATTGTATCAGAACAAACATGCTGGTGTAACATTTTCATTTGGTGCCATTTTTGACAGCAGATGTGGAAACAGATATGGCCAGTTATAGGAACATATAATGGATTGTGCCTGAAGTAGCATTATAATGATGTCTTAAAATGTAAACATGGCTCAGTAGTTAGCACTGTAGCCTCACAGCAAGAAGGCTGCTCGTTCGAGTTCCAGCTGGGTCAGTTGGAATTTATGTGTGGAGTTTGCATGTTCTCCCCATGTTCATGTGGGTTTCCTCTGGGTGCTCCAGTTTCCCCCACAGTCCAAAGACATGCTGTATGGGTGAATTGAATAAACTAAATTGGCCATGTGTGTGAATGAGTGTGTATGGATGTTTTCCGAGTACTGGGTTACAGCTGGAAGGGTATCCGCTGTGTAAAACATATGCTAAATAAGTGATTCATTCTGCTGTGGTGAGCCCTGATGAATAAATAGACTAAGCCGAAGGAAAATGAATGAATGAATGAATGAATGAATGAATAAATAATAGTGCTCAGCAACGATTAATCATGATTATGTGTTTCTGTGTGTGTGTGTCTATATATACTGTATATATATATATATATATATTTGTTTGTACATTTTATATCCAAATATAAATAAACTTTCTCAAATATATGCATACATGTCTGTATTTACATAATAAATATTTACAAAACAAACGATCAATTTTTGCCCAGCACTAATAAATAATAATATACACTCCAAAAAACAATGTTTCTTTTAACAAGAAAAGACCATTTCAGTTTTTAAATTTTACAATTAATTCACTACAGAGCCAGAAACTTTGAAGACCATCTAAGATTATGTTAGTCTGCTTTTCATTATCCCGAGGTCTCCATAATCTTGGACCAGGCCATATCCTAAACAGATGCTGTGGTGGTCATAGAGGAGTGGAGAGTATGAGACCTGATGATTCCTGAAAGACCCCAGTGACAGAAGAGTCTCCGCATTGATCCCGTGGGCCAGCCTGAACACCCGCCGGTGATCTACTCACACCTGCAGCTTCTCCACGATGGACGTTGAGTGTTCTCCAGCCTCTGGCGCCTAGACTGCAGCTCCGCACAAAAAGTTTGGCCAGAGGAGAAATGGTCATGCCCAACTGAGCCTGGTCTCTCTCAAGGTATTTTTGCCTTCACTTTCGTCAATTGGTAAAGGCAAGCCAGTAAATTGGTAAACTGGCTTGCTTGGTTTTGGGACTTGTGGAGCTGAGCATCAAAGGATTTGCTCTTCAGTGTTTGGACTTTCAGCAGTGAAAATTAAACCACACTCAACTGAACCAAACTGAACTTCAACTCTGAAAACTCTACTGACACAGTTTCAATTCACTAGAACTTCTATATTAAGCTGTTGTTAAAGGTGCAGTAGGTGATTGAGAAACATTTTTTGTTGTTCTGGTTGAAGGTCTCTTCACAATCCAATACTGTAGTACTGATTATAGTAAATGATCTAAATGTATTTTATGTATTTTTATATTCTGGGTAAGGCATAAGACTAAAAAATGTTCATCCAATTAAAATAGTGTCGGGCCGACATCTCCTATAATTCTGATATGTAGTTCAAACTGTCAGTCAGCAAATGCAGATTTGAGCTACTGCACACCTGTTTGTACGCAGCTCTGCTGTTTGTGCAAATGAGTGAATGTAAATGTGTAAATGAGTGTAATTCCTGCACGTCGCTGGTCAAGCTTTAGCTTTAGCTCAACACATGAGAGAGGGTTCTGCTGTCATCTTAAGATATGCGCGCTCGTGATTTCAGGAGGCGTGGCTTTGGACAGCAGGGGAGGGTTTCAGAGATTTATGCTAACAGGCTAGCATTGTGGCAGATCACCTACTGCCCCTCGAATGTAATGCTATTGTTACTACAAGTAATAATTATTAAATTTCCTTTCATGTATATTGGGATTCATTCATTTTCAATTAATTTATTCTTTTTTAAATATTTTTTTTAAAATAAACTGTAGAGTTTTTCAAAGTTACTTTTATTGACATTTAAGTAAAAAAAATAATCCAACAGAAAAGTAGCAATTAATTAAATGTTTTTGTACCATCACTTACATGATCAATTCAAACAATATATAAATCTTTTTGAAGATTTACAAGGAATGGCGCAGAGGGCCAAAACAATAATAATGCTGCCACTCTAATCTTGCTATATCCACATGTGCAAAGGACCTGTGCAAACCTCGACCAATATTCTGAGCTCAAATTTGATTATATTGGGAAATAATTGATGTTACGATTGACAAATATGTGTAACAATGCATATTTTGTTGTTTAAACATCTTGAAGGGATAGTTTTTCACCCAAACAATGAAAATGAACTTTACTCTCCCTCAATTGGTTCCAAACCCTTATGAGTTTTTTTCTTCTGTTGAACACAAAAGAAAATGTTTTGAAAAAAGCATATGCCGGAATAGCTGGGGGTCCATTCCACTGTGGCGACTCGAGATAAATAAGGGACTATGAATGAATGAATGAACGAATGAATGAATGTTTGGTTTTGGCAGGGGTCGTGACAGTACTGAAATACCAACTAAGCTGCTTGCTAATCAAAATGTACTGGGACAGCTAACCAATTACAACTCTTTTTGTTTTTTAGATGGTGGGCTTTCATCAAACCTGGAAATAATCAAGTAATTTGTGCCAGACTGGGGAGAAATATATTGTTATAATGTAAAATATATGAAAAATGATAGCATTTTTAAGTCACCGAGCATGAGAGCATGTTCAAGTACACCTCGCTAAACAATATCAAGACTTTATAAAAGAGCATAATAGAGCCACTTTAAATAAAACTGCATTTATATTTCGAAAAAATACAAAACAAAAAAATCCATCACTGTTTAGATTTTTTTCCAAGCAACTCTGATATTGTGATCTAAATTTAACCAACTTTTTAAAGTCATTGGATTACATAAGCCATGTTACCCTGGACACAGGCGACTGAATGTTGCTTCAATTCAAAAGCTGCTTTTTTTTCTCTACTGCGCTCTTACTCCTCTTCACTCATCCTCAGGTGTTTTGTCATCTTCCTGTGATGTATGTGTGAAACTATACTGTAGCACACAAGAGCACCTTGACCTTGGACTCCGTGAGAATAAAAGCTTTCTTTCCCTTCTCGAGATCCCAGCCTCCGTGTTCTGACACCCACCGTCATCATGCTCCTAGATTACCATGTAACTGTGTAAAATAGAGCCGAAGCAAGGTGAGCCAGGACATATGCGTTTCTCAGATAAACATCTTGTCTGCAAGCAATAGATTGTGTCTTCAATATCCAAGAGCCTGGGACTAATTTGACGGTCTCAGTTGAGGATCGTCGGACAGTAATCGATTTTCCCTGCACTCAGTCGACTGTTTGAATTAGACAATGGCCTGAAAAACAAATATTAACCAAAGTTCAAATACTGCAGGTTCACTAGGAACAGTTTGAGCGTCCTGATCCTTAAGTCAACAGAATTGCTCTACATATTTACATACTTCTCTTTAAGCGTGAGCCACCTGGATTGGTTTCATTCTGATCCTCTACATTGGCCACAACTTTACTAACCACCTATATTAGGCTCCTGCAATTGACCAGCAACTAATTTCACCTTTCACAAAACCATAACCATCAAGAGTTTAACCCTGAAAGACCCAAATTTAGAAAACCACAGCAAAAAAAAAAAAAACATTACTTCACCTTTTAGATGTTATTAGAGGCCTCTAATGCAGGAATACATGTGTTTTTGAAGTTTTAGGAGGTTTTTAGGGAAATGTTGAACACAGGAAAACAACATCTAAGTTTTTTTTCATAGGTGGTAATGCTTAAGTAGGCCCATAACAATATCTTACATATCTGCACACAAGTCATTACACAATAATGATAATCCTACAAGTCAAATGGTTTAAAACAGTTGACATGTTAACTTGCTGCAGTAAACATAGCCCGTAATGCTTGCCCTGCCTTCAAGCTATTCTGATTGGCCCACTGCTCCTGAACTGAACACGAATGAATTGGTTAATATCAGTTGTCAATCACTCAGTTAATATCTTGATGATCAGATGATAGGGAGCTACAGCTGTGAAAATGTAAAGGTCTGGACACGAAAGATTAAAAACAACGCTCACAGATTTTGTTTTAAAAACTAAGTTACAAATAATGCCATATCTTATTAGTGATGATGAGGTGAATGTTAATCCACCATTTACACTGTGGACAAAATACTTCCAGTGGGTTAAAGTCTGCAATGGAAATGACTAAAGACATTCACTGTAAAGTCTGAGGGACAGAGTTTGCAGGTAACAACATTTGCCACACATTTGAAGCACGAGATGTTCTATTTAATCCTTCATTTAATCGTAACGATGTTGTCAGTCGTGCAACTGCAGCGTGTACACCATTGCAAAAGGGCTTGCATTCACTAAGAATAAAATAATATTGCAGCTCATGAAAAGACTGTTATTGCTATTAAGATGACGTATGCAAATAATAATTTATTTGTCAATATTATCTGTACAATATCAGACACCACCTGTGAGAACACAGCACAGTTATTATTGTTAACTCAGTTCACATCAAGCAGTGCCTGTAGGGCTAGTGAGTGCATGCAGATATTTTTTGTTTGTTAGTGTTAATTTCAAATGCACTAAGTTTGTTAATATAAAACTTGTAGTAACGGTGCACATAATTTTTGGTGGATGCAACTAAATTTTGGCTGGTGCGCCTACATTTTTGAAGTTAGGAGCACCAATGCTACCAAGCAAAAATTTCGAGCCCTGAGACTGCGATTTTCACTTGTATCCTTCAAACAACAACTAAAAACCCATCTCCTCCGAGAGCACCTTCATTGTGAAGAATAAAACCAAGACCACCTGTAAAAGCACTTTCTCTCTCTCCCTTAAATCAAATCCAAAAGTAAAACACTCTTACTCTAGCACTAAATTCTCTGAGCACAAACAAGTTACTTTGTAGAATTAGCACTACTTGTGTGTATTGCCTCTTCTTGTTGAATCACTGAATGCCTCTTCAATTGTAAATCACTTTGGACAAAATCGTCTGCTAAATGACTAAATGTAAAATGTAAATTTAGGGGGGTTTTGTGAACTGTTCAGCTGTTTATTCCGGGAGTCGAACTGGTCACCCAACTACACTGAAATAAAACAATTTGCAGAAAAAATGGAAAGCGTACTGGTAATTTTCTGCCAGGGCTTTAACTGTGTTCACGTCCTCTCATAATTACTGTAATTTAGATATTGCAAAACATAACGTTCTACTAAGATATCTCTATGGCAACACAATCAATGCCTTAAGTGGGGTGCAATGCACTTTGTGGGTAAAATGGTGTAGTATATCAATATTAATATATAGCAAAGGCACAATTTGTGTTTATTATTTTGCTGACATCTTTACCTATATGTACATTATGCCAAATGCTCCAAATACGGTTGTTAATACTGTTTTGTTTTTTCCAGAGAAATAAGCAATTTTAACTACTGACAAGGACCGTGTCCTGTATTGTCATGTAAGCGACGTCATACACCCTAAATTTCTGGTTTAGTTTTACAGAAAATAGGGAAACATCAAATACGCTTTAATATGTTGTACATTTTATTAGACTGCACAGAGAAGCATAACAGAAACCTAAAATGTATTAAGTATGATAAAAGCGCACTGGTTCTTCTTCAAGACCACGGCTAAAAAAAAAAACAGAAGCATCACACACGATTCTCTCCTCATCAATTGCTACATCGGTCTCGTTTCGATGGCTTTCAGCCTTACACTGCTTCATACTACTATAATGATGCATTTTGAATACTTTAGCTCATCTATGAACATGATTTCAGCAGGAGCCCTATAGGATGTAACAAATATGACAATTTCCATAATTCCATACTCAGTCAGGGGGTCATTAAACTATGCCTTTGTTGATGTGAATACACTCAGTCTATTGGAGAAAATTACATTTTGTGCAATTGGCCAACTTGAGGGTGCACTCACACTAGGCTATCCGAATCATGCCCAGGTGCATTTCCCGGTTCGTTTGACAAGTGTGAGTGCTCTGAATCAGGTCCAGGCACAGTTCAGTTGGCTGGCCCTTGTCCGGCCCGGGGCTTTGTCCCGTTACGCATGTAGTGTGAGTGCAAAGCGTGCCTGAGCCCAAAACTAGCTAAGTTTTACTCTTAAACTAGCTAAGACCACAAAATCTGTTTATAATTCCAAGCTGTGTTTTGGTTAATAAATCCAAAATCAAACAAAAAGTGTTTCATGGGTAGTTAATGTGGTCAGTGCTCTTTCGATAAGAGATTCATAAAGATAAACAATGGAAGTCCAAGGCACTCGAAAAGTAAGTAATAAAATAAAAAGCCTTTATTAACATGGATATTTTTTAAAAAACAGGCAAAATTTGCCTTCGTAAGGATGACAAAGTTCAGGTGCATCCAGAGTTCATTTGAACACTCCATGGTCAACTGAATATCTAAACAACACTCAATTGAACATAAAAACAATACAGAAAATAATATATCCAACTCAATAAAGTTTACTCAACAGTCATTATAAATTCAGTAATGGAAGTAATAATAAAGTTTTAAATAAAGTTTGAGTTTCCTCAACAGTCATCGTCCAAAAACCAAAAACATTTAAAATTTTGCTTTATGGTTTCCCCCCTTATATTTGCCAAAACTGTTTGGATAGTCCCCCAACAAAAATGTTACTGACTTTACTCAAAGTACCTCTGCAAGTATAGTACCTCAACCTACTCTACTCTCCCTAACCTTAAAGTCTACTAACACTCAAATACATTTAACAAAGTTAACAAATACATACTATACAGTGTATGCGTACTATAGGCAGCTCACTAGGCTTTATGCATACATGAATTTGAAAAACATAAGCTTGTTTTTGACACATACATCAGACTACACATCATAAATCAAACCATTCCCTTGCCAGAGACGACTCGTTTCATCTGATCTGTGAGAGATGCTGACCTCTCACCACCAAGCCAAGTCCTTTGCATTAGCAATGCAAGTAGGTCAAGGGCCGGATCCCCGCATGTGTCCACATATAAATAGGGTGATTCTCAAACTCTATATCTAGAAAGCTCAGCCAGCCATTAGACTGATGAATGCAGTATTTGGCAGGTCGGCATCATACGTGTGATTGATGGCAGCGTGATCCTGAACAATGTTGATTGGCCTGATTGTTTCTTTCAGGAACGACCTGAGCAGCATACGGCCAGTCAAGGGAAATCTGAAGATTTGATTTCACAGCCAGGTAAAGATTGGCAGTGGGAAGAATGACTAAGAGAACAGATTCGAATAAAGCTGCTTTTGGACTGCTTTCTATTTGCAAACTTTCTGGGATCTCCATGCAAATAAAACAGAGAAAATATTGGCGTGCTGTGCAGAGGGTTCCAGTAGCATTCGGTCTGTGAAATGAGTCAGCGCTGCTGGGAGATGCAATCTCACATTTCTTTCTTCATACATTCTCTGCACCTTCATCCTAGATGCTACCTAAAACAGAGAGAGGTTTTACGGATGTGCACACGTCAATTGGCTCTTTGGAATCTGCATTCGAGGTGAGCGTTCACTGGCTCACAGACATAGTAGTCATTGTGTTAGCAAAGCCTGGGTTCATTCTAGGGAAAGATACTCATTATCAACAGTCTAAACATTAAAAGCCCATTCAGTTACACAGCAGCATCAAATTACTTTATGATAATCTCCATTGTCAAAGAGACAAATTCTGTGAAAGGCCTTTGGGGACACATGCAAGCATGCTGGCAAAACAACCTTGAGACATCTGGTACATTAGAGAGGTGAAAGAACTTTGCAAATGCCGTTAAATGATTCAAAACATTCCTAGAAATGCCAAACGCGTTCAATTAAAGCAGAAAACATGGTTATGTATGGGTCTATTTGTATGCATACAAAGTATGTGTCAATAATTCATGGAAACTGTACAGATGATCTGCCATATTACGCCTCTTTCCTAATGTCACAGTAATGAAGCAATGAAGTTTTTCCACACGCAGTACAGTTCTAATATATCTTTACAGTAGTGTTTGAGCGATAAACAGAATTGCAGAAGTCTATTTTTTTCACTTTTATAGATTTACTATTTACTATAGATTTACTTTTATTGTTGTTGTTGTTGTTGTTATAGCAAGGTGATAAATATTTGATTAAAAACAGTATAGTAAACATAACAAAATTTGGGTAATACTATTATACTTTACAGCATATTTTAACATATTTCAAATTAGTATTTTGTGATGATAAAGCTGACTTTTCAGCATCCATTGTGATGTTGTTAGGTTTATTTTTTAACTCTGACATTTTTAGGTTGTTCCGCCAATGTTTTATGTGTTATTTAATGGATCTTTTGTCTGTTCATTGATCGTTCATTGATCATTGCTAATTGATTTTCATCATCTGTACCTTGTTTCCTTACTTCCTTATATGGTACATTTACAACACATCAAATTGTATCAATTTTCATTATGTACAAGGCAACTAACTCCTAAAAAGTTTCGCAGTGTAGGATCTTGAATATAAAACATTTATTGTATCCTTGACAACCACAACAACATCTGACAAAGAGGATTTGACTAAAAACTAAACTAAATAATTGTACAATAACCTTTACACAATGAGTTTGTGCTCAAAATAAGCCTCAATACAAAATAAAGACAATTAGTGGTTGAAAAGCTCTGTTTAAATAAAACCTTATTAGCATATCAGTCAATAGGCTTCATGAAGTGTACAGTATGTAAATTAATTGTAACTTCAGATGTTATTTGTAAAGTGTCTCTGTTGCCAAGACACATTATGTACATAATTATGCCAGACACATCCATGATTATATATCTAATTTTCTTAACAGAAATTGATTTGAATACATGAAATACTGTATATTACAATAAAAGCATCTATTAATACATTGCACCATACTGTATAATGAAGTAAAGATAAATATCTGTAAGTGATTATGTAATCAGCATCATTTCTCCGATTAAGAGACTTGTTTTTTATTTCCTGATTATGCAACATTTATTTCAGATTCTACAAGACAATTCAATTCATCTTCATTTCTATAGCGCTTTTACAATGTAGATTGTGCCAAAGCAGCTTAACATAGAAGTTCTAGTAAATTGAAAAGGTGTCAGTCCAGTTTTCAGAGTTAAAGTTCAGTTTAGTTCAGTTCAGTGTGGTTCATTTGTCACTGCTGAAAGTCCAAACACTGAAGAGCAAATCCATCAATGCGTAGCAAGTCCCAAACCAAGCAAGCCAGTGCCGTGGAACAAACTTCACCAATTGACGAAAGTGAAGGAAAAAAAAAACCTAGAGAGAAACCAGGCTCAGTTGGGCACGACCATTTCTCCTCTAGCCTAACTTCTCCTCTGAAGTTTGGCTACAAACTACACAGCATACATACTAAGGAATAACTGTACAATTTTTATATGTTGAGATGTCTCATTCATCTGCCAATATTGGCTATTGTAATGTACACTGTAAAAAAATCTACAATAACAGTTAAATGACTGTATATCTTAACAGAATTTTTCCATAGTACATGCGTTACAGGTGTTTTTCCATTTCATACATTTTCGAAATGCATTATGGGACCGGGATCGCAGGTCAGACAGTGTTTGATGGACACCGGTACATAGTACTTCCTCTGTTTTCCCCTGGTAAGTACTGTTAATAAAAAATATCACAATATATCAGTTAAAAAACTGCTTTATTATCTTTTTATCATTACTTTAAATGATCAGTGTCTTGTCTGAACCGCCCATGCAAAGTACAACCGTGAAT
The DNA here is from genome assembly GCA_903798195.1 of Danio kyathit. Taxonomy (NCBI): domain Eukaryota; kingdom Metazoa; phylum Chordata; class Actinopteri; order Cypriniformes; family Danionidae; genus Danio; species Danio kyathit. The sequence continues at coordinate 27,321,455 of LR812533.1, read as the reverse complement.
TAAGTTGGATATTGTTAATAAGAACCAATGTTTTTCCCTTAACGTCAAACTGAACTATGAGCAGTGGTGTAAAGTAACAATCTACAAATAGTCAAATTACTGTGAGTAGTTTTTCTCAGAAATTGTAATTTACTAAGTAGTTTTAAAAATGTGTACTTTTACTTTTCCTTGAGTACATTTTTAGTGCTGTATTAGTACTTTTATTCCACTACTTTTCACTTGCAGTCACTACTTTATTTTTTGTCTATGGAAAATAGAAAAATCAGTGTGATTCCTGTCTAATCAAATTGTACATAGAAGGTAAATCGTATAATAATGAACTACTTCAAGACATTAGTGATTTATAATTGCAGCAAACTGTTTGGAATCATTAAAAGTATCCAAGAAGATGTCCAAAATTGTCACACGCAGTGACCCAGAGACTATTTAGATGCATGTCACTGATGATGACAGATGTTTACTGTATGATGACCGAAATGGCCTTAAATACTCAGCAGGCACAAGACGTCAACATAATGTTAGATTTAAGCTATACCCCAACGTTGTGGGGACGTTGCATTTTGTTGGGACGTCAGGTCAACGTCAATGTCCAACATCCAACCTAAAAATCAACCAAATATCAACTTCTAAGATGTTACAGCTTGATGGTGTGTGGACGTTACCACTATTACGTCTATCAGATGTTGGATTTTGGTTGCCATACCTGACGAATAAATGTCAGTATTAAACATCAATATGACGTTGGTTTAAGATGTTGGTTCGACGTTGAATTTTGGTCACTTTCCAACACAACCTAAAATCAACCAAATATTAATGTCATTTGTTATTGAACGCCAAAATAACATTGTCCTTAGACGCTGGCAAGACATTGAATTTTGATCACCTGACATTACAACTTAAATTTAACCTAATATTATACTTAATTTATTATTATACTCAATAAATAGACAAAAAAAATAGATTAAATGTAATACAAACGAGCATTTACCTAATGTTCTATTACATTTTTAATGCATTTTCTTTATCAGTAAATATGCTATCTGTTAATTTACAGTTGTCTGTTTGTATTTTTTTAAACAGCCGTGCTCAGGAAGTAACGTCCCACCTCTCTGCACCTGCAGTCTGCGTGACTCTGACAGGAAACTATATACCTATAGGTGAAATCTCCAACTTTAGGTGCAATGTTTTGGTTTACAAAGTGACATTGACAATTGGTAGCCTGCCAAGCATAATGCAATATTTTGTTGTTGCTGCTGTTTAGGTTTATGTTGATAACTTTTTATTAATACAAAAAAATAAAATAGTGTAACAAAGTCTTTACCATTAAACACAATTTAGATCTGTTTTGTCATTCTCTGCTTTCTGTGATTTTAAAATCAGACTCTAAGGCATTACAAACATGACATGCAAATAAACAAAGTTATTGGCAGGTGCGATTCATTTCGGTGAATCCCCCAGCGCCTCCTGTACCAGCAGCACATCTGATGGAACATCAGTCAGGACTCGCCGGACTTGTCTGGACAGACGTTTATGAAAGTCTAATGGGCCCTCTGCAACTGAAGTGGAGTGATAAGAAAAAGCCCTTTTTATCCAGCTACACAATATCTCTGCCATCACAGATTGATCTGACAAATACAACAGCTTGTGTTTGTTGGGTAAACAGACTTAAGTGTGAAATTGCAGCTTTGGATTTGCTTTTTATACAGTGTCACAGAAGATTGCGACGGCTGGAAGACAATTTGTGATTCTTTGCGACTTTCATCTTCACAACGAATCATTGAACAGAAAATGAAGGGAAAAGCTATTATGCACGAGGGAAAAATAATTAGTTTTTTATACTATAAAGCTCCATTTAAACTAAAATGAAATAAAAATGAGATCTTAATCAAAGCCGCAAAGCGTTTAGAGCAAAAAAGAAAATCCTATAAAATCAAGCTAAATTCCAATGGCTTAAAGGTAAATTTATAGGTGAAATGATGACACTGTAGTAATTGCAGGTCTTATCAGGTAACAGATATTACAAGTTGCATCATAAACCGGAGTTACTGAGATTCACTTTGTTATTGTGTACTTCTGTATGGCACTTAACCGCAGTTTACTCTCGGGAGGCAGTAGCTGCAATAAGGCTGTACATAAAATGTGGGTGGAAAAGAATGACAAGTACATTTGCTTAATCAAGAGAGATGCATTCATTGGTGGTTGTCTGAGCTGTTGCATCCCGAATTTATAATTTACATCTCAGCAATAATCTTGTAAGCCCTTGTAATAGAAGCTACAGATCTTCTATACTGCACTATATAGCAAACGCATTCAAATAACTACACAATAAAGCTCCAATTCAAACACACCATAATAAAGGGAAGGCCAGGGAAAATGAATCACTAATTTCCCAGGTTTAATGTTTTTAAACAATTTCAGTAAAATACAAATACTTTAAAGTGCTAACTACTTAAAAACACTCTACTTAAAGTCATTTAAGATCTTTATGAAGTATTTACATTTTCCTTTGCTCTGCCAAATTTTATGGGCAAAATACAGTCATTCTGATAGCAATTCATGTGGTACTATAGTGCTGAAGATGAAAAAGTTTTGCAAGCAAATTTGGCTCAAGTTGATCATGTGAATTTGCAAATGGATAATGGATATTTTTTGCATGTGAAGCGGCGGTCAAACTAGAGTTTGAGCATGCGAAATTCTGTCGCATGGCGATACAAAATAGGATGAGATTAAACAAGTTAATTAGACATTTAACAAGTGAGCGATTGCTCCACATTTTACATTTCTGTAGAGAGGTCATGTTTTGATCTTCTATTGATCTCACGCAATCATGTAATGGGATTTTGCAGGTCAGAGTTCACCAAGCTTGAACGTTCAATTGCAGCAACATGCAAAACTTGTCGCACAAGCTTGAGTTTCCAGTCTGCTGCATTTGCATGCGTAGGAATTGAAATCTAGTGTAGTGTGCCCGCAGTTTTATAAATCAGGGATGGACAACTTGGTCCTAGATGGCCACTCTCCTGCAAGGTTTAGCTCCAAACCTAATCAAACACATCTGCCTGTAGATTTCTAGTGATCTTGACAACATCCATTAGTTTATTCAGGTGTGTTTGATTAGTGTTGGAGCAAAATTCCGCAAGGCTGTTTATGTCTGGTCACTTTGTGTGTTTTCATTTATTCCATTTACAGTACATATGGATACTGCATCTACGCTAAAAGGATATGATTCTGATTGCTATATGCAAATTAACCAGGTTACGTCAACATGAAACGCAATGAATCTGATGCTAATTTAAATACTGTTTAAATAATTTTACAAAAGTGTAAGCTATTTATCTTATTTGGCATATAATTTTTTTAATGTATGATATAGGTTTTGTACGTACTTCACTTGTGTTCCAGCTCTCTCACATGCTCTGCGCTTACTGCCATTATAGGCTAAATGAAACATTTATTTTTGCCGTACAGATACATGCAAGACATCATTCAAAACTGTACAGGGTTTACAATAATGTGTGTACAATACTCTGCCAAAACTATATTTTTGTCTATTATTTTTCCTCCCCATTCACAGAGATAGGTGTGTGATGTGTTTTGTTAATGCTGTTAATTAATATTAAATGAGCATTCTGTTTTTTTTAATTAACAATGAATGAATGGTCAAAAATAGAATGAAATTAAAAATAAAATAAAAAACATCCCAAACTGTCATATGTGGCACTGGGTTTTGCATTAGAGCTGTTATCTCTGACTGTCCTATAACCTATGAAAGGCTCTCATGATTAGATTTTAGGAGAAGTAAAATTTACAGATGCATTTAGACCTGTCCAGTTTTATCAGAAATGCATTCCAGACCACCGCGTGATGTAGTTTGAGCAATCAGATTTAATCTTGAACACATTTAGTCTTGAATGCATTGTGGAGACCATTTACACCTGCCCTATTCTGGATCAAATAGCTATTTGATCAGAAAAGATGCATGAATTTAAAAAAATCAGAATCGGATGTTATCTCCCGATCAGAACTCAAAAAAATATATATATACTCATTATTTTGAACACATCTATAGTTATGGGGCGTCACAGAGTTAGACCTTTTTTCTTGACTTCACACAGAAACAGCAACGCCTATGGCATGACATCACTTTGTTGCAGAGAGGCTATTGGTTAAATGCCGGTGAAGTAGAACACGGAAGCAGCTTGAAGCGAAAGTGCGCGTATGTCTGTGGTCTGGAGGTATTATTAAGTTGATGACAACTACATTGCCATAGCAAACTGTGAGATATGTAAACTTGAAATTGCCTACCGGGTATTTTAGGTTGAGGTGCTATTTGTTTTTATTAAAATGTTATATTTACTGTTGCACTAAAGCCCAAAAGTGAAGAATTTATGTTATTTATTACTTGATTGTTCAAGCTACCTCACAATAGTGCTCTGTTTGTTAACAGTGTTGTTGAATGTTAGAATAAGGTGAACTGAATGAAAAATGAGGAACATCCTGAATCTGTTTCTTCGCTCTTCTTTATCCTTTTTTTATGTATTATGGAAGTATCGGATTGGGTTTCAGTAGATACTCAAATTTAAATGACTCAGACTCGAGGGCAAAACAATCTGATTGGGACATCCCTATGTATGTATCTATAATACAGTAAAGGTATTGTTGTGTCTATACAGACACATTTATAAAGTTGTTATGCTTGATAAAAAATTAATTATAAACAGAGCTACAATTCATTATGAACATGGATATCATGGAAAGTGTTACAAATAAAGTACTTTTAAAAATGTATGAATAACCTTGAATATAAAAAAAATGTATAATGTATAACCTTTTTAAAAATGTAAAACAAATTTCTATTTATTTTTTTTAAATCCTTCCAAGACTTCATTAAAATATTATACTTCCAAGTATTTATTAAATATACAGTAAACAAGATATTTCTAAATACTATTCCAATTCACAAAAACTGTTGTCTATTTGAACAAATTGATAAATGTTTATTGGCATGAAGCTCAATTACTCCATTCTTCAGTGTAAAAAAACTCTTAAGTTATATAGTTAAGTCATGACCACATATATCATTGCTCAGCAAAATTGTTTCCAGACAGGCAGGGGTTTTGATTGAGTTTCAAAGTTCACCGCACAGATTTCGCTCGTTGCCAGGCTGGTCATGTCAACACCCCAACAGATAATGGACCTTATTTGCACACAAAAAATGTTGCTACTGTGACCACAGCTTCACTGCGATGCCACCCCTTCTAACAACCATCCCTATTCTCTACTACATGATGGTGTTTGTGACACAAAACAAATGCAATGTGTCTGCCTCATGGGAAGGATAAAGCAACCTGCGTCATCTGATTACAGACAAACAAAACGGCAAGAGACAGCCACAACACCCAGCTCTGCTTTAACCACCGGCTACAAGTGACTGGAATCTAATCAGTTTTTCGGCACTGACTGACGCCAGAGAATGCAGCAGTTGAAAACGAATCTGTAGGCTTAAACACGGGCAGATTTCTAATTATGGGGGACTCAGATTGCTGACCAAGTGAACATGGTCCTAATAATGCCCATGCAGGGCTGCTCAGCTTCAAATCTGCTGATGGAGGAGGTTGGGCACGACGGTTTGAGCCGGAGATCCATCTTTAAGACCTCAGGGCTTGAAACTTCAGGCCTTGACATGGGAAATGTGTCAGATTGAATCTTGAGCCCTCTCCTGAGGTCCTATAAGAATCATCGAAGACATCTCTGTCTTAATCTTTCAGGGTCTGCTTGGTACTGTACTTGAGAAGCCCAGAAACTGAACGAAACCCTGTCAGAGTCTGTTATAATAATCGCTAAAGCTGAGGCAAGGGAACTGCAGCAGATCTGAGCTTCATAAGCACACCAGCGTCTGCTGCCAGACCTAAAACTCATTCAAGCTGAGAGCTAACCTGCCAGCCAACCTGCTCTGCAAAGATCTCTGCTCAAAATGTTTTGGACTGAACGTGAGGTGACTGCATGTCCTGCTGCCATAAAGTTAGATGGTGTTTTTTTTCTCCTAAAGCTGTCAGTTGTGTGTTGACAGGCCACTTTCATAATCCAATAACTCTGCGAGCATAGAATGTCAATCCAGAAATGCAATGCAACCGCAGCCCCTCTGCATCTCACCAAATGTCAACATGTTAATCTATACCATTCCCCTGCCTTAAAGGGATTGTTCACCTAGAAATTGAAGTTCTGACATCAATTACTCACCTCATGTTGTTCTAAATCTGTATAACCGACGTTTGTGAGACACAAAATAGAAATTCTGAATGAAAGCTGGGGCAGTCAAGCTGCAAAATGCCAAGCATTAGGCATCATAAAAGTGTCACAAAAGTGGTCTACGTATGAGACTGTCACTTCTTATAACAAAACATTTTTGTGAAGAACAAATCTATTACATCAAAAAGACTTAAACGAATGTCCTTGGATCCTTTCAATAATGGTTTAATAAAAACTTTTAGTTATTTACAGCCCACATACATTCAATGATTTAGTCATTAAAGACAGTTCACCTAAAAATAACAATATCATTATTTTCTCACCCTTTTATGCATTTTAAACCTTCATAATTTCTTCTGTTAAGCATGAAAAAAAGACATTCTGAAGATATCTGAAAACCTGCAACCATTGACATCCATAGTATTTGTTTTTCCTAATATGGATGTTAATGGTTGCAGGTTTTCAGCTTTCTTCAGAATATCTTTACTTGTGTTCAACAGAAGGAAGAAACTCATAAAGGTTTATAACCACTTAAGGATCGAGTAAACAGTGAGTCATTTACATTTTTGTGTTAACTATCCCTTTAACAACTCATTGCTCCTGTGATTCAACAGCCTATGGATCCTTTATTTAACTCAGTGATTCAGTCAAGTCCATAAACCTTCTCAAGCTAACTCACTGATTCAATGATTCAGTAATCTATTGTTTATAAGCCTTCAAGTTAACTTCAGAAGCCCAAAAGCATTCTAATGTTAATTAAATGATTTAGCGACCAAGTTTTTAAAAGCATTCCCAAGTTAATTCACTTATTAAATAATTCAGTCACCAACAGTTTAAAAACCTTCAACTTAACTCACAGATTCAATGAATCAGTTACCATCAGTTCTCAAGTGATCTCAATGATTCAGTCATCAACTGTTCAAACATTTTTCTCAAGTAAATTCACTAATTCAATGATTCAACTTTTAAAATCATTCAAGTTAATTCTGACTCAATGAATCAGTCATTAGTTACCATCAGTTCTCAAGTTACCTCAATGATTCAGCCATCAACTGTTTAAACATTTTCTCAAGTAAATTCACTAACTCAATGATTCAGTTATTAACCATTTAAAATCATTCAAGTTAACACTGACTCAATGAATCAGTCATCTGCAGCCCAAAAGTCTTAACATCTTATGAGCAAATCAACGTCTTTTCAAGTTAATTCATCAATTAAAAAGTCAGTCATCAACAATCCAAAAACATTTTAGAGTTAACTCATTGATTCAGTCTACACCCAAGATCATGGGTCTCAAACTCAATTCCTGGAGTACCGCAGCTCTGCAGTTTTGCTCCAACCCTAATTAAACACAATTGATCCAACTAATCAAGGTGTTCAAGGCTACAAGAGACTATTAAGCAGGTGTGATTTGGAAGTGTATGAGGCTAAAATCTGCAGAGCTGTGGCCCTCCATGAATTGAGTTTGAGACCACTGCCCTAGTTCCATCCTCAAGACCAATTCCACAATTAAATGACTCAGTCATTAACATCCTAGTGAAAATGAAGACCCTCACTGAACGATGACAGAGCCGTCAGTCCGTTTTTCACAGACACTGCATGACTTCAGTAGACTTGAAATTCACACCAGCCAGATCAACTACTTCCATTGAACTTTTGTGTCTTTTTTAAAGTTCAAACCTCACCAGCCAGACCAACTACTTTCACAGAACTTTTGTGTCTTCTTTTTAAAGTTCAAAACCCTCAGTGCCAATTCACTCTAAAAAAAGTCCAAAGAAAAAAGATCTCCAAACCATAGTTTAAAGCAACACAAGGGGGAGTAAATACACTTAACTAATGTGTACCAATCTTTTAACAACATTACCTTAGCTTGGTTTAATTATTAATCTGATGGCTTTTTAAAAAGGCCCCAGTGGCGCGATCCGAACGGCATCTATAGCTGCCTCCAGCTGTGAAGAAACACTACGCAGTGCTGCCAGTGCTGCACTTTCAGCATCAATGTTCAATTAAAGTTGTTATGACAGTGCGAGCGAGCAGAAGACAGGGCAGTAGAGGAGCGAGATGGACTCCTCGGGCGGTGGAGCAAGTCGTGAGGGTGTGATATGGCACAGAAAGATAAGACTGTAACTCTACAGTCGGCTGATATATGTTCGACACTGTTGGCAAGGCCAGATACACGGCGTGAAAGATAGAAAAACATGAGAAAAGAAAATGATATAGAAACCAGGCTTTCCTGCACACACACACACACATACACACAAAAAGCGATATTAGAGACCTACCATCAATCTAGTGTCATTAGGATACAATGCGTTGTGTTGGTCAGATGAATTACAAGACTATATTTTTTCTATAGAAGTCATTTAAAGTATAAATGATGTATAGAAACATACACGGTGACTGCTCCTTGTCAAGTCAGGTCACCTTTGTTTCTATAGCACTTTATACAATATAGATTGTGTCAAAGCTGCTTTAAGGATGGACAGGCAAATAACAAAAGTCAAATAAGGGCGTTTAATCATTGTGGAACATATTCAACACATTAACATATTCTGAAGTTTGTCAAGGGCTGTAAAACAAACCACCGCTGTCAAGTGCAGAATCCTGTATGTCTGACGTCAATATGACCTTTTGTCGACATTTACATGCCATACCGACTAAAATAGTAATCAATGTCAAAAGTAAGTGCGATTGGCTTGACATTAAACAGCAATTTCATATGTCAGTCATTTTCTTCTATGGAATGTGCCATTATAGATTATACACTTGATTACATTACTTTTTTTTCCCATTCAAACCAGTTTATAACACGTTACGTAAATGCCATCAACCTGAAATCAGCCAATTCAAGTTCTTTTCCCTGCGAAATAGAAAAAGGTCAGCCCACAGCAATTTACGCTTGCTATTTTGGCACCTCTTGCACCGTGCACTGTGTAAAAAACACACATGCTGTTGTTTGCATCAGAATATGATTCATTTTGCAGAGGTGTACTTGGTGTTATGTCTCAAATGAGATGGTCATACGGACAAGGCTGACATTGACTCACCCAGAAGCGGTGTGGTAAACCTCGTCATGGGTTGTAATGAGCCAGCGGATGTTCTGCTGAGAGTGCATAGTCACTTTTGAGAGCGTCATATGTCACTTTGACATCCGCTGAGGCAACACAAGGTGAAGTGATATGGAAAATATGAGGATATTACTGTTGTGTCAGGTAGGTGATTGCAAGTGCCACTGGGAAGGTCATGAGAGCTACTGAGCAAAAATATAACATCCTTCACACTCCTAATGCATCCGACGCTGTAAAAAGTGAAAATGTTACCATACTTTTTGACTTAATTCAACTAAAATGTGTAAAAACTATAAAAACTGCTACACTCTCAGAAATAAAGGTAAAAATGCTGTCACTGATGTTGTACCAATTTAAAAGGTACATTTTGGGTACTTAAGTACTAATATCAGCGGTGTGACAAGATCTCGGTCTACGTGACAAGATTTCTCGTCGAGGTGAAAAGTTGTCTTGTCAGTTGTGGTGTTATGATGGAGTGTGATGGTGAATTTAGCACTGAAAATTGGCATGCTTTGCACACACCTGGCAACCAGGTCTGCCTCAGTGTTGCGAGTCACTCGTTTGTTTGGGCTGGTGTGACGTAATCGTTTTTTTCATTGAAGTTTAAAATGTTCCAACAGAGGATATGCCATGGAACAGTACTTTAGATATAAGTCATAATCGTTGTAAACACAAATCGAATTAAGACGTGAAATATTTCTATTTTAGTCGGATTATTGAAGTGCTGTACAGACATGTAAACTTCGTGATCAAACTCTTACCATTGTGTAGGACTTTAAGGGCACATTTTGCGACAGCATAAGCCATACACGCACGGTACACCTACCGAGTCAGTAAAGCACCACAGACACACACATCTCGAGTGCGTGCACACCCCCATCATCATTATCATCATTTATGTCCTTTATGGCATAATTCATTAAAATATAAGTAAAATAACATTCCTATTTACTTACTCCCAGGGCCATTTACATCGCAGTTGATATTTAGCCGTGCCATATTGGTGTTTCATAACATCTCACTTTTATGAGGTGGGTTGTTAGCCCAATGCTCAACCCCCAACCTGGAGAACCAGGACATACACACATACATTACGGACAATTTAGCTTACCCAATTTACCTATAGTACATGTCTTTAGACTTGTGGGGGAAACGAGAGCACCCAGGGGAAACCCAAGAGAACATGGGGAGAACATGCAAACTCCACACAGAAGTGCCAACTGACCCAGCCGGGGCTCGAACCAGCAACCTTTTTGCTGTGAGGTGTCAACGCTACCCACTGCACCACCATGCCACCCGAAAATAACATTCATTACAAGTTTATTTTAAAAAAAGCACCTAAATTGTTTTGCATTTTGTAATTTTTTTTCAGTTGAATAAAAATCTATTTTCCATTCATACATTAGCAAATATTTTGCAGTATTTGCATGCCCTTTACTGCATAGAATTCATTAAAATATAAGTAAAATAACATTCATTACAAGTTGATTTTAAAAAGCACCAAAATAGTTTTGCATGTTGTGGGGGTTTTTTTTCAGTTGAATAAAGACCATTCATTTTCATTCATAGATTTCATAGAGGATTCCAAAAAAAAAGGAATAAAAATATCGTCTTGTCTCAGCGCCTCATCACACCCCTAATTAATATGCACTTTTAATGTACCTTTAAAGTGTAATATGGATCCCTTTAGGAACTAATTTGTACCCTTTAAGTACAAAAGTGTTTCTTTTGAAAGGGTACTGCTCAAAGCATTTGTACATTTATTTCTGAGAGTGTGGAATTTGAAACAGACGTAGTGAGACATACTGTATGTTTGATGTAAACTTCATCAAGTAGAGTATAGCCTTTATGAACTTTGTGAATCATTTTTAATTTATAGTTTATTATCATTTGAAGTTGGCAGTTCATTCCGCTGTGGTGACCCCAGATTAATGAAGGGACTAAGCTGGAAAGAAAATGAATGAATTAATAATCATTTTCTAATTTCATTTGTAGAGTAAAGAAATGGCGACACAGTGACGCAGTGGGTAGCATGCTCGCCTCACAGCAAGAAGGTCGCTGGTTCGAGTCAGTTGGCAATTCTGTGTGGAGTTTGCATGTTCTCCCCGCGTTCGCGTGGGTTTCCTCCGGGTGCTCCAGTTTCCCCCAAAGTCCAAAGACATGTGGTACAGGTTAATTGGGTATGCTAAAATTGACCGTAGTGTATATGTGTGTGTGTGTGTGTGTGTGTGTGTGTGTGTGTGTGTGTGTGTGTGTGTGTGTGTGTGTACCAGTGGATGTTTCCGGGTGATGGGTTGCAGCTGAAAGGGCATCCGCTGCGTAAAACATGTGCTGGATTAGTTGGCGATTCATTCTGCTGTGGCCACCCCAGATTAATAAAGGGACTAAGCCGAAAATGAATGAATGAATGAGTAAAGAAATCTAAATGACAAAAATATAAAGATGATAAACAGTCTTTTTATCTTTTAATGTTAGAACAAAAATTGTTTTATTTCCTTTATTTTTTGATGGATGCTAAATATAAATAGATGAAAGCTGAACATTAACAGATGCAGCGTGAGTCACAAACAATGATTAATTAAATAAAAAATTATTATTTTTTAAATGTTCCTCAAAATAAACAAGAAAAGCTGAAATTACAGCTTCAACAAAAGATTAAGCATCTACAAGCATTTAAGCTCATACTGTATGCACGTGTTTATATATGCGTATGTAATGTATGCTCTTTGTATTAGATGGAGAAAACTAGATAAGCCATTAAACAAATGTTGAGCCAAGCGTTACCTTTACCACTACAGCTTCATTCCCAAATCCTCCCTGTCACTTCTGACAAATGGCAAACTTCCTTATGTGCCTGCAAGAATTTAAATGAACAGATGATCATGTCGGCTAACATATAAGCGATGTAATTGATGATGATGATTCTAAACAAATGGAGGTTAATGAAAACGAGGAGGTGACAAGTTGATTAAAGAGAGAGTGGGAGAGCGTTCAATGAGCAATCAGTCTCAGAAAGCTGACAGTGCAGCCAGAACAAACGACCTCTCTTCACCTTTCTGTCTGCACTAGTCTGACCATCAATGCCATGTCTCCTCAACTAATACAGACATTTGCAGACGCACATACAAGGCAAACAACCACCATTCCGTTTCATTCAGGACATTAACAGAAAGGAATGTTGGCTTGTTAAAGTCCCCCTGAGATCAAAAGATTTTTGGGGGTGTCCGTATTAATATGATGAGCATAAAGCTTCTAAGTTCCATCTGAAATTTTCTCCCTAAAATGCGCTGATATAAACACAATGCTATTGGCATTTTTTTTTTTTTTAAAGAAGAAGCAACTTAATAGATTCTGACCTATCATTATGTTTTAGTTAAAATTACATCACACATTGATTAATGCCCTTCAGGGGATTTTTAAATTGTGGCCTATGGACTACTGTTTTAATTTAAATTGAAAATCTCAATAGCGGTTTATGACTACTGTTTAGTCATATCACACACCTTTCAGCAAACCTTTCACAAAATCATAGTGAGCATTACAGTCTCTAGACTTGCTGCATCTAAGACACCAATATTTGAATGAGTTCTTAAAGATGAATCACCATCCGACTATCTGAGATTAGGGATATCAAGATTACTATAATGGTTTTCAATAGTACTGCACACTGTGAGCATATTTTAGTACCATTTGTTGTTTGCTTTTTGCATCCGACAATGTGTTTGGATCCAGAAACTGTGACGAGTGACGTCATTGCTTAACAAGAGGATTTGGTCTTTGTAGCAGCTTCAGGCAGGACCTTACAGCTGATCCCAGAACAGAGAGAGACACAGAAGCTGATGAAACAGGTGCAGCGGTGGCGGTCTGTTGGGAAGACATCAAAGGCACAAGACGAAAAAAAAAAAAAAAAACTACTCAAAGAGCCAGAGAAAATGACAGATTTTAAGCCCCACACAGAGAAACGCCTAATAGGCCCACATCAACACAAACAATATGCCAAATGCCACAAGCTACTAAGACCCAAAATAAACCTCTGTCATAAAAGGGCACAAAGATAACATGTTATACAGAAAGTCAAACTGACAGTGTAAAATCAATTAATTGTCATCGCAAGAGAAATTAGGAAATTGGAAATCGATAAACATCTGGATTATGTCATCAGTGAATGGTGATTTCATCTGAACATTAAGACTGATTTCATTTCAGATTAAGACTGAGTTTCATTTTGGGGAGTCAGAGAACAATCTTTGCGGGTGGAATCATCTGATTAAAACAAACTATTATATAAGCACGAGTGAACCAAACAAGCAGATTGATGCTCCTGAAAGGTCTCAGTTTGCCTCCAAATGAATCTCTGTTTGATTGAAATCCGAATGCAACATGGACCAAAGTTATCTAAACAAACCAAAAAGAATAATGATGTCACAAGATTTGACCATAAAAGAGACAATATGCTCAAATCATTCCTATTTATTTCTCATCATGAGGTTGCCCATTACAGTTTCAAATTACAGGCATTTGAAACTCATTTACTTGCACATAATCTTTACGCCTGTGCACTGCAGGGAAATAACTGATTACATTTAATCTAATTAGATCCAAAAATCAATACAGTATTCATAATTAGAGTACATTACACTTTAAAATGATTTAAAATGATCAGATTACAGTTACTTTTTATCAATTAAATGAGTACATATTATTCACATAATGACAGTACATTATTTATCATTTACTGATTCCCTTAACTATTTTTCCTCTTCTAAATTTTCCTTGTTAACACTTTCCTTAAAGGGATGTTCATAAGCTTGTCATAACACTTTTATAATCATGACATGATACATGACTTTATGCATGTTTATGATAAAAGTGTCATTAGCTCAGTTGTCATTTTAAATGCAAGGCTGACATTGTTTGAGATGCCTTTGTTATGACAACCTCACATAAATTCATTGCAAGCTGTCATAGTTATGACAGGTTGACATTAACAAAACAACATAACTTGTCATAAATCTGTCATAAACATGATTGTCATGATGCCATTATAATTCTGTCATGAATATCTTTTTCAGTTGAACAAACTGAATTTGTCCTTAAAGTTTCTCATTAAGTGTCTTTACCCTGTCAAATAATTCATTAATTTTCTTTATTAATCAGGGGTCACCACAGCGGAATGAACCGCCAACTTATCCAGCATGTTTTGAGCATCGGATGCCCTTCCAGCCGCAACCCAACACTGGGAAGCACCCAAACACACTCTTTCACACACATACTGTACACTACGGCAAATTTAGCTTATTCAATTCACCTATAGCGCATGTCTTTGAACTTGTGGGGGAAACTGAAGCACCCGGAAGAACTCACGTGAACACTGGAAGAATATTCAAACTCTGCACAGAAACGCCAACTGACCCAGCCAGGGCTCAAACCAGCGACCTTCTTGCTGTGAGGCAATCGTGCTACCCACTGCGCCATCATGACGCATAATTTTATAACATGGTCATTAATATTTAATTACATTTAATGGCATTTTACTGACAAACTATATTTGTAGTTGAGGTCAAGAAAATTATTAATGACGCTGTTATAAAATTAATCACATTCATAATGAAAGCATGACAATCATGTTTATGACAGATTTATGACAATTTATGTTTACTTTTTAAAACACAAGAGTTTGAATCAGCGTTTTCTCTATACACAAAAACTGCAAAAATTACATAAGATTTCCAAACCACCAGGGGGCACACTTGCTTTCAAAAATCATTTAATAACTAAGGCTTTGCAAATGATAGAAATTACAGACTCTTTGATTTTGACTTCAAATAATTATAAAAACATGACACTGCATCCATTTCTTTTCTTTAAAGCAACGTCCTTCACCCTTCCAGTTATCTTCAAAATATGCTACATGCTACATGACTGCAATACCAAAAGGGGTGAAATACAGATAAGTAAAGGGCCTTTTGATATGCACCTAAGTGGACAGATACATGCAAGAAATTGTCAAAATGTTCATCTTGGAGTGTTTTCAACTGAACACGGTCAAAAATGTTTTAAAGGGCACCTATGGTGAAAAATCTACTTTTCAAGCTGTTTAGACAGGCATATGTGTAGGTATAGTGTGTAGACTGTCATATTGTGGTGATATTAGCACACTCAGTCCTTTTTTTTCAATTTAATAACATAAAAACGGTGGACCAATCGGATCGGTTTTGAGATCGACCGCAACTTTACGTAGGAGTGCGGTCCCCCCGCCCACCAATATTGATTGACAGGTGCGCATTACCATATGCTCAGTTTGTTTTCACGTCCGCCATTTTCAGCGTGCGAGTCAAAGTGACGTCACCAAAGAAACACCCTTGCTCTATTTTTTGATGTAAGGCTCATTGGGCTCAACATTCACCATGTTATCACTCTCCTCGCCGCCATTGTTTGTGAGTTTTGGTGGGTTTGCATACATGTGTACTTTTCATTGCATCTTCCTTAAACTTCAGCGGTTTGCATTTCTCGAGGTCACAGAAGCTCCCTGTCATCTTAACTAGGTGCAGCTGGAAAGTGCAAGCACATTGCTTCACGTGCGCGTCCCTCCATTGGAAATAACGAACTAACGACGCGCAATGCCATGCATTTCGCGGTGTCGCGGATGAAAGTGAGTACCGGGAGAGAGGGGGTGTGTGTCGCGGATGAAAGTGAGGACTGGGGGGGGGTTCGCTCACTATTCTGCTTTACTATTCATTTTAAATAACATGCGAATGTGCGCGTCTGGTGTGCCGTGTCGTGGCTCTGAGTGGCGCATCCGGTGTATGGCGCCCTTTAGTTATAGCCTCAAGCAGGTCGTACACCAGAAGCGCCGCTCTGCGACACGCAACGGCATGCATTTCTAAATTCTAAACATAAGTTTCTATCGGGACACACACCGGCGCCACAAGTCTCGGTGCACAAGCTCAGAGCTTTAAACTAGCTCACAATTGGCAGTAAAACTATACAAAGACACAAATGATTTTGTAGTCTCTGCTTGGTCCCGAGTCGTACATGTACAGCTGAATGCTGGTCCTCTCACTCATGTTGCTTCTCTCTGTCTGTTGCCATAGGGAGCTCTTGGCTCCGCCCCCTTGTTAAGTTGGGCGGGAAGTCAAAACTAATTTTCATGTGAAGCAACACGCCCCTAAAACAGCAAACTGTGTACACGCCCCCAAAATGGCACTTTTTAACACATCATAATAAAAAAATCTGAATTGTGTTTTGAACTGAACCTAAACTGGCACACTCAGAAGAACCATAATATTAATATTACATCTTAAAAAAAGGGTTAAAATAGGTGCCCTTTAAATGAACAGAAACAGGAAACAAATCCACGTATTTGAATGTTTTCCAGCATAAATTAATATTCAGTGTAAAGCTCTTCAATGGTTAACTAACTGAAAAACAAGTTTGGACTTAGGGATAAAGAGCAAGTCCAGATAGATAGGAGACGACATTCACCCTTCATGATATTCCATAATGTGACAGAATTAAGGTCAATATGGCTTCGGGTGACAGTTTATGAGGACGTTTATCCAACATAAATCTATGTTCGGGACAAATTTATAGGACTGCCATGACTGATGATGAAAAGTACAAACTGCAATGTTGTTGTTTGTTATCACTGTCTGCAACTTAAAGGTGAAATGCATAAATCATTTACTTTCAGAAATATCTGTCATGCAGCTGACCTCAACCATTGGTGAAATAATGTTTTTTCTTTCTTTCTTTTCTTTCTTAAGACTTTAAACATACATTTTAAAAGATACATTTTTTGCCATTCTACAGAAAAAAATTAACTCACAGAATTGAACCAACATAATTAACGATGTTAATAAACGATGACAGAAGTTTCATTCCTCCAAGGATAATGTGGGAAATTAGCACAGTAACAATTACCACGATTAACTAAAATGTCTACAATGTGACCATATTGTTGATGAAATGAACGTTTAACTGTGCAAATGTTCAATTGACGCTGATTTAGACTACTCGAAATGCTTTTTTTTTGTCTGTGCGTGCAGACATAACGTGCATACGTGAACGAGATACAAATTAGCACACAATTTGCTTTGGCTATATGGGAAACAGATAAGCATGCAAAATACTACTGGAATTACAAAGTAAGAGATGTAGAGACGGGAAGATAGTGTGGCTTTGAAAGAGACACTAATAATAGGAAGCCCATGCCCCAGAAAAAGAGGGAGAGAGATGGCAGAGCAGCCGGGAGCCAGACTCGGCTGCCAAACGCTTTACCCCCAGTTGCCCAAGAGGGCAGAGTTCAAAGAATACTGACAATAACTGCATCCAGAAGAGAAGCGGAAAAAAGAGAAAAACCCTAGCAAAGGTTACTGTCATCCATTATCCTGTCTCAGAACATGCACCTTAGCAAAACCTGAGAAAAAGTACTTGAAGGTAAAAGTGGAAAAAAAAAAAAAAAAACTGTTGCATATTCAAGGTCAAGAAATTTAAAACGGACAATGTATTCAAGTCTTAAATGATGTATGTTGGATATGCTGTTTTTAATGGGTTTAATCTGGGAAAATAATAAATTGGATGATATTTGTATTGTATTGACGTACAAAATCCTCAATAATGCTAAAAAAAACATGTTTGATAAAGACTCAGACTCAACTTTATTATCTCGTTTAGAGAAACTAAGATTGCAGCAAGGTGCCATAACACAGGCGAAGTTCCATGTACACATTACCAAGTTTTTTACCATAAAACATACAATAAATCAATTTCTAAATACATTTCCCTTCCTGCTAGACTCATTTAATAACCTAATGGCCAACATAATCAAATAATATCTAATTCTGTCTGTCCTGCATATAGGAACTCTAAAACGGCGTCCTGATGGCAACAACCGAAACACTGAATACAATGGGTGATCCGGGGTGCATAAGTGTAACGGGGAAGTGACGCTGAAAACGGGTGTGGATCCAAATGCAGGTTTATTAGAATGGTCAGGTAAGCATTGGTCTACACAGGGGCAAACAGATACAGGCAATCCAGAATTGTGGTCAATCGGCAGGCAGCAGACAGGAATAAACAGATAAACGAGGCAAGGATCAAAAAACACGGCAAGGCAAAATAAAGGAAAAAGCGTTGTAGTGTCACAAACAGTAGACAAGACTCAGCAACAATTTTGTGTTAGTGTGCTGTATTTATAGTGCAGTAATCAGTCCAAAAGCAGCTTCAGCTGTGAGTGTCTATTCAATAGTGACTTGGAGCAGGTGAGTGTGTGTGTTGCATGACTGGGATCTGTAGTCCATAAACCGGCAGATTTGTAGTTCATGTGAATGTGAGTGTTTACCAGCAATCTCTGGTTGTAGATAGCTGGTGATCGTGACAATAAGATACCCTGGGCTCTCTTTAAGACATAATTTTGGTAAATTACCATTTACCCAGTTTGGTTAAAACTGACAATCTTGCCTGCCACCTTCACAAGGCTACTCAACCTGTTCTTAGTTATTTGACAGATTCAGATTACCCTACCAAGCCACAATGCATTAATAAATAAATGCATTAATGTTAAAACAGACATGACATTTGGTTCTATGAACAATCTCCAGGTAAGTCCCTTATTAAAAGTACAATTGTGTCCTCATCCTGTGCCATCAGAACAAATATACATATGTGGAAATAAATGCCACTACAAGGGTCCTATGAGTTCTGTGTTGCAGAGATAAATGTTTTAGCTCTATGCAGCCCTATGCAGTTTTACATATAATTTCCTACATATTTCCATTGTGAATACAGATTTTAGAGATGAATCGAATCTTGCAGTTGTCTATGCATCAATCTATGCAGTTGTACATATTATTTCTTATACATTTCCGTAGTGAATATGAATTTTAGAGATGAATTGAATCTTCTTAGTTCCTAAATATGCATTATGAGGGAAACAGTGGGCTGTTTACAAAGGCTGGGGTTGCTTAATTTACCAATGATGACAAAGAGCTTGCTAGATAATTGCTAGTAAACAAGAGGTACCTGTCTGTGTTTGAGAAAGAGCACCTTCTAATGCACAGCAGTCTATTAGGCACCTCTAAATGTCAAGTTAAAATGAGTAATGTGATTGGTGGTGTTCAGATGGCCAGTTCACTTCTGAATAGATGCTTCTAAGTCCCAATAAGCTACAATACGCAGTAGACATAGTTCACCCAAAGATAAACAAAAAAATTCTACTCATCATTTACTCACTCTAAGTGGTCTAAAGCCTGAGTTTCTTTTTTTCTTCAGCTGAACAAAAATGAAGACATTGAGAAATATTGGAAACCTGTAGCCACTGACATCCATTCTAGGAAAAAAAACAACATTCTAACATTTTTCAAAATATCTACATAAAAGAAATCAAACCAGTTTTGAACTAGTGTAGGGTGAATAAATGTTTAGTTAAATTATCCCTATTTTGTCAGACTAATAGCCTTAAAGGTATAGGAAAAGGTAATGAAATGTAAATGTTTGGAAACCTGTAGCCACTGACATCCATTGTAAGAAAAAAAACAATACAATGAAAGTCAATGGTTACCGGTTTCCAACATTCTTCAGAATATCTACAAAGAAACTCAAACCAAATTATCCCTATTTTGTCAGACTAATAGCCTTAAAAGAAAAAGCAAAGGTAATTAAATGTGAATGCTTGGAAACCTGTAGCCACTGACATCCTATGTAGGAAAAAAACAGTGCTACGGTATGAAAGTCAATGGTTACCGGTTTCCAACATTCTTCAGAATATCTACAAATAACTCAAACAAAATTATCCCTATTCTGTCAGACTAATAGCCTTAAAAGTAAAAGCAAAGGTAAATAAATGTGAATGCTTGGAAACCTGTAGTCACTGACATCCCATGTAGGAAAAAAAAAATACTATAACAAGTCAATGGATACTGGTTTCCAACATTCTTCAAAATGTCTACAAAGAAACTGAACCCAAATTATGCCTATGTTTGTCAGACTAATAGCCTGAAAAGTAAAGGCAAAGATAATGAAATGTGAATGTCTGGAAACCTGTAGCCACTGACATCAATCGTAGGAAAAAAAAAAAAAAAAAAAAAAAAAAAAAAACAGTACTATGAAAGTCAATGGTTACCGGTTTCCAACATTCTTCAAAATATCTACAAAAAAAAAAAAATCAAGCCTAATTATGCTTATTTTTGTCAGACTAATAGCCTTAAAAGTAAAGGCAAAGGTAATGAAATGTGAATGCTGGCAAATAGAACCGAAGAACAGGGACATTTGCTCTGGTCAGGACAAGGGACAAGTCTACAGCAACTCCAAGGTTCATGTCCATGTGTCCACTGAATTAAACTCAGTTGCTTCACTTTAAGGTCGGATCAGGCTTCCAGCCATGTTTGATAATGGCAGGAGTTCAGCAGACAGTGACCGACAAATTAGAGGTTTTTCCTTGGTCCTATAATGCCATATTTGTCTCAATTGTACCTGCTGGGGAACTGAATTGGTTCACTTTCTGTTAATGTTAGTAGGGAACATTTCAAAATGGCAACCAACAGATTAATCCAAATTAGTCTCAGCGGAAAGCACATCTATTTTAAACTGTCCAAATCAAAAAAATTTGGCATCCCCGCCATTTTGGACAAAACTCTCCATCTCAAAAATAAGTATTCACAAGACACTTATTAAATGTTAACTAATAAACAAATATAATATTTTATCAAACAATCAATTAGTCCCACAAACTGAAAGCAAATGGATGCAGCCAGAATGTGTTAGAATGGCATCTGTGGCAAGGCATAATATAATCACAGACAAGTATTAATAATCTTGTTAATTTACAGTATCTAATCATTTGTTGTCTGATGGGTGACAGAGCAGCTCAAGATTACGATGAATTCCCAAGAAAAAAAGAGAAGCATGAAGTTTTTACTTTCTAGTTCTGTAATTAATCAAAGCTATGAAGACTCCCTGTAAAACTGAAGCAATTAGTGCTTAACCACTTTAACGTTGATGTGACTGTGATGAATTGAGGCTTATGTCGTAAATCTCAAGTTTAAGCAGATTCCTTGTTACAGTAGATTCCTCCTAAAAACACTGAATTAAACAAATAATTCACCCTGATGTGGTTTTAAATCTTTTTGAGTTTCTTTCTGTTGAATACAAATGAAAATATTTTGATAAATATATGGTACCTATTGACTTCAATAGTAGGAAATAGAATTACTGTGGAAGTCAATAGATAACATCAACCAGCATTACTTCTTGTGTCATTTTAACAGAAGAAAGAAATGAGGTTTTGATAAAGGGTGCTTTCACACTTGGCTCAATTGCCTGGTCTGAACCCAAGTTCGACTGTCCCCCTTGCCACCTTCTCAGCTGGTTTATATTCACACCGTCTTTTTTCCTTCTGAATCCCAGTACGGTACAGCTGTTGCTACGTGACGGCCACGAAAGCTAAGGCACCAAAATGGAAAGATGTATACACATCACGGTTGTTCAGCTTTTATTGAATCTTTTGGTTTTGGTAACATACAGAAAGCTACTTGCAGTTGGAGATTCACTTCTTTATTTGGTATGATTGCATTCATATCAAAAGTGAACCGCACCCCAGATCACCTCTTTCAGGCGGACTCGGGTACAGTTTGTGGGTGCGCACCAGAGTTCAGAAGTAGGGATGTTAACGATTACTCGATCATCAATTAATTGTCTATAAGCCTTTAAATCGATAGATCTTGTCAATGACCGGACCTGGTTTTAAAGGGGAAATGAAGCACTCAGTCAAGTTTACATTATTTTGTGCATTAGATTCCACTATAATGAAAATATATTAAACAAACTCGATTAATGTAATCATTTAGAAGTAAACGGCATGTTTTAATATAGATTTTAGACCTAGGGCACCGCCATCTTGGAATGTTGCTGTGTCTGACGTCACGGGGTTGGTTCCGTTCTCTCAGCGGAACAGACAGTGGAAGTAAAGGACTGAACACAGAGACTGTAAAGCCTAATTTAACCCAATGCGTGAAGTTGTCGGCATGGAGCTGGTGCAAATACAAGCATCAGATGCGTGTCTAATATAAAAGAATATATATATTTATTTTATTTTTATTTTTGTCCTTTTAATTACCGATCATTTGATGCGCTTTGATTCACTCTCTGTATTACGCTGCCTGACTGCCTGTCTGGGTTTCTACCATGATTGTAACGGACTAAACGCTGAGACTGAACAGCCTAATTTAACCCAATGCATGAGGCTGGTGCAAATACAACAAATACATTCAGACAGATAATGTAATAATTGAAATCATACATGACTTCACGCTTTAATAAGTCACGTCTGTGTGGATTATGTCAAGACATATTCCCTTTTCAAGTTGATCAACTCGATCTCTCAACATGTATAAAGAATGAAAACCTCTCATAAGAAACACCGAACACGAAAAGAGGTGAGGGGGTGTTGCAGTGAAAGTGAAAGTACCCGCCCCCATTACGTCAGCCTGACTGCCTGTTTGGGTTTCAACCAGGTCCGGTGATGACGTTATCCCTTCGCCTCTTTTAGTGTTCAATCCAAACTAAGATCGGCGCGGTGTTTCTTATGGCAGGTTTTTATCCTTCATAAATGTTGACAGATCGAGTCGATCGACTCGAAAAGGGAATATGTCTTGACATAATCCACACACACGTGACTTAAAGCGTGAAGTCAGGTATGATTTTAATTGTTGCATTAGTCTGAATGTAAATCCCCTCGCCAGGCAGCGCTGGAGCAGCGTGAGAGAGTGGACCACATCGCATCAAACGAGAGGTATTAAAATAAGAAAAATACACAACTTAAGACACTTAAATGCTTGTATTTGTTGTATTTGCACCAGCTTCATGCATTGGGTTAAATTAGGCTGTTTAGTCCATTACAATCATGGTTGAAACCCAGACAGGCAGTGTAATACAGACAGTGAATCAAAGTACATCAAATGATTGGTAATTAAAAGGGGAAAAATAAAAATAAAATAAATATATATATATACTTTTATATTAGACACACATCTGATGCTTGTGTTTGCACCAGCTCCATGCCCACAACTTCACACATTGGGTTAAATTAGGCTTTACAGTCTCCGTGTTCAGTACTTTACTTCCCCTGTATCTGTTCAACTGAGGAAACGGAACCAACCCCGTGACGTCAGACACAGCAACATTCCAAGATGGTGGCGCCCTAGGTCTAAAATCTATAGTAAAACATGCCGTTTACTTCTAAATGGTTACATTAATCGAGTTTGTTTAATATATTTTCATTATAGTGGAATCTAATGTACAAAATAATGTAAACTTGACTGAGTGCTTCATTTCCCCTTTAAGTACTTCACCTGTTATTAGTTTTTTTCAAATGTTATTCGTTCTTCTTGATTAGTTTGTAGATAGCTGACCAACAAAAAATACACTAAAATTAAGATAATTATAAAAAAATTAATTATAACAAACAAAATTTGTTTCAAATACATAATTTATTCCTAAGAAAAATAGTCTATATGTAGGGTAATTTTTTTGTGATGATTTGTTTCACTCTGTGGAAAATAAAGATTTAATTAACAATCCACTGCAATTGTCGGCACCAGTGGTTTAGTGGTTAGTGCGTCAACACATGCACTCCGATGCTTACGGCGACCAGAGTTCGATTCCCGCCTTGCGGTCCTATGCAGATCCTTCCCCTCTCTCTGTTCCCCATGCTTTCCTGTCAATACTCTCTACTGTCCTATACAATAAATGTGACAACCCCTAAAAAATAATTATTTGAAAAATGCATTAATTTAAAAAAAACAATACACTGTAATTGTTTTATCACAAAACTCTTGCTTCATTTTTTTATACAAGTCAATATTTTAAAGATTATGTGTTGAGCATCTGTTTTTTCCTCAGTGGTGATGTGCTTTCATTTTCTACATCTCACTCCCAACGAATTCAGTCGAGGTAGTGTAACTGGCCACAATTTACTTTAGCCTGCATCAAATTGGAAGGAAAATATACATTTAAAATACATTAAATACAAGGGCTGTTTATTTTACTGGCGACAAGGGACAATAGTGGTATTACAGATTTCAAAGAAAATATCTTTATATTGAAAAGGAAACACAAGCTTGACAACAACTGATGTCAATGAGGTAACGAATGCCCTTAAATAATGTAGCCTAGCTGCCACATTAGCATCAGTATTTACTGATATTGACATCTGAGATTGTACTATTTCATACGAATTAGCCACTAAATGAAAAAGTTATGAATTGCCGTATGATAGCGTTGGTCTGTCATATATTGTCTGTTCTTCACAGAAGCTTTAACAGAAGTGCATGATTCATGTTCAGCTCTGACGAGGCGCCTTAATTTAGCCTGTAGTCTATTATATAATAGTTAGGATTTATTTTCTTCAGTAGCCTAGATTCGTATGTATTTTATAAATGGAACGCTTATAAGGACTAAGCTATTATTAACTGTAATTCTCCAAATGGAAAAGGTTTGGGTGGATTGCTAGCCTATTTGAATATCAAATTATTCAAAACTTTGTGTTTATGATAGAGTGGTAATTAACGATTAATCAATTAATTAATTGCTAATTTAAATGATCATCGATCATGTGATTTTGTAGAAACTGACATCTCTATTAAGAAGGCATATTTTATACTAGCTAAACGCACCAAACTTTGACGTCAAACAAACCCGGGTGTGGACCAAAAGTGCTAGTGTAACAGAGACAGAGATTTAATTTTTGGGTCTATTACGGAACCACTGGCAACCAAACAGGTCGCAAAAGCCAATTCCTGAGTAAAACTGAAATATGAGTGATATATTGTTATTGAGTGACAGAATGTTAACATAAAAACACAGGTTAATCTCTGTAAATGTGTTAACTTCGTCTGTGACCTTCATAAAGTTTTAACAGACTAATTCCATGTCGGTCACAACCAGTGAGTCAATATTAATGTCCTATCACTAATATATGCAAGCTGCAAGTGTGATTTTGAGTCAGAATGAAACACGCTCCCGTGTCATCAACAATCGCAAGCTGTCCTCACTTACTCCTGCGAGATTTTCTTTGTCATCAAGCATTCCAGATGGAGCCTTTGCCTGCCTGGCCGTAGCATCATCTGTTCAACTTTACAGCAACTGTTTGAATGGAACCAGGACAGCGAAGTGCTAATTCAGAGAATACTGTAACATTCAAGAGTCGACACAGACTGGTGTGTCTATTGACTGTACCGTCTTAAAAATAGGTAGCACATGCTGTACGGCGTCAGCTCTTCTGACTCGACATCTGCCCCGCGGGTCTCGCTTTTCTCTCTGCTAACTGGAGCATTTCAATAGCATGTAAAATGTGTGGTGCGGGTGGATATCTTGGCAAAGGAAAAGGTGTTGGGAAGCATTTGCACAGTGGCTGCTCATGAAAGAGAAGGTCACATCTTGTTTGTGTTGTGCTGCGTAGGAAGTCTGCTCATGTCAAATGGGCCTGTCCAGAAACGCATCACAGCAACCTTTATGAAGCTATGAACGACCTTGCAATACCAATTCTATATTTATGCATGTGTTTCTGTGGCTATTTGCTGCAGTTCTGTCTTTTAATCTCCTTGTTAGTCTGCTGTCAGGAAAAAAAACAGAGAAATCAATGTGCAAATCTGAATATAAAGTAGACTAGGATCTGTACAAAAGCTACATTTTAATTAATTATCACACGACTGTCTGGAATACTTGATTCTGATTGGTCAGTTGCAGAGAAAAGCTGAAACAAGCTTATTCAGGTACTTTGAATCATCTTGACTGTCAGTAACTATGCGTACATCCATATTTATTTGCTTGTCTGTCATGTTTTTAGCTGTTGGGCACCATCTTGTGGCTGAATAATACGTAGATTAGTATGGGCTGTATTTAGCCATTTTTGTTTCTGTTAGTTCTGCATATAATTAAAGATTAAATACATTATTATGGCTCAGAAAAAATGTTCTGTGTCTAAGTTTTTTGGTAGGTAGCCATGTAATAAACAGGATAAAGTACATCCAGGCGGTTGTTATTGCAGATTGTTTTACGGCGGTCTGGAATCCTCAATTCTAATTTAACAACTATTAAGTAGCACAGACTTATTCGGGAACTACAAATCACCTTGACCGTCAGTGAATACGTTCAAATCCATATACTTAAATCTACTTTCATATATACCTGCTTGTCTGTAATTCCATGGTTTTTGACTGTTTGGCAGCGTCTTGTGAATGAATAATGTGCAGGTTAGTGTATACTCCATCAGCTGTTTTCATTTCTGTCAGCTTTGTGTTTAATTAAACAATTAATATATAAATATTACATCTCAGAACAAAGTTTTGTGTCAAATTATGTTTTGTGTTAATTAGGCATGCAATAAGTGGGATAAAGTACTTCCAGGATGGTTGTTTTTGGTAAATAAAGCTCTTCAGTCTTATACAACAGTGCTCCTCTTCACGTGAGGCTGCCAATAAACCTGACATGCTTTATCAAAGTCCCTTTAAGGCAAATCATTTCACTCGGCAGCCATCTTTGAAATGCCTCTCTGTCAGTATGCTTGGGCATTCTGTCTGAATGGAGAAACATTGCTTGACAAGCTTATGATTAAATTTAATATTAGGAATCACTGATAAAATTAAACAACAACTGCGTCTTTATCTTTAGTTTATTTTCTAAACATTCTAATCACACAAAATCTGTAGAAACTCACGACTGGTCCAAGCCCCTCCCCCGGAGATTCATCAGTCTATAGTGATCGCTGATTGGCTCCTGTACTAGAAGGCAGGCTTCATTCGTCATGTTAACCGTTACACTTTTCCCCATTCATAACTATTAAAGTGACATGTTTTGTGTATTCTACGTATAGTCTTTGGCTTTATTCTGAAATTACAAACGCCTGGATGTACTTTATCCCTTACATATCCCTAACATAAGTATAGTGTGATACTATATTTTTTGTGTCAACAGACCAAGTTTTTTATTAAAAGCGAATATCAGGGTCAACAATATGTGAAAGTTGCACAATTATGCAGGCTTTCATAAAACATCTAAATACTGTATTATGCTTTCCTTAAAAAAAAAAAAAAGTAAAAATATTGTCATGTAAAAAAGTTTATTTTGTTCTAAGTAAAATATGAGTCATCATATTAAAAGTGTGTGCTATTCCCATAGTTATGTAGTGTTTCATAGTTAAACCAGAGCAAATTCATAATTTATGTAAAGAATATTTCCTCTGTATTAAGTTGACACCACATCTTTTTCAACCAACTGTTGCGGAAATATTTGTTATAAAACAAACAAAAAAATATATATAATCTGCTTAAATATACTGAATAAAAGAAAGAAAAATGGCAATTACTCTCATGATGGTCAATATGTGTACATTGAGCAACATTAAACTGATATCATATCAAGCATTCAATATTACAGCATAAAATGTTTTTTTAAATTAACTCTAAAATTTACAATCTATAAAGTCATTTTTGACAGAGCATTAGGCTTTGCTTTACTACCCTCTGCATTTAAATACATAAATTAATGTATGATCACATCCAACAACATGCTGTACATGTGGAAGGAGATGCAGAGGACAGGAGGGCATGACAGCTGGCTAAACTGATCCTGAAAAATCGCTTCTTGCTCAATAAAAGAAAGTCAACACAAACTGAACTGACCTTTAAAGATCTGTATTCTTAAGGGTTCAATGTTTCACATGAACCTATCGGCACATGGTATACTGTGTTAAGCTCACTTGTGATGGGCAAAAACCTTCAGGTGAAGCTTTCAAATAGAAATGCGCTGCCTGCTATTAAAGTAACCAGTGAGCATTGCGGTGCAAAGCCTTAATACCTTCACAGACTCACGGAGCCATGCCAAATGCTAAATTACTGGCTTCATGCTGTACAGTGATCCCGTCACTGCGCATATGATTCTGTACCTGTACTCCCCCCTCCCACACCCTCAGAATCCTCTCTGGATGATGCGATAATGAGCCATCTGTCATTGTCATTTGTAATTAATCTGCTGGTATTTAGTGGATAATGAGATGCTGTCGTGTCATCTTTTTCTTTTTTTGTCTTCTACACTTTAGACCCTGAAAGGGAAATGAATGGAGGGTGTTGACCGTGTATCCGAACCAGCAGATGGGATCTGTTGTTTACCTCAAAGATTTTTTTTGTTGTTGAAATTCCCATTATTTAGGGAATTGTTGTGTGACAACCTTGTTTTAGTGCCTCCAAGAAGCTGCAAACAAATGTCACGCCAAAGACAAGATAGAGACAGGCCACCGTGGAGAGTCGATGTTAACAGGACATTTCTGCTACACCTCGCCAAGTGATGACAAGACCTTATGGGCTGTGGCATATTTACATTGAACTGAATTATTAGGCACGTTCTGAGAGTTAATCCAGGTAGAATGGCTCCGGTGCAGACTGGAAAATCTTTTTCAATCATAAGTGAAAATTAAGTGGCGGGTTAGATGGGCACACTACTTGAGATGGAAATTGCACTGCCACATGCAATTTCACACAAAGACACGGTTTTCTATACCACTTCCTGTTTTGTCCTGTCGTAGATACAGATGTGGAATTTCCCTTGAGGAGAGCATGAAACTTTATTATGAATCATACATATCGGTGGACCGACATACTACGTTACCTTGTAAAAGGGTAACACAGGGGACTGGATTGAGTATCAACACCCCCGTTTATCTTCCCACTAATTTGAACGTCAAACCAGAGGGCTTGCAAAAAACAACTCTAGCTTCTGTTATCTGACATCTAGAGCCAACAGCAAAACCAATTTACAGGCAAATTGGGTGAGGACATGACAAAACAAAATGTCAGTAAGCTGCAGATTAATGCTCAAAAAGTCTGAGCTATTCATTTTTAAACTATTTACTGTGCGTGGTTTTAATTATTGATGTTTGCCATCGAGTGTTCATAGACGGTGGATTCTGCTAAGCTTGTCAATAGAGCAAATAGCCAAAAGGCTTTTGTATCACTGACTGCAAAGAGTATGTCATTCAAGATGAATAAAATGCCAGAAAAACTGTGGAGAAGTACATAAGGAGCGGGAGTAAGTAAGGGGTGAGAGATTCTTGGGAAGCTCTTCAAGATAAAAACAATGTATTGTTTGCAGTGAGGACTTATGGAGTCAACGAGCACTATGTTGGCCACTCAGGAGTCTCGCTAGTAAGAGCTTCAAGTGGGGGAACAGTCTCTTGTGGGAAACTGGGATACAATTTGTTTAGAGTATCACTCAGCCGCCTTAGTTAATCAGAGGGATATCAAAATACTCTGCACTATTGCATGGTAATGTGTTTATTGCACTGTTAACCTTGACAAACAGAGTGTGCGAGTGGAATTACACACAAAACATTCTGTAATTGGATCACTTTATTAGATACACCTGTAAACTGCTTCTTAATGCAATATATTCAATCTACCAAGCACCTTGAATGCATTTGTACATGTTGACATTGTCAAGATGATGTGCCGCAGTTCAAACCAAGCATTGAAATGGGGTAGAAAGGTGATTTACATGACTTGAATGAAACCTGGTTTTGGTTCCAAACTGGCTGGTTGGAGTATTTCAGAAACGGCCCATCAATCCCCTGTTATCCTTACACAAACAATAAAAACTTGAAGCAGGTGAGCTACAGCATCAGAATACCACACCATGTATCCCTTCTGACAGCTAAGAACTGGATAATCAGACTGAAATTCTAATTCAAATTGAGCAAGAAGATAAAAATGGTTACCTGAAAGTGTCTGATGCAACATTTAAATAGTAGGATAAGAACATGGTTTTAACAATATGAAAGGATGGATCTATCTATGCAACTGTCTGATGCTATCATATCAATATGGACCAAAATGTCTGTGGAATATTTCTGGCACCTTTCTGAATCTATCCCACAGAGAGTTAAGGCATTCTGAAGGCAAGAATTGGGGCAGAGGAGGATCATCGCATAAATAATCATTACTTAATGTGAACAAACATTAATTAATGAGCAGTATAAATAAACATTAATCTTAAAAAATGTTAATTGTTCTTGGTAACTACCTTCGACATCATCATAAAAAAAAAATCTATCAATGTTTTCCGAATATGGTGTTTCTAATCTCATGTTTCAACATTACAGGACATTTCTTTTTTGGCATGAGAGGTATTGGAGCTATAGAATGCTTTTGAATCACAATGAAATACTTTCTCACACCTGTATAAAAAAATACAAATAAAAAATCCTGCAACTCATTGCATACCACTCTTGCAGTTCTGTGCGACACAGTTGTCTCTATTTCTAAATCAATACGCAATGGCATTAAAGGAGAAGAAATTGATCGCCACAGTGGCTGAGGTTCACACCAGGCCACATCTTTGTTAATATGGACTGTGGGCATCTCCTCATAGCTTTGATGACAGCCAGCTCATGCTCCCACAAATTGATCTGAATGTCAATGAGACCGGGGGAAGGTTGAGTACTCTAGGGTAAGGGACACCGAAAAATGTGTACCCAAAAACACGCAATTATTATCTGCAGATTACAGCTCAGGGACTACGAAATGTTGACAATCCACAGCGGCGTGTGCCAGGAACAGATATCAGTTTCCACACCAATTACGACAGCGGGCACTGTGTCCCCTGAAGATAGACACGAAACGCAAAGAGCAAGGCATGCAACTCAGCACCGCTAATGAGGAATATCAACAGTACAACTTCAGAACGTACACATACACAAAGCTGACACAGTTCAGAGACTAACCAGTCCAGAAAACACAAATCTGCGAGCCTGCAGGACATAAAAAAGGAATGCTAGCCTATTGTTTGCCAAAGTACGGTATACGAGAAGACAGGCTACCTCTCCTGAGATTTACGTCTGGGAACGGTGTGTATTTAGTGTTGACCCTTTAAATCTCAGCTCAGGTTGGTCTACTATTGATTTCTCTGACAAAATATGAAATGAAAAATGCAGTGAGCTTTACTGGGGGTTCATAAATGCATCCCCTCTATTTTCCGGCACAAACAGAGACTGCTGAGCCCACTCTGGTGCCAGAATCACGCTGTAAACACGATGAGTTCGCCATCTAACTCTCAGCAAACATCACCTGCTCATGATTTAGACCCGTCTACTCTTAGCCACCATCTGTGAAAAGAATAATTCAGCCTCAGTGGAAAGGGCAGCTACAATTGTTTTTCTGGCCACGGACCCCTCACCATCACGATCCCCGTGTAAGGAGGATTGAGAGATAATATCTGGTGTTTTGAGGTTCTGTTAACGGCATGGCTGAATTACACTTAATCGATCCATTTGAACTTACCTTTGTGCTGCGGTCCCTGCAACATTACAATTACGCAGCTCGGAAAATTGGGGTATTACCGGCAGCTAATGGAGGCTAATGATAGCCTTTGCGCATATGCCGACCGGAACCCTACTTTCAAAACATTTCCATGACTTTCTTTAGATATCAACCTTTCTGTATGCATTGATCTGTTCTGACATGACTTTACCATTCAGTAGATTAAA
This sequence comes from Danio kyathit, assembly GCA_903798195.1. Taxonomy (NCBI): domain Eukaryota; kingdom Metazoa; phylum Chordata; class Actinopteri; order Cypriniformes; family Danionidae; genus Danio; species Danio kyathit. The sequence goes on along the minus strand of LR812533.1, from coordinate 27,289,610 downwards.
TACATAACAATGTTGAAGTCCTCCAGGAAAATAAAAAAAATCAAGTTGGCCCAATGACAAAATCCAACGGTATGGGTTAAATGTTAGACGTTCCTTTGTGCTTTTACAAAATTATCTTCATTCATTACAATTAGTTTCTAATTTGGTTCTAGCTCAGAGTTTAACCTGATTCCAATTTCAAGCGATTGTTAAAAGTAGATTGTGTTTCTAATTAGGAACTGATCACATTCCTCAATTATGAATAAACTTAGATATTTGTTCATTTCGAGCATTCAATACTTCAATTAAATTGTTCATTATGTATCTTAGAGTCTTTTGCTGGCCAACTAAACATACTCTGGAGACAACCTTTCCAGTCTGAGTCTTAGTCAGAGGATATAACCGTAAACTAATATTCTTTAAGTGGCCCACTCAGTGCTTGCTCATCCAGAAAGAGTAGTTGATTTAGTCAAAGTTACATCTTGCTAAATCAGTAATCGCCAGTAATCAGCACGACCCAGATGTTGTGCTCTATACCCTATCCATTCATGAGCCTTTTTGTATGTACAGTGCTCGGCATAATTGAGTACACCCCATTTTTTTTTTCCATTTCTCTGTGAATATAGACAATGTATTTTGGTGCATATAAACAAAACAGACTTAATAAACAGATATACCAAACATATTTAGAAACATATTTAGAAATTGAAAGGTAATACAATTAAATTCAAGCAAAATATTGCAAAAAAAATAAAATAAAAATTACAACCTACAAAATAATTTAATATCTCTTTTTAAAATTTCTATTTAATATTTTTCTATAGCACATACATTTGGCTATACTAGTTTTAGGGCCGTTATCGCAAGTTATTTTGTTAGATAAACTCCAGATTTAGCTTCAGTACTGACTAATCTATTGTATTTGCACAAATATAATATTCTTATTAAAAATATGAATTTAAAAGACATTTTGAGGGGTGTACTTATACTGTATATGCTGAGCACTGTACAATTGTGGACACAAGTCCTAAATAATATCCTAAATATCCATGATTTCATTAGAATCAGAAAGTAGATCAAATATAGCATTTTATTTGTGAGGTAAGAATGTATCAAGCCAATTACAGTACATAATGAAACAATAATAAACCAGTTCAGAAATTATAAAGATAAATCTAAGAGAGCAACTGACATCGGGGGCAGAAATAAGATCAGAACAGAACCAAATTCTCTAATGCAAGCGTTTACTGTGAATTCTTTTACCCATTTTACCCATCACACTGGGGAATTTTAAATGATACCAAAACATGAAAGGGAAAAAACTGTAAAAAAGAAAAAAAGAAAAAAAAAAACAGTAGATCCACAATATACACCATATAAAATACACAGAGATTCTGCAAGGACTGTCAGTAACCTGAGCTTTGGTGGAGGAGATTAAAGAGATGAGGCTCAGGATGGGTGATAGGGACATATGAACAACTGGCTTTCTCACAGATCTTCTTTTCAGATTAGAGTTTATTGTTTTATTTTTATTATTACTTTTTCTAGGACTTTTCTGGGCTAGACTATTTTCAGATGTCTGAAAATGAACATCTGAAAAGTTGTTACTAAATAATTGAAACTAATAAACTTGCCTAAATAATACACTAACAATACTGTATACTTATACAGTATAGCCTAAATGTTAGCATTAGTTTAAATAATAACAAATTCATATTATCATAAGCAAATACAATACATTGGGTAATTATTAGTAAATTAGCAAAACCTCAGAGTGTGGCGAAATATCTGTGATCATGCCTTTTCAGCATTAATGTTTTGTTGTACTTCTTTAGTAAATTCCCCCTTGTGGATTTCTGTTTGTGGATTAAAGACTGTTTAGATTGATTTAGGGGATCTTGTGTGTTGGATTCATAGCACAGCTTTGACAACATTAGCCTAGCTTACAATTTAAATTCACATTGTTAACAACAAATTAGATGGCGTCATCATTATTAATAACAAATCAGACATGTGGGACAAATGTCAGACATATGGGAACAATTTCTATGACTACGTTAACAATATTATGTTACATTATGTTCAGCCAGGTACTTTTTTTTCACAAAATAGCATACCTGTCAACCCTCCCGTTTTTGCTGGGATTCTCCCATATTTTCCCGCTATTATCCCGTTAAAGAATTGTCCCGTATTTATCCCGTATGTTTAATCTTTCTATCTCAAATGTGATATAATTGCAAGGGCTGTTCAAGAGAATTATGCTTTTGCTTTATTTTGGCTTGAAAGCAGATTTAAATTGACCATCACCCTTCCTATGAAACCTCTAAATCAGTCAATTCATGTAATGGTGCTGACTGACTCCATAGCGATTAAGACACTGTTGCCAGATCAGCTTCCGTACACGCCATTTGAAGAGGAGCGAAAGCGGACACTTTTGGATTTTGGTGTGTTTTTAAACAGACAAATACACTTAATAATATGTAAACATGTCCGTCCTGCGTGTTTTATTTTAAACACAAAGAATTTTGTCTAAAGTAATCGAATGCTTTCTTAAAGTGACGTGAATTAATTTCTGTATAGGCCATTGCTTTTAATAGGTTAAATCTTTGATTTTTAATGAATGTTTGTCATTTCGTCTATCATTTGAAGCTAAACGGTTTCAACTATGCTTATATACAATTAAACCACTCTGAATTAACAGATTAAGGAGTTGGGGTCATTTGAGAAGTTCTTCTGGGTAGGTTTTATTTATTTATTTTGTTTTGTTTTTGGGAGGGTGGGGGGCTATATCCTGTATTTTTACATCCCAATGTTGACAGGTATGCAAATTAGCTTAAAATATAAATGAAGCAGATACGTTTTAGATGATTTATAGAATAAAAAAAAGTTTTATTGAATTATTTTTGGACAGCACGGTGGCGCAGTGGGTAGCACAATCACCTCACAGCAAGAAGGTCACTGGTTCGTGCCCTGGCTGGGTCAGTTGGCATTTCGCGTGGGTTTCCTCCGGGTGCTCCGGTTTCCCGCACAGTCCAAAGACATGTGCTATAGGTGAATTGAATAAACTAAATTGGCCGTAGTGTATGTGTGTTAATGTAAGAGTGTATGAGTGTTTCCCGTTGTTGGGTTGCGGCTGGAAGGGCATCTGCTGTGTAAAACATATGCGAAAGAATGAATGAAGTATTTTTGATAACACTTTATTTTGATGGTCCATTTGAATATTAGTAGACCGTCTGCTTAATATCTGTTGATACTGCTCCTTCAACAGACATTTAACGGACTATAAGAAACTTTGCAAGTACATGTCAATTTACACTAACCCTAATCCTAACCCCAACCTAACAGTCCACTTATAATCTAATGAAAATTAGTTGGCATGCAGATGCAATGTTACTTATATTCAACAAACGGACCATCAAAATAAAGTGTGACCGTATTTTTCCATATGGGCCGGTTAAACCATTTACACTAGCACCATTTTAAAAGAAACACTATATACATCAATAAATTGCACCTTTGAACAGAAGGTTTTCTTCATTAACTCCAAGGCAGGTCAGGCGCAGCATAAAAAAGAAAAAAAACATTCCCACTGTTGGCTGATCTCCCTGATGGTGCTGCACATTACATATGGCATTTCTATATTACTGCAAGTGGCATGATTAACATTGTGAACCCTACTGTTCAACAAAACTCACCAATATAATAGGCCTCTGGCTCAACGCCATGATGTCTCCAAAGACAGATGAAAGAAAGGCTTTCTGATTGAACCCATTACCATACTGATGCATATGAGTAGCATTACATTGAAACGCTGCCTTCCACCTAATCAAAAAATGATAGGTGCAGCAATTCGATTATTTGTTGGCATGGCAATAAGCCACATTCAACAATAACAGAAGGGGGGATATAAGCAGCTCTGATATGCCCAAATTTAATTCATAGGTTGAGTCAATTTATGAGTGTATTACAATATCAATCTGTGGGAGTTCTCTAAAGGACTTCAGGGAATTGTGTATAACAAAAGAGAATTAACCGAAGCGAGATAAAGAATACTTCGCTTCACAATCAAAAAAGCGAGGTGGCTGTATGAGAAAACCACTTTGTGTATCAGATTTTTCCCCATTTACTCTGACAAGTTTGCATTGTTAGTAATGCACAGTAAACAAAGCAAATCATCTTTTGTATCTGTAATCTCCTAAACATCCCCAGACATCTCTAATAAAACAAATGTATTATGGTGTAAACTCCTAAGATCAAAACTAATAACACTTACGCTTGTGGATTGGACATGTAATACTGTATGCATCCATTAAGGCCTGTTCACAAAAAGCATAACTAGAAATACACAATAGATAATTTTGGGTCCACACTGATGAATAACAACAATCTGTTTGTTTTTAGTTGACCTTTTTCTTTCTTTTCTCCTTAGTTGGCACATCTGTTCAGTGAATCCAGCTTTTGTTATCAATCTAAATCAGTCATTGTAGTAATGTTAGTGGAATTAAACATCACACATTATTCAGAACTCTATATCTTTATTGTTACCTTTCTAGATATCATGCTTGATCATGGCTTTAACCCCCACTACCCCCCTCCCATTAAAATTTAGTAATTTTTTTATTATTAAATTTTATTTAACTTAAAGATTTAAATTTTTATCACATTTTTGCACCCCCTGGCAGTCACCATAGCTTAGTTTGACAACCCCTTATCTAGGATAACAATACAAATAATAATAATAAGAAGAAGAAGAAGAATAAAAAGAATATAGGATTTTTATTTTATCAAAACAGTATAGAATTTAAAGAAGTATATCCTTTTCCTCAGTGCTTCATTTGTGAATTACGAGGTCCCGGAACAGATCGGGGTAACGGATCCGGCCTGTTACCCGAGGATGTAGAGGTGTTGCGCAAATTAAGTGGATGGCGGAGGGGTGTGGCGGACGAAAGTGAAGAGGGTTGAGGAGTCACAGAAGAAAGTGAACAGCGAACGGCGGAGGAGGGGGATCGGTAAAATGAGGCGCCGGATTAGATTTCAGAGGTGCCGGATCCGGATCCGGCGTGTTCCGGCACAAATAAAGCCCTGCTCTTCCTAGAAATGCCAACTGGCCCAACAGGGACTCGAACCAGCGACCTTCTTGCTGTGAGGCGACAGTGCTAACCACTGAGCCACAGTTTATAATAAAGTATTAACTAGGACAATAAAATCAACACCAGTTTAGATTCAGTCAATCAAATTACATCTCAGTTAATGTGTATACATCAATATTTGCTTAGAATAGCTCCCAAGTGGCTTTAATATCCAATAAATTACATATAAACCAAACGTTACAATTGCTGCAATATATTTTGCAACATGAGGTCAGTTACACTAAAAACTAGTCTGACCAACTACAGCAGGACTGCTATTTAACCCATGTGGGACCCTTGTGTGTCACCCATATTGAGCCTACCTGGGTTGCCCAAAGGTGACCTACATGGTTGAACCAAGGAGGCCCCACATGTGTTTACAAACTCTGAAGCCATGTGCTGAATACCAACTTGTGACCTACATAGGGCCCACATAGGCAGTCTATGTGAAATAACTGTTTCTGCTCATGTCTACCCTGTGTGTTTAAAAGGAGATCAGTTGTGGATTGAAATGAAACCTATCTATTATAAGTTATCTATAAACAGTATTTATGCAATGACCAGTCCTAAGGAAAAACAACAGTCGGATAGTTTCTAAGATTAGTCTAGGCAGTTTCTGCAACTGGCCAATTATTTCATTGTTGGTCCATAAAGATGAGAGATCTATTGCATCATCGTGTCACTGTTTTAAGACGGCTGAAAAAAGCTTTTTCTTTGAAAACTGCATCTCAAGAGTCCTACATTTGCATTAGAAAGTTATTCACCATACTTTGAGGCGAAGAGAGAGTAAATAATGTAAAAAGAGTTTATTTAAGGTGAATAGAGTGTGTATGTGATGTAAAAAGAGTTTATTTGAGGTGAATAGAGTGTACGTGATGTAAAAAGAGTTTATTTCAGATGAATAGAGTGTACGTGATGTAAAAAGAGTTTATTCAAGGTAAATCGAGTGTATGTGATGTAAAAAGAGTTTATTTAAGGTGAATAGAGTGTACGTGATGCAAAAAGAGTTTATTTCAGATGAATAGAGTGTACGTGATGTAAAAAGAGTTTATTCAAGGTAAATCGAGTGTATGTGATGTAAAAAGAGTTTATTCAAGGTGAATAGAGTGTACGTGATGTAAAAAGAGTTTACTTAAGGTGAATCGAGTGTATGTGATGTAAAAAGAGTTTATTTAAGGTGAATAGAGTGTACGTGATGTAAAAAGAGTTTACTGTAATGTTTTTCCTTTACTATTCCACTGTAAACATCACCCAGTAATTACACTCTTTTATATTAAAGGAATTATATTGCCTCCTTATAACTAACATATTTGGGGCTTTCTAGATAAAAGAGCCATCTAGATATTATTGCATCTAGATGGCACACTTAGTAGGGTTGGCGAATATCCATTTTCACTTGCATTATCTAATAGGAGCAGGAAAAAAAATACTCAATGATTTTTGGTAGTGAATTGAAAATGTAATGATAGGGTGTCAATAACAACTAAATATTGTAAAATAAAGAAATGGGGTTTATGTTTATTAAAATTGCATGTGGTATAACCATGCTTAACAGTCTGGTCCTGTTTATATGCTTATTCTAAAGTACAAATGCATTTAAATGGTAGTTCAGCATTTTATACGCTTTAGCAGAACTAGATATATAGTATTTTTCTGCCAGAGCACAGCTCATCTGTTGCTTTGTTGTACTTAGGAATTACTATAGTCATTCTCCTGATGCCAGATTAGCTGTCCTCACACTGCAACAGAATCACGTTCAAAAATGTTTGCCGAGCAGGACTGTGTTGGAGTCCTGGGACCCCTGAATGCCAAATAAACATGACCTTCATCAGAACCAGGCTTTAAAATGAACACCCGCAAACACAGGTGAAAATCAACCATGGTGGATAACGCAAGGCAATTTGGCAGGTTAGGATTCATAAATTTTCACTTAGCGTGTATTCATAATCAGAGCTAAAGAGAGCATAGAACATTAACAAAAAGCATAAAGTTGTGCACTTTGAATATGAGTTAAATGCAAACTCTTTAAAACCCAAACATTATATAGAGTATAGAATAATATCAGCACTGCAAAAAAAACATGTAAAAACGAGAAATAATAGATTTAAGAAGATACAGACTACAAACAAGTCAAATTATCTGCAAATGCAGTAAGATAATTAAACTTGTTTTTTTTTTTTGTTTTTTTTAAAACCAATCAATTTTTTTTCTTGGTTTACAGATTTTTTTGAAATAAGAAAATTTACTTGAGCTTTAGTAAAGTAAACCAATAGCTTAAAATAAGTATTATAACACAATTCCAAGCAATGGATTTAGTCTAATTATCTTAAAAGCAGCTTTTTAAACAGTTTGCTTTTCTTATTTGGTGTGAAAATGTCTTAAAACTACAGTTACTAAACAAGAAAATTTAAGAACTGTCCTTATATATTCAGTCTTAAAATGAGCCAAAGCATTTATACTTAAAACAAGATTGTTGTATGAATTAGGGCTGCACGATATTAGAAAAAAATTGATATTGCGATATTTAATTATTCTGCGTTATATATAACGATATACTGTATCTATAGAATTGATTGACTAGCAGCATTTGGAAAGAATTTAGTCACCTTAATTTTAAGGTTCACTTGTCACTATTAGCAATCTATTGACTAGGACTTTTGCTTCAATAAGATCCTAATTTGGTCTTTATTCATAATTATTAAGGTAGTATAGGTATTGGGTATGATGTAGAATAAGATCATGCAGAATATGTTGTTTATAAGTACTAATTAGCAGCCAATATGCATGCATGCTAATAAGCAACTAGTTAACAGTAAGAATTAGTCTCTTAAGTGTTATAAAATGTATTAATTTCGATTCTGTAGGAAAATGAATCATGCATAAAATGTAAAAAAACAAATTACACGCATAGGTAAATACAATAACGCAAAGATAAAAGTGAAATAAGCAGTGCATGTTTTGTGGTTGTGCATTTTTTACATTTACACTGTAAAGTCTTTGTGTAAATAATTCGATATAATTATTATTTATTAAACTTCTAATTTGTAAAATATCTATGCGATGTGACTATTGCGGATGCACACATTGCGAAACAATATAATGTGCAGCGCTAGTATGAATTAAAGCAGGATCACACAGGCATGCTTCCACAATTGTATTTAATTAAAAAAACTAATTCAAATCAAGACTTGATAGTTACCCTACAATGCAAAATTATTACTTGTTGCTTCTCAAAATACTGAAGCTTATTACAACAACACATAACAGAAAGCATTTTGTCACTAAAGAACAAATAGAAGCATTTTTTTTAACTTAAAACAAGTTATAGCAGCTGAATTTAAGTCTTAAAATACAAGGCTAGTCTTAAATTATGTCTCTGATTGTAATTAGGCTACATTTGCAGGTAAAACACATAACTTTAAGCTTTACTAAGTAAGAAAAAAAATAACAAAATCTTAAAACAAATTCTAATAATCTTACACAATCTGATGTTGATTGTATTGTATTCTTAAAAGAAGCTCCATTAGATTTTTGGGCTAGAAATATGATTGTAACTCTTGACTAGATAAGAAGGTTTTGCAGTGAGCCTTTCAACTTACCCTTTGTGATGCTTTTTTGAAATACCTTAATTCAAACTCCTTGACAGCACTTTGTTCACTCCTTAAGTTAACTTTTTTGCTGTATGATGATTGATTCAATGTTTTGGAATGCTGCTTTGAACTCGTGAACTCAAGAACAGAAGACAAATGGGAGGCAACTTTTTCCAGCTCATCCTCAACAATGCTACATTTTCAAGACTTTAGTGCTAAAAGACCTTTGCACATTTCTAAGACCTTTGTGTGATAATTGCTTCACAAGAAAGGGCACAACAATTATATAATTTATTATTATACCAAGAATTCTATACTGAAGTACTGTAATTGATCATTTGGGGCATGATTTCTATTATTATTATCAGACACGTTTGGAGTGAGAGTTGACTTCTGAATGGAACTCAACAGAGCTGATCAGTTATGAACCGACAGCCTGTCTGCTAATCTCCAGCATGTGTAGCATTAAACATTTATTTTAGACTGAGCTATATTTGGGCTTCTCAATGAAATAAAAGCTGTAAAAATAAAAAGTGAGTCACTGAATTTTTAATTTGCAAACAAAAAAGAACTTTTGCAAATCTGTTTCTTTTGACCGTGTAACACAGTATGTATAGTAAAATAGATGTTTTGTGACGGCTGCTCTTTTTAGTACAATGAATTTTCTGGTAACCAACAACTGTCTTTAAACACAAGACAGTGACTACGTTTACATGGACACCAATAATTCGATTTTAATGCGATTAAGACAATACTGCTATTTTTGATTGATTTAATCAGATTAAGGTCATAATCAAATTAAAGAGAAATCGAATTAAGACATGTGGAGTATGCCGATTTTAGTCGCATTATTAAAGTGCAGTACAGACATGTAAACACCTTAATCGAACTATTACCCTCATGTAGGACTTTAAGCCGCTTTTTGCAGCAGGGTAGTCCACACACACACACACACACACCTAGACACACACACGCACGGCTGATTGACACTTTGCACCTACTGAGTCAGTGCAGACCACAAACAACTGCATCGTGAAATGCGGAGTTTTTTTTTCTTCCATTCAGCATGAGGTATGAACTTATATTAAAACAACTCTTCCAGCAGTTCATAGTTGCATCCAATATCTCGTTTGTCACGGTGGGCTTGCATGACATGTTCGTGAATGAAAGTTAAAGTGCCAAACTGCAGTTAAAATCGACAAATTAAAAATGAAACACCCGAAATTACATGAAACTCCAGAGGAAATGCGGATAGCGCGGTGACGCAATGACGTTAATCGAATTATGTGCTGTAACATGTAAAACGCGATCATGAAAGTAACACTCAAAAAGCAACTCATGTAAACACCTTAATAATATTATTCTCTTAATTAGATTAAAGCAAATAATTCGATTACTGATGTCCATGTAAACGTAGTCAGTGAGTATGTTTACATGAACACCAATAATCCGATTAAGACAATACTCTGATTAAGAGTTTACCATGTAAACATCAATTTTTGATTAATCAGATTACGGTCATAATCTAGCTAAACATAAATCAAATTAAGACATGTGAAGTATGTTGATTTTAGTCAAATTATTGAAGTGCAGTACAGACATGTAAACACCTTAATCAAACTACAGTATTACTGTCGTGTATGATTTTCGCCGCATTTTGCAACTGGATAGTCCATACACACGACTGTTTGACACTATGCTCTGCACCTACTGAGTCAGTGAAGGACCACAGACACCTGCATCGCAAATTGCAAAAAATTTTTCTCCCATTCAGTGTGTGGTATCAAATTCCTTTAAAACAACACTCTTCCAGCACTTCATTCTAGCATCCAATATCTCATTTGTCACTGCATGCATGAAAAGTTCCTGAAAGAAAGTGAAAGTGCCAAATTGCAGTTAAAGTCGACAAATTAAAAATGAAACAGCAGAAACTACATGAAACTCCGGGGGAAATGTGGATAGCGTGGTGACGCAATGACGTTAATCAATGTGCTATAACATGTAAAACGGGATCATGAAAGGTTCATTCAAAAAGCAAGTCATGTAAACACCATCATTTTATTGTCTTATTCAGATTAAGGCAAATAATTTGCTTACTGATGTCCATGTAAATGTAGTCATTGACACAGTAGCCATGTTTCTATCCACCTATTCTTATGCGCATTTTGGAAATCGCATAAAAATTGCTTAATGGAAATGTCAATACGTATCGTATCCCATGAGGCTGGCATAAGTAAAAATGTGTTTAAACTACAATAAAAACACATTTAGCCAATGATTTCCAGCATGCACATTAAAAAAAAGTCATGTGATTTTGTTTAACAGGACACATAATGAAAATAGGCGAAATTAATGGAGGGCATTAATGGACAAAGCAGCGGTCAAAGAACATTGTAAAATATTTGAAATGCTGTTTTAATCATTCTAAAATCCCTTAACCAAAGTCTTTCATTAAAGTGGTTCAGTATTATTATCATGCAGAACTACGCGTTCAATGAGTCTTGCAGTGGCTGTATCATGTCTTGAAAATCCACCACGCGTTCATTGACTTTTGTCCTCTTTAATTTATTTATTATACAAGTAAAAATGCTAACATTGGCTTCTCCTACTTCAGCAAACTCTATTTATCTTTTTAAAATTTATGACAGTTTATAATGAAGTTAAAACATTTCAGTCAAAATTCCTAAATTACAATTACTATGGAGAGATTGAAGCAACGCAGTGGCGCAGTAGGTAGTGCTGTTGCCTCACAGCAAGAACTGTCGCTGGGTCGCAGGTTCGAACCTTGGCTGGGCTGGGTCAGTTGGCGTTTCTGTGTGGAGTTTGCATGTTCTCCCTGCGTTTGCGTGGGTTTCCTCCGGGTGCTCCGGTTTCCCCCACAGTCCAAAGACATGCAGTACAGGTGAATTGGGTAAGCTAAATTGTCCATAGTGTATGAGTGCGAATGTGTGTGTGGAAGTTCCCAGAGATGGGTTGCGGCTGGAAGGGCATCCGCTGCGTAAAATCGTGCTGGATAAGTTGGCGGTTCATTCCGCTGTGGCGACCCCGCAAGGGACAAAGCCAACAAGAAAATGAATGAATGAATGGAGAGATTGAAATTATTACATTTTTACATATATATTTCATTAAATTCTTTTTTCAATTTAATCCAGCACACAGTATGATTTGTCAAGTAGTTTCTCACCTAAATTCTACTTTTAATAAAGTGGGAAATGTTTTAATGACGGTGATAATGAGTTTAATTTTAATTGTACCTCCAAGCCAAAGAGAGATTATTTTCTGCCCCCATTCTTTAATAAAACAGCATCATATGAAGGACTTCTTGGAGTCCTCAAGGTCCTGTTCCTCATGGAACGTGAAAAGAAATTTAATGGTGCCATTTATGTTCGCTTTAACAGTTTTATCTCACTCAACCAGTGAATTATAACTGAATAAATAAAATCACCAAAACCAAATGAGGCAAATAATTCCTGTCTAACTCAATTTCTCTTTAAGAATTAAATGCTGATCTCAGCTCTTATCAGATCAGTGTTGGATATATTAAATATGCATGTTATTATAAAGACATATACATTACCTGACAAAAGTCTTGTCGCTGATTTTACAACAAATAATAACTTGACTTCTAGGTATCAGAAATGGCTTATATGAAAAGCAAAGGCCTCTAGAGTATGCTTATTTTGGCAAAGAAAGCGTTCTTGCAGGACTCCCAGAGTTCATCAAGATTCTTTGGATTCATCTTCAGTGCCTCCTTCTTCATCTTATCTAAGACATGCTCAATAATGCTTATGTCTGGTGATTGGGCTGGCCAATCCTGGAGCACCTTGACCTTTGCTTTCAGTAACTTTGATGTGAAGGCTGAAGTATGAGAAGGAGTGCTATCCTGCTGAAGAATTTGCCCTCTCCTGTGGTTTGTAATGTAATAAATGTCTTAATACCTTAGGCTGTTGATGTTGCCATTCACTCCTCAGATCTCTAGCATGCTCCCATACTGAATGTAACCTCAAACTTGACTGTTTTCTGTGAGAAACTTGGGTCCATGTGGGTTCCGATAGGTCTATTTGTGATGATTGGGATGCAGTTCAACAGATGATTCATCGGAAAAATATACCTTTTGCCACTTTTCCAAATGATCAACTAGAAGTCAAGTTATTATTTGTTGCTCTACAACTGGGATCAATGACAAGACTTTTGTCAGGTAGTGTACAAAATATTCTTTTCAGACAGCATTATGGTACATTACAGAAAAGACAAGATCCAGACATCTACTTTCTTTTAAAATACAAACTAAATGATGTGATCCTATCTATTAATCTTGATCAGCGACATTTACAGAAACACAGCAGGTTCATTCTTTTAGTTGGAGGTAAAACACTCTATAAGCTTTGTGAATATACTATGGATTCACTGAGCCTCATCAAGGTTAATGTTGAATTTTTCCCAGACAAATAATACAACAAACACTCTGTGCACGTATTAAATCATCACTGCGCTAAATATTAATTTTGTACGCACCGTTGCACGTTACAGCATTTTTATCACTTGCAGCTATAAGCTTTGTGTTGGAAAAAATAGCCTCTCTAGATATATGGTGCCTTTCTAGGTAATGTTAACGTCTGAAGCCAATACTATTGTAGGGTCATTAACACCCTGCTAGCTGCAGAAATTCAATATTACACTTCACGCTCGTACAAATGAAAGGAGCAGTGAATCGCTGTATCTCATTCTTCGTTTCCGAGCTAATTGACATCAGCATTATGGACTCATAGATTTGTGAGAAATGACTCAGTTCTGTAAGAACACCAACTGCTGGACATTTCAGTCGGCGAAAGCCAAATGTGTCTGATATGATGACATCTCACTTTGATCATCTGCTCTTCGGGGGATGAAATGTATATTTTATCTACACACCCACCACAGTTAGAAGGAGATGACAGCCATATATTGTGAAGAAGTCATTTCTGACTGCCACTGGCCACTGCGGTAATACAGTTTCTTTCAATTTATTTATTTATTGGTTTGTCACAATTTCAAAAGCAATTGGTACTTTTCAAAACCCTTAGTACTTACACTCACCGGTCACTTTATTAGGTACACCTGTCCAACTGCTCGTTAATGCAAATTTCTAATTAGCCAATTACATGGCAACAACTCAATACATTTAGGCATGTAGACATCGTCAAGACGATCTGCTGCAGTTCAAACCGAGCATCAGAATGGGGAAGAACGGTGACTTTGGACGTGGCATGGTGGTTGGTATTTTCCCACATGATCATCTCTAGAGTTTGCAGAGAATGGTTCAGAAAAAGAGAAAATATCCAGTGATATCCAGTCAAGGCACAAAATTCCTTGTTGATGCCAGAGGTCAGAGGAGAATGGCGGCAAAACAACATAAACGAGGGAACAAGGCAAGGGTCAAGAAACACTGAAAAACTAAATAAGGAAATGCTTTGTAATGTTACAGCAAACAACGAGACTCAGCAATGTGTGTGAGAATGAAAGAACATTCCTGGTCATTAGTTCTTACAAGCTTCAGCTGTATGTGTGCAAACATGGCTTATCCGTGTGTGTGTGTGAGGTGCCTGGTGGGAAATGTAGTGCAGTTCAGTAGCAAAATTGTATTTCGAGTGATAGTAAATGTCCTTTAGCAATCTATAAGGGCTAGATCGCTGGTGATTGTGACAGAAATCATGGCATAAGGTTTTAAAAGAATAACCAGTGGTATTACAAGTGTGATCAGTTTAAAGTTTTGTACTGAGTGGTTTCAAAATCTACACCTTGGTATTAGAACAGTACCAAACCAATAAAAACTATAATAAAGCTGTGAAGACACTTCAACAGTTCAACACGTACTTCCAAAAGATATCTATTAAGCAGGAGACGTCTATTTCTACAATGTTGAAGGAGCGTTTTACCCCAAAAGAAATAGAAAAGGTGAAAATTGCCAATTAACTTATCCTCATGTTGTCAAAATTGCTCGTAAATGTGTGCAGGAGATCATTTTACAGTAAAACAGTTTAAATATCACATTGTTTCACACCAAAACACTTAAAAATGATCAGTGAGTAACAAGCTCTTTTTTGATGCACTTGTGTGCTTTATTAAGCATGAAAGTGAGTCACGATGGACTGCCATTGTACTGAATTCACCCATACGGCTATTAAATTATCTTCTTTTGTGTTCCAAGAAGAAAGAAAGTCATACAGGTTCGGAACGACACGAGGATGAAAAAAAAAATTATGCCATAATTTTAATTTTTGAGTGAACTGTGCATTTATAATGGCATCTTTTATGCAAGTTTAAAGGTGCTGCTGACTTTTTTTTCTTATTCTAGAAAAAAAGGTGTTCAAAAAAATATAGCATCTGTCTCTGAGAAAAAAAAAAAAAGGAGAAGTGCGTGGTAGAATTTAAGAAGGGTTCAGAAACACTCTCCGCCTGTGAATCATTTAGTGTGTTCAGTTTGCTGAAATTGTACTCTCTGACACAATCTGACAGTGCATGTGGATGAAGTTAGCAAAATGACTGAAACTTCAAATGAACAGAGACAACTAGTCATTTTATTTCATCTGAAAGGGGAAACTCTGGAATTGGTTTCTTGTGTTCCAAACAAAGAAAGTTTAGGTTTATCTTGCCCAACACAAATTCATTTGTTTTTAATCAGATCTTACTGATTCTGTAACTCATCCTAATGCGTGCTTTAATTACAGTTCAATTTTTTCTGTTCAATAAACAATCATAGATCGTAGATAGTGTGGATTTTCTTCAATTATTTTAAAATCAAGTAATGCACCCTTTATTCAAAAAAATTAAACAAATAAATAAAATAATCGTTTAATAATCGAAATAGAGTTAAAATGTTCAATTAATCAAGATTTTGATTTTTGGTCAAATTGCCCAGCCCTAATAAAATGTAGCTTTTTTCCAGCAAGTAGCTTGATAACAGCTAAATTTCATTTTAGTGAACCTCCAATTGTCTGAAACGGCACACTGTCATCTTACAAGATCGCATGTTACAAAAGTGTATTACAATCATTTATTGGTAAATCCCACATCTCATGGTTTCACATTTATTTATTCCTTAAAATAGTATTTACAAAAAACAGTATTAAATTAAGTAACAACAGTGGAAAGAAAAAGGTTAACGAAATGGAGAAATTCAAGCATTACTAGTAACCGAGCAAAACAATGATATGTAAATATACATAATAAATAAAATATATATATAGAATTTATTAAAAAAATACATTGTTATTCATTTTTAATTTATGCATTTTGTTTTTGTTTTTTCACACCGTTTGGTTGTTTTTCCAATCATTTGCTACAGTTCTAAGTGTCAAACATGACAATTCCAGATTCAGTCCTGCATTTAAATATGGCTGTCGCTAACGAAACCTACCAATTTGTATTCACTGTGAAGTAAAACTTAAATTGTGAAAAAATGTAAGTAAAAACTTGCATTATCTAAAAATGCAGCAGAAAGGTTGGCATTGTTACTAAGACTCAGCAGCTATGTTCAAAATTGCTAACTAGGTACTACATTTTAATTTACTACATCATCGTAGTTCTACAATATGAATAAACCCCAAACTGAGTGTGCCTCATACAGGTCAGTGGGCTTCACAAACCATCTGTAGAAACACTCTTTTCTCTCTCTCTAAAAAAAAAAAACCTTACATTACTCTAGCACCTAATTATCTTAGCATTTTGCCTAACTGGCACTTTGTGTGTCTGCTGGTTTGCCGATTCAAATTGCTGAATGCCTCTTCAATTGTAAGTTGATTTGGACGGACGGACGGATGGATATTCAATCCATAAATAATTCTATGAGTTGCCAATGGTTGAAAGAGTAGATTCCACAACATTAATCAATCACAATCATAAATATCTAAATCATCAAATATAGCCAAACTAAACTTGTTCTGAGATAGTTTGAGTCACAGATGACAGAAGTTAAATTTTTAGCTGATTTTTGGCTGATCTCTTTTTTAAGCCATGCAACATTTCGACAGTATATACGGACAATGCAAGATGAGGGTCAAGGCAGACGTTTATAGCAATCCTGTTTGGAAACAAAAACATTTGTTGCCGCTAGTGATGCATTTCACCTTTAATATCGTAAGGACTGAGTGAGTTTAATTATGATTTATATCTGCACCGATTATTCAAAGGTTACGGTGCGCAAAAAGATAGAAAAGATTACCATCATAATAGGATTTCAGGCGAAGGGAGGGCGCTCAGCAAACATCCATGTTTAAAGCTGGCAATCTGAGGAGGATCTCAAGGAAAGATTGCTCTCAAAGAAACACACCAAGGCAATTAACACAAATTCCATAGGAAGATAATGATTGGACTAAACTGTGATTTGATTGGACTAAACAGTGAATGTTGGTGAGCCGATGTATATCATGGTAACCCTGCATTATTTATTCTCATCTTGCAGAACGGTGAGATGGGGTATTCTTTGAACTAATCAGCTTGACCAAGGCGTCCTCCCCTCCTCCCTCCCGGTCCCAGAGTAATTACGGCAGCGGAGACCCCCGCTCTGCATTCCAACAGCACCATTAATAACTGTTGTGTAATCAAATTATCCGTCCGCTCCCTCTCTCAGTCTCTGCTGATTAGTCCACTGTAATGAGCAGCACTGATGGCCTGCATGCAGCTTTGATCTCTAAACTCCCATCAGAGGCCTGCGGAGCTGAGGGGCCCGAGACCCGCTCTGGAGGTGTAGTACACCAGGGGTCTCGTCAGCACTGGGAAACTAATAGCTTCAAGAGAGTGGCCCTGCAAAACCGAGCCCACCTTATTTAAGAAACGACAGTGTCGCACTGACAGCGCCGGGGCTGAGAGATAAATGATGTCAACCTTTGGAAGACTAAAAAAAAGAGGGGAGCAAAGTAATTATTTCTCGACAAGGATCACTGACCCATCAGTCCTCGTACAGGTGATAAGTTCAGAGGAAGTATCTACCCAGCCGTGGACTCCATGAGAGAGACCCTTTAAGGCACGACCTTCCTATTGCTTACCTTAATATACTGCTTGTTTGGTGCATCAGATGAATGGCCGTGTGATCCACAGGTGTCAGAGTGAGTAAGACGGCCTTGCGTTTATGTGTCACCCGGCCTCGTGGTGGGCCGACGGCTGCCATATGTTAGTCTCATCATCGGGTCCGACATCGCCATCATTCACTTGCGGTACTTATGGGATGTGTTGGGACATCGCACAGCCTTTATGAGCAAGATGGAGCGTACCAACGTCATGACTGATTTTCTCTCCATCGCACCGTCACCTCGATGTCATTCAGCATCTGCCAAATCGACAAATAAACTCTCGCGCCCACTCAGAGCATGCTTGAAAACTCACAAAGGCCCTCAACGTCACTTTGCTCTGCTTTATCATTCATGAACATTTATTTGAGCTTCAGATGTTCCCTTTTTCTTCCGTGTTGTCTGACAGATGCCTCCACCAAATCTCATTCCACCGAGGGAAAGAAAGCAGCTATTTAATGAGCACTGAAGTAATTATCATAACAGAGAAACTATTAAAGTAAACTAATGAGTAGAATGGAAGACTCAATTACATGCGCCAAAAAAAAATTGTACGTCTTTTTTTTTCCTCTCCCATTCTTAAAGCACTCTAATTCAAGAGCAGGAAATGAATCCAGCCGAGTGGCTCTACGTGACTAAACAATGGCTTACTACATAAGATACACCTACTTTAGAAAATTCATACACATAAAAACACCAACTAGTTGACAAATACATGATTGTTTTAGTATAATGGACACCAAATTGCAACACTGACCATTGCCAAGCAAATGGTATCCTAAACAGAAGGTGGTTTTCTGTCTCTCATATCACTCTTTCTTCTCACATCATACTCAAATCAATATTTCATGACCATTTATTTATTTATTTGGTAAGCAGGCGTGAAATAAGCGTGGTAATGTACTGTATAGTAAGCCTCTCATTATAAAGCAAACAAACCCTTTAGGGTGATACGGCAGCCGTGTCAGGAATACAAAAGCCTTGATGATCATGTCTGGGTTTATTTTGTAATAATAAAGATCTGTTTCATTTTGATGGTCACCTTTAGACATACACTCACCAGCCACTTTATTAGGTACACTTACTAGTACCGAGTTGGACCCCATTTTGCCTTCAAAATTGCCTTAATCAGTGCTTAATTTGTGCATTGCGAAGTCCAGGAACAGATCGGGGTAACGGATCTGGCATGTTACCCGAGGATGTAGCGGTCTCGCGCATGAATGTGGAAAGGGCGGGTGGGGGTATGGCGGGGCATTGGACGGCAGAGGGGCGCGTGGACGAAAGTGAAGAGGGTTGGGGAGTCGTGAAAGAAAGTTAAAATGAACAGCAGACGGGAAGGAGATCGGTTAAGGAGGGGGATGGGTAAAATGTGGTGCCGGATCAGATTTCAGAGGTGTGTTCCGGCACAAATTAAGCCCTGGCCTTAATCCTTTGTTGCATAGATTCAACAAGGTACTGGAAATAATCTTCAGAGGTTTTGGTCCATATTGACATGATAGCAACATGCAGTTTCTGCAGATTTGTCGGCTGCACATCCATGATCCAAATCTCCCATTCCACCACATCCCAAATGTGCTCTTTTGGATTGAGTTAGGTGACTGTGGAGGCCATTTAAGTACAGTGAACTCATTGTCACATTTAAGAAACCAGTCTGAGATGACATGGTGCATTTTCCTGCTGTAAGTAGTCATCAGAAGATGGGTACACTGGTCATAAAGGAATGGACATGGTCAGCAACAATACTCAGGTAGGCTGTGGCATTGACACAATTGGTGCTAATGGGCCCAAAGTGCGCCAAGAAAATATCCCCCATACCATTACACCACCATCACCTGCCTAAACCATTGATACAAGGCAGGATGGATTCATGCTTTCATGTTGTTGATGCAAAATTCTGACCCTACCATCCTAATGCCACAGCAGAAATCAAGACTCTTTAGATCAGGCAACGTTTTTTCAATCTTCTCGTCCAATTTTGGTGAGCCTGTGCAAATTGAAACCTTAGTTTTCTGTTCTTAGCTGACAGGAGTGGCACCTGGTGTGGTGCTGCTATAACCCATCCGCCTCAAGGTTGGACGTGTTGTGAGTTCGAAGATGCTTTTCTGTATATCTCGGTTGTAACCAGTGGTTATTTAAGTTACTGTTACCTATCTATCAGATCCAACCAGTCTGGCCATTCTCCTCTGACCTCTGGCATCAACAAGGCAATTGTGCCCACAGAACTGCCGCTCACTGGATGTTTTCTCTTTTTCAGACCATTCTCTGTAAACCCTAGAGATGGTTGTGCATGAAAATCTCAGCAGATCAGCAGTTTCTGAAATACTCAGACCAGCCCGTCTGGCACCAACAACTAGGGATGCACCGATACCATTTTTTTGGAACCGATCCGATCTCGATACCAAAATTCTAAATATCGATCGATACCAATACGATACCGATACTGTGCTGTTTTTTTTGTCCCCCCCAACCCCCCACCCACCCTCTTTTTTTTGCCCCAACGTTTTTTGCGTTGAGACTGAGAGGTGCATCTTTTGAATGGTTTACTAACAGTTTGCCATTGCGCTGCTATGTGCGCTCGAGCGGAAAAAGCATGTTACCCCAGTCGCGTCTTTTTCATTCTTCAATCAAATGAAAGCAGAGGCGGGGTTTCCTTTGAGGTGACAGCAGTGTTTGTGTTGTCAAGACTACTATGGCAAGCTTTTAATGATGGAGGAGAGACTTGTGGTCGCTGTTTCAAGTCATTCAAAGCTGTATGACTTTACAAGTCTTGAATATCATAATGCAAAAATTACAATTTCTGACAGGAACACTCGCTCACAATACGGCTCAGCTGATTCAGTCTTTTCCTAGTGTCATAAAAAAGGGCACAGCGTCATCAATAAAGGCAGTGCGGTGCGCCTCGTGTTTTTGGAATGGAAAAGCGCGTGCAGTAACAGTAACGTGCAACCACACGTGCCTACAGATGTATTTTGTCAAAGAAACAAAATCAAAAATTGAAAACAAACAAATCAACCTTTTTTTCCATTTGGAAAATTACAGTTATTAATAGTTCTTATATAATATAAATGTTTAAATAGCCTATAGCCTAATCTACCAATCAAACAAATCTAAAGTTTTTCTTAATTTTTGCATAATGAACCTCGCACCATACTGAGGCTTTCATTTTACAGCTTAAAAAAACATATGCAAATAATGTAATATCATATGTAAACAACAAAATTGTTAAATGCTATGTAGTAGCCAATACAATGACAAAAAGTCAACATAGAGCCTTTAGGTTCATTGTCATTGTCTTTCATTACACGCAGCGCGCGCACACATGAACCGCAAATGAGACAGAGGAAATAAGTCATAATCGTAATTAAATACATAATCTTTAAACTAATGAATTCTATTAAACATGTTGACAAAGGATTTGTAATATAATACAAATAGCGGAGCATTAATTAAATGCATATTTCCCGTAGATCGATCTATTTGAGGTAGCCTAATATTTTTATTTGATGGAAGAAAAAAACATGATTAGACAAACAGCCTGCATGATTTTAAAAAGAATTCAGTCAGTGTTTTAGTTTTGTAATTTATATTTGTCATTTAAGGGAAAGATCTAGAGCAGGATTTATTTTATTCTTTTTGTTTATTCTGTTTTTCTATGTTGCTGAAAACACAGCAGGTGAAGATGCTCTATTATGTTCTGTATGCTGTTCGCATGTTAAAATAAATAAGTATTTTAAAATGCAATATTTAATGTGTCACAACACTAAATAGGCACGTCAATTATTTTTTTAATTAAATAATGTTTTAATATTAATATGCTAACGGTTAACATTCGGTTAATAAGCCAAAATTAACCGAAATGGGCAGTTTCTATAGCTCTGGTGCTAAACTCAAATCATACATCTTTAGTAAAAAAATAACAGACCTAGGTATACATGACAAACGCACAATCTAACTAAGACATGCTTGCTGTAAACTAGGCTACTTTATTTGAGCATTCGTTGTGATATTGTCCTTTCCTTTTTAATATAAAATGTATTCTTTGAAATCTGCAATGGGCTACTATTGACATCCTTGGTAAAATAATCAGCCTTTTATTAAATGTATTAATTATATTAAATTAAAGCCTGATATTTTTCTGCAGGTTTGAAGCAGATTAAACTAAACCGTCTGATCCCAGTTTTACTTAATAATCCCTCTGCAAATCTCGCCGTGAGTGAGACTGAGAAAGTTCAAAACAAGGTCCGCTTATATGCTTCAGCGCCAAAACACAAACTGGTCTGTTAAATAATTAATATATAAAATTACAGTGAAATATTCATAGTTTCAGAGTAGCCTATATTAGGCAAAATCATTTTCTGTTAATAACAATCCATATTGCGCCCGTCAGTTTCACCTTTAATTTATTTAATAAACTACTTTGACCACAATGGGCCAGGCTTTAAAACTATTCACAGCAATTAAATTATTCACCTTGGAAAAATAAACTCAATCTGAAGGATGGGAGAACAAACTCATTGTAAGAATAATCTTTCGGGGCGGCGCACGTCACCTCTGCGCATGCAGCCGGGACGTGAATGAAAGCGCTTGATGCATCGGAGACAAAGCGCGCAGCGCTCCGGTATCTGCAGACATTTGCAAAACAGCAGCTCAAATGGAAGAAATAAGTGCGTTGAGGATCTGTGCAATGCATTATTGAGGCTTTTTTAATTAAACATTTCAGTTAGGCCTACTTTGTGTGTGAAGAGCAGGAAATAACCGTCTCACTCCAGAATTGCGAATGCGATCTGATCTAACAGACAAAGCAGCGCAAACATGATGAAATTAACTTCTGCTGCAGGTCAAAATGAACCCATTTAATGCAAAAAATTGAGAAATTCTTAGAGAAAGTTTTTCCTGTTGTCAAATGCGACAAGCAGATTGAATTGTGAATGAATGGAAAATGATTGACAGGCGCAGCCGCGCAGCGGCGGGAAGCTCTGAACTGAACATGAATTTAGACACTTAAATATTCATCTGTACTTCACATTAAACTGTAAAATGGCTTCAGAACATTTGGGATATAGTGGGCCTATATGACAACGTTCTGGAGCCTTATGGCTTTATGGATTAGTTGGCTTATAAACACAGAATATAGCGCACGGGCAAGATCGGATTTGGATCGGTACCAGCTGGCCGATACCCGATCCAGCAAAAATATGTGATATCGAACCGATATCCGAGCCAAGTATCGGGATCGGTGCATCCCTACCAACAACCATGCCACATTCAAAGTCACTTAAGTCACCTTTCTTCCGCATTCTGATGCTCAGTTTGACCTGTAGCAGATCGTCTTGAACATGTCTAATTGCCTAAATGCATTGAGTTGCTGCCATGTGATTGGCTGATTAGAAATTTGCGTTAACAAGCAGTTGGACAAGTGTACCTAATAAAGTGGCCGGTGATTGTACAGTATTGTTGACTAATTTGAAGCAACTACCAAAATGTCATTAGAGTATTAGTTTCAGACCAGATTCAAAGCATGGCCGTAGCAATCACGTACACATTTCATAGAAGAGAAACTTTAATAGCACAGACTCTTTGCTGGATGAGATATGTCTGATCAAAGGCATTCTATATACAAAGCCGGAGCTCATTTGATTAAAGCAATGCTTGAAATAAAATTAATAAATAACTGATTTTCTGTTTTAAAATGGTTATGGTCAGGGGAGCTGGAGAGGTTGTTGCTGGCTTGAGCTCTAAGACTAGATGTGGCACTGATCTAAACTCCCTTTGTGTCACTGTAGCCCCGCTGCCACGTCCAATTAACGGCCTGTCATATTTGCCAGCGTGCAGCCAGAGCGATTCGTCCCTAGGGAGACGGTATGCCCTGCATAACGATAGTCTATTTCTTCTGTCTCAACATGCACCTTTACTGCAAGCAGATCCGTTCCACTCGTCTCTGGATATCGGCAAAACCAGACTAAATGGTCCAGCGTCAGTCACTTGAGTAATTGCAGCAGCGGGAACTGGCGCATGGGATGGTATCCATGGATACGATCCACCTGGTTCGGGTTGAGTTCACTCAACATGTAATAGTGGGTGAGCAGGCCAGGACATGGATGGTGTCAGAGCACCTTCCGATCAGCCCTAATGAAGCCCAACTGATTCATGAGCGAGACATTTGGAATGACTCATCTGCCATGAATGTGAGAGGCGAACAAGTCTCTGCCAACCAACCTGCTTTAGACACTGCTGTGGCACACTGGATTTGCATGGTGACCATTTTGCTTTGCTGACCGCAAACAGAGGAGATGGCAATGATGCAGCTTGTCATTAGCACTGGTTTCACAGAAAGTGTTTTTTAGACTGTAGTTTGATAACACAGTGGGTGTAAAAACACTGCAAATCACATCCAACTGCTCACTTTTGAATATGCTATTGTAAGGCTGGAAACCTACACTGCTATTCTGATCCGATAATCGAAAAAACAGAAAGCAGTTAAAGGATGGCGTGTTTAAATCAATTAATTATCTGACTCCATTATAGTAAACTCGACTCCAATAAAGTTGTTATTTTCATTGATAAAGAGAAATGATCTCAAAGCCTTAAAGCGGGCAAAGTTGTGTATTAAGTTAGATGTTTAAATATACAGACAGTAGAATGAAACATACTAACACACTTTATAGAGAAACTTAGCTGTAACATATGAACTGCTGTGCAACAAAGACGTTGAATCTGCCTTTGTTGTTATATGAGGCTACACTGAAAAAATAATAATTGGATTTGCACAATTTTTTAAGGTAAGTGGTTGCAAAAACATTAACATTTTGTAAATTGAATATTGAAATTTTTTTTTCAGTGTGTGCACAGTTGTGAACTGAACATGAAACCAAAGTTGAGAAGATGAAGTAGGGAAAAAAAGGCACGACTAAACAATGGTGCATAGATTGTACATTAAAATATATCTAAGTCTCTATTTGGTTCGTCACTATCAAGTTAAGATCATGAATTGTCTAAAGACACCAGAGATGACAAAGTTACATAACAGTAGAGCACAGGCAGATGAATTGTGTTTGGTGAAAAGCACTTGGTTACTGAAAGACAAATAGCAAAGGAGTGTTTCTGGAGCTGAGTACTCATCATGTGCTTGGAATATCCCAACAGTCCTTCATTAGCATAGAATGAATAGTATATAATATTTTCCCAGCTAATGATTTCCCATCTGTTATAATCAGATTGTCAGTGTCAGCAAGAAAGAAAGCTGTGATTGCAATATAAATGTTATTTAATAGATATCTTCTCTGTTTCTTTGAGGCATACTTTTGAAAATGTAAAAAATAGTTAATTATATATATAGAAACTAGATGAGAAATAAATGATGTTTGATTTAAAAAATAAACTAAACATTGATTTTTTTTTTTACCTGAAGCATTACATTTGAAGGAAATGCAGGCTAGTGAGCAAATAATAATGAAGATATTATTTGCTTTATCATTCAAAAGTTTGAGGTCTGTGAAAAAAGGAATAAATTAAGAATTTTGTTCAGCAATGATAGTCAGTTGACAAGAGCACTGTAAAAATACAACTTTTTTAAAACGCAATAAAACAATAAAAAGTTTACAGAACTTTTAAATGATTTATTAAAATCACCGTACCGTAGGGCTGCATCGGTTCAGCATCGATATCGCTATGTGCATTCGCAATAGTCACATCGCAGCATCAGCAATGTGGAGTTGGGATTGGGAGTTGTTCAGCAATGAAGAATGTACAGTGTTTACATTTTACATTACATTTAATTATTCAATAATAGGGGCAGGACAAAATAGCGATATGCATGAGGTGTCGCTTCTCGTAATGGCAGATCGAACATATATCAATGTTGCAACTCTAAGAAATATATGTGCTTTTAATAAAAGAAAAGCATCGTATAACTTTTTCGATGTATTTTTCGCTCTTCATTTACAAATATGATATATTGTGGATAGTTTTCTTATGATAGAAATATTACAGTATATTGCTGATATCATGATTTATCGTTATCGGGGGCAAAATATCATGATAGTATCGTATCGTATTACTGTACCTGAATATCTCACTACTTATTTCACTTTTATTTTTGCTCTATCTTATGTATACTTGCCATTTCTTTGATTCACTCCTCTACATGATTATTCCTATCAAAGTTAATGATTTTATTCCAGTCATCTGCCGAAATTATATATCATATCGCAATATAAATTGAAGCAAAATAAAAAATTGCATTGTCAATTTTTTTCAATATCATGCAGTTGTATTTTTAGCTCTCTGATTTATGAGAGTTATGGAAGTGCAAAATTCAGAATGTGAATTGGCAAAAGCTGGGTTCAGAAATCAGCCTAATTATAGCATGATCTGGGTTTTGTGATCACAAGAATTGATCATTTTTTTTTTTGCAAATAAAGTTTCATAGTGACAACTAACACCAAATCTCATGTTTCACAATGTTTAGATAGAAAAACACAGTTTTCATTTTCAGTTAAAATGTGTGTACTTTTACTCTAAACCTGGCATAACCTTGTGCTCATTTAAAGGTTTTTAATGCTATGGCTAGGTTGGGTTACTTCATAGGCACTAACACTGCATCATTAATCTTGGTTGAATTGAAAAAAATCCATATAAAAAGTAAACATATGTATATATGAAGCTACCAGCCAGGAATAACTGCTGGAATAACATGGTGAACAGATTGGATTACATCAGTAAGGATTTGTTTTGTGCGACATTAAAAATAGAAATTAAAGCTATAAATGACTTCTCAAGCATGAAACTACACAAGATGCAAACACTCTCTAAACTATTCACTTTCCCTAGTGACTCGCTTGTGCTTGCAAGATTTAAACACAAAAATGCTAAATAATATGTATAAAATGTCCAATTTTATGGAGTTCCCCAACTGTGAACTTTACTGCATAATTTAAGTAAGCCTTCACAAATGACTAGGCAGGACTGGTAAACACAGGTCTAGATGATTCATACAGCTCAAACACCTCCAACTGATCATGTGAGATTTTCCTGTGCCAGAATTATAAGCAACAGTGCTTTGTTGAATACAACAACTGGGAACAGACATTTGCCACACTGCTCATATGAAGGCGATTGGACTGGAGTGTATAATAACGATTAAATCATTTAAATCCCCTAGATATACTTTTGGCCAAAAATCTTCATTATCCACCCAGCGTGTTTTAAAGATTTACAGTATATCGTTTACACATACATCTCAGTAGATCTGACTTTTCAGTAAAACACCAGAATGAAACAGGTGCAATCAGATTTTCTTTTTCTAAACTATAAAGTGTATACATTTCTTTTTCTTTCTCTTACTGTTTATTTGTTTCCTAATTGTGATTCATCAATTCATTGATTGATCGATCAATTAGTTGGTCTAAAGTTTTGTTTGTTTTTTTAAGGTGCACAAATATGCATTTCCAAAGTACAAGAACAAAATTATTTAGATAATTTTGATTGATTGATGATTGATTGATTGATTGATTGATTAATTGATTGATCAAACAAAACTTTAGACCAGTCTATGGAACCAAATGAATTAGATCAACATTTGTTTGTTTTTTAATGTGCACAATTATGCATAATTTTCAAGGTGAAATAAAAAAAAAACTATTTTGAGCATTCTGATTGATTGATTGATTGATTGATTGATTGATTGATTGATCAAACAAAACTTTAGACCAATCGATTAAACCAAATTGATTGGACCAACATTTTGTTTATTAAGGT
Organism: Danio kyathit; assembly: GCA_903798195.1. Classification (NCBI taxonomy): domain Eukaryota; kingdom Metazoa; phylum Chordata; class Actinopteri; order Cypriniformes; family Danionidae; genus Danio; species Danio kyathit. Next base: position 27,262,112 of record LR812533.1, on the reverse strand, counting down.
ACATAATTATGCATAATTTCCAAGGTGCAAGTACAAAATAACTATTTTGATTGATTGATTGATTGGTTGATTGATTGATTGATTGATTGATCAAACAAAACTTTAGACCAATCGATTAAACCAAATTTATTGGACCAACATTTTGTTTAAGGTACACAATTATGCATAATTTCCAAGGTGCAAGTACAAAATAACTATTGTGATTATTTTTATTGATTGGTTGATTGATTGATCAAACAAATCTTTAGACCAATCGATTAAACCAAATAAATTGTACCAACGTTTTGTTTTTTTAGATGCACAACTATGCATACATTCCCAAGGTGTAAGAACAAAATAACTATTTTGATCATTTTGACTGATTGATTGCAATTGATTGGTCTGAAGTTTTGTTTTTAATCAAAGTTTTGTTTTATTTTTTGTTAAGGTGCACAAATATGCATTTCCAAAGTGCAAGAAGAAAATAGCTTAATACTGAGTCATGTTAACAGCACACAATTGACACAACTCTCACTTGAGAAACAGAAAATTTGACTGAAAACTCATCAGAAGTTTCATCATTTGAAACAACATGAGGTTGAGTAAACGATGACCAAATCTCCATTTTGGATGCACAATTAAATATTTATTCTGCAGACAATCAAAGAAAACTCGAGACAAGATGATTCAAGACATCTTAAACAACAGCTGACCCCCAGAGGGCAGATTTTCCATTTCAAAAAAGGTTTGTGCAGCAAAACAGTATAATTAATACCATTCGCAAAACTAAAAGAACCTCGTTACTGTTTAGAACAGAATCCCTGCCCATCAAGCGATCAGACATCAATATCAGCACAGCGAGAAACACATTTAGCATTGCTGCTTTTGCCTGAAGCTAAACGAATGTCTGTGTAGAGAGAGCAGACGTTTATTTTCAGACACTAATACATCAGACACATGGTCTCTCTCTCCCTCTTTCTCCTTCCCAGAAGCTAGGCTAATAGCTGACCATGAGCACAGCAGGGATCACCGTCTGAAAAGGGAGGGCTAAATGATAGCGGATCTGCAATCTCTCCAAGAAAGCACGCTAGCGTGAGTGGGAAATGGACGACCTATCTGCTGTCTTCACCATGGGGACTATTATCAGACCTGGTCATGCTGTGCCATTTCCAAATAAATAAATCATCTTCAAGGCTCGGCAGAAGAATTAATCACCTGTTGCATTGTCTCACGTGCGCAGACATCAGCCGCCCATCATCAAACCCCATTAAATATTATGTCACATTGAAAACCAGATTAAAAGCAGCACATTCAAACTCGATTACTACATTTGCTGAAGAACAGGTGAGTGGTGCTGGCGTGTGATGCCAGGGTATTGTGGGTAAGGTGTAGTGAGTGTTGATAGGTGATTACTGGCTAAAGTGTAACAAAAAACACTTTGTAAAACTGTAAGTCCGTCTGTAGTAAGTAATGGCACACATCTCCTAAAGAAACTGCATGAGGCGGTGTATAAAAAGACCATGATTCATTTCTGTACTTTCCGTAATGAGGAAAAAAACTCAAAGAATTATTTAATATCCAGCAGGTTTAACATCACAAAACAGGATTTACTATGTGCTATTTAGTTGCAGGAGGTATTCTTGTAAAAATTTTCTTATTTGAGAAATCTATGTGGAGCACTCAATATTTTGCATTTAAGAAAAGTGCATTTAAAACTTTTTTTTTAATCGCTCTCTTTTTATTTTTAAATCTAGTAAATAAAAAAATATATATATTCACTATATGTGTATATATACATACACCTTACTAGTACTGGGTTGGACCCCTTTTTGCCTTCAGAACTGACTTAATCCTTTGTGGCATTGAAACAACAAGGTATTGGAAATATTTCTCAGAGGTTTTGGTCCAAATTGACATAATAGCATCAACAGTTGCTGCAGATTTGTCGGCTGCACATCCATGACGTGAATCTCCCGTTCCACCACATCCCAAAGATGCTCTATTGGATTGAGTTAGGTGACTGTGGAGGCCATTTGAGTACAGTGAACTCATTGTCATGTTCAAGAAACCAGTCTGAGATGATTTGCGCTTGATGACATGGCACATTATCCTGCTGGAAGTAGCCATCAAAAGATGGATACACTATGGTCATAAAGGGATGGACATGGTCAGCAACAATACTTAGGTAGGCTGTGGCATTGACACTGCTCAAATGGTACTAATGGGCCTATTTTGGTGAGCCTGTGTGAATTGTAGCCTCAGTTTCATGCTCTTAGCTGACAGGAGTGGCACCCGGTGTGGTCTTGTTCAGAGATGCTCTACTGCAGACCTCGGTTGTAACGAGTGGTTATTTGAGTTACTGTTGTCTTTCTATCAGCTGCAACCAGTCTGGCCATTCTCCTCTGACCTCTGGCATCAACAAGGCATTTGTGCCCACAGAACTGCCGCTTACTGGATGTTTTCTCTTTTTCAGACCATTCTCTGTAAACCCTAGAGATGGTTATGCGTGAAAATCCAAGTAGATCAGCAGTTTCTAAAATACTCAGACCAGCCAGTCTGGCACCAACAACCATGCCACGTTCAAAAATCACTTAAATCACTTTTCTTCCCCATTCTTATGCTCAGTTTGAACTGCAGCAGATCGTCTTGACCATCTCTACATGCCTAAATGCATTGAGTTTGCCATGTGATTGGCTGATTAGAAATTTGCAATAGCGAGCAGTTGGACAGGTGTACCTAATAAAGTGGCCGCTGAGAGAGAGAGTGTGTGTGTGTGCGTGTGTGCGCGTGTGTGTTTATATATTTATACTGTATATACAGTGTATATATATATACACATACATAAATAAATTTTAAAAACAAACTAACACAAAACATTGACCCAGACTTGATGCTAATAGATGATGCTAACAGATGGAGTGTTTGCCAAGAACCTTTCATTTTCGTTTTACAGAGTCATTAACACTTAAGCTAATGAGATTAACCTTAAGTATATGCAATATTAATAATAATGCTTGCAAGCAGTACTAATTGCAATCACCATCCTATACACATCGTCTTTCCTCTCAGTCTGACTGCTAAATCAATACATCCCATCATGGCAGCGACCATACATCCACATAGACTGCATTCTGTAATGAAAATCAATGTGATTTAACTTGAACATGCACAGAGGGAGCTTGGTTGCGGGTGCCATGGAGATAAAGCCACGCCCCCCTCCAGCTCTTCTCTGTATTTAGCAGTATGCATCAGTCGGCTGCACGCACATGAGCGGCAAGCCACCAGCAAATCAAATGGATCATTTATTTTGAGGGAAAATAACATGGATTTTGATGTGACAGATATTTATGGTGTGCAGTCAGAAGGAACGGTAAAAAACGGCAATGTCGGCAGACACTCTGCTTGATGGGCACCTTTGCAAAGTGTGTGCTAGTGTTTTTAGCCAAATAAAATGCTGGTAAAATGTCCACTGGCTCGGTAAAAATAAATACGTTTTTACTTATAGTGCTTTTGCACAACAGTTCTTTTTTGTTATTTAAACACTTTGGGCCTCATTCATGTAATATTTGTAAAAACAGAAAAAAGTTCCGAGACCTTTCTGAAAATCCAAATCAAACATCAGGTTGGATAGTTAAGTGTGTATATTAATGAATTCCAATTGAGTGCACAATCACTCACAGTTAGCACAATCCCCACTGAGAAATTAAAAGTACGTAAATTATGTATCCATGAATGTGGTGGAATAATCTGGACCCCTGAAACTTCTACGGTTTAGGACCAATTTATTTCATAAATGTATGAAAGACTAATAGGCCATATGCTTAGCAATACATTTGTGTGTCCACCAAAGCTTTCAGCCAGTTTCAAAATGCCAGACTATCTTCTAAAAATGGCCAGTTGATGGCAATTGAGAAAGCTTATGTTTTCCCGCTGAGACGATTTGGTGATCTGGAATCCACAGCAGTAACGTGTGCTAGTATCTCATTTTGAAGAACATTACTGAACATAAAGATGCAGTAACCAGCAATATTAACATATCCTTTTTTGTACAGTCATTGTACAAGTACTGTGATTGGACAGCAGGGTTAAAAGGGATGTTTTAGCCAAATTACCATTTACAAAATAAATAGGAAGAAATGAATGAGCGTGTATAGATGTTTCCCAGTGATGGGTTGCAGCTGGAAGGGCATTCGTTGCGTAAAACATATGGTGGATAAGTTGGCAGTTCATTCCGCTGTGGCGACCCCAGATTAATAAATAAAATAAATAAAATGAATATGATTAATAAAATCATATTAGACAAAATTATTTTTATGAACAATTTAAACAAAAATTATTCTGCTTGAGCTTCTTGAGTCCCAATCCCTAATTTATTATACGTTTATAATGTGAAGAAGGTGGGATGGTGGCTCAGTGGTTAGCACTATTGCCTCACAGCAAGAAGGTCACTGGTTTGAGTCCCGGCTGGGCTATTTGGTTTTTCTGTGTGGAGTTTGCATGTTCTCCCCGTGTTTGTGTGGGTTTCCTCTGGGTGCTCTGGTTTCCCCCCACAATCCAAAGACATGTGGTATAAGTGAATTGGATGGACTAAATTGTCCGTAGTGTATGAGTGCATGTGTGAATGTAAGAGTATATGGATGTTTCCAAGTAATGGGTTGTGGCTTGAAGGGCATCCACTGTGTAAAACATAGGCTGGAATAGTTGGTGGTTCATTCCACTGTGGCAACCCCTGGTAAATCAGGGACCAAGTTGAAGGAAATTGAATGAATGAATGTAAAAGCAAAATACACCAAATATATATAAAAAAGAAAATGGGACACTTTCCCAGTGCCATATTGTACCCCTTTTTGCCATGAGACCAGCCTTAATTATTTATAGTGTAAATAGACAGAGAATTGGGTCAATATTGGCATGAAAGAATCATACAGTTGCTGCAAATTTTTTAGCAGTGAACCCTTTATTCTACCACACTCCAAAGATGCTCTATTGAATTTGGTTCTGGTGACTGCAGAGGCCGTTTGAGCATAGTGAACTCACTGTCATGTTCAAGAAAACCGTTAAAGGTGAGTTGAGCTTTGCGACATGGTCTGTTATCCAAGTAGCCATCACAAAATGGGTTTACAGCAGTCAATGGATGGACATGGCCACCTGTGGAGTTTAAACGCTGCTCAACTGGTACTACAGGACTTAAAGTGTGCCAAGAAAATCTTCCCAACACCATTATATAACCAGCAGCAGCTCCAGTCCATGCAGGACAGAATAGACCCGTGCTTTCATGTTGATTCCACCAAATCCTAATCCATTGCAGCAAAAGTTGAGTCCCATCAGACCAGGCTAACTTTTCCCTATTGACCTTATTCTTCATTGCAGAAGTGTGCTCATTTTTGCGATTGTTTTAGAACTTCCGATTCTGCTGCCAATGACTAGAAATAATAAAACGCAGAAAACAGTCAAACTACTTGCTGTGTTTGCATGACTATACAGACAAAGTAGAATAATATATTAAGAAAATATCCCTTTGCAACATCAAGCAGTGTAACAAGCTGTTTTAATGTCTTAAAATGAATGGAAGTGAATGAGACCAGAAGTCTCAAGCCAAAAAGACACAAATGGCTGCGCCCGCTCGAACGCGAACAATAAGGTGAATAATCTATATAATCTATTGATTGATCTATTTAATTGTGAAAATGTATCATTAACATGTAATGCAATTTTGCTGTTCACTGGAGCTATCTATTTGCCTAGATGTCCATTTTCCTACCATTTGATTGGCTGATTAAAATTTGTATTAATGAGCAAATGAACAGGTGAACCTAATAAAGCGTATGTATGCAATATATTATATATATATATATATATATATATATATATATATATATATATATATATATATATATATATATATATATATATATATATAGAGAGAGAGAGAGAGAGAGAGAGAGAGAGAGAGAGAGAGAGAGAGAGAGAGAGAGAGAGAGAGAGAGAGAGAGGGATGATATTTTGATATTATAACCTGATCAAACCCTTCCAGTCACTATACCATTAAGCTCTATACATCAAAACGCCATGTTTCATTTGTTCTGTTGAGCTGTGATGCAGCCAAAGTTGATGTGATGAACCTAATTAAATCTAACCGACAGTTGTTATGTGTCCTACAATACAAGGAACGGAGTAAAAATCATGCGTACTTTATGACTGCGCTTTAATCCGCACCGATAAATCTCACTGCCAGCTTCACCAAGCTCCAAAAATGATTCTTGTTAGTCTTTTGGCATCCACTCCTATGACTCCTTAATAAACAGAAACAAACAGAGCTCAAATCATATCAGTGAGTATTTGTGTGAGAGGAGCCTCAGCCCACTTCTGTTGGCAGACATTTGCTATTGCTGTGCTTTGATTCAGCCCGTCTCCATCCAGAGAGAGCTTTACATGGATCTCCACGCTCAAAAGCACTTATGAAAGTGTTTCCATTCACTGAGCCCATGATCTAGCTAAACAATCTGATGGATAAAAGACAGATGGAGACCAAGACCAGCAGTCAGTGCGTTTCAGCTTATGTGGGTAGTGCAAGTCCAGCTAAGGTTTTTTCCCCCCAGTCCTTTTATTTATTTATTTATTTATTTATTTATTTATTTATTTATTTATTTATTTATTTAAAGTTTGTCCTTTAACTACTTTGAATTTAATTAAGGGGTAAAGGGCTAGTTCACCCAAAAAAGAAAATTTACTTACCATTTAGTCATCCTCAGGTGGTTATAAACCTTTAGGGGTTCTTTCTTCTGTTGAGCACAATTAAAGAAATTATGAGGAAAGCTAAAATCCTGTAACCACCGACATCCACAGCTGAAAAAATAAATACTATGAAAGCCAAGGGTTATAGGTAGGGATGTAACAATTCACAGTGAGCGTGTTGAAAATCAGTTCAAATACAGTATGTGACGATTCAAACCGATAGAAATTTTGAACAAATTGCGATACATTTCACATTATACAAGTAATCCTAATTATTTACCTTATAATCATGTTCAACTCCTGTCTCTATCCTACTATTTAATTAGTAATTTTATAATCAGTTTTTTTTTTTTATGCCAGTGGCCAATACACTGGAGCAGAGGGCCTATTGACCACCTCTGACACCCTACTCTCTGGTTTAGGAAAGGCTTAACACTCCACACCAGCCACCTCAGTCCACAGTGAAGGAGTTTTTTTTTCAGCAGGGGACATTGTAAATGTGTAAAAACCTCAGCTTATACCATAAAACATAGATATGCTGATATTTCTTTAAAAAAAAAAGTTTTTAGTTTGTTTATATTAATGAGTCTTCTTTAGTTTGTATTATTCTTTTTTATTTATCTGGAATTTGTCTTTAAAATAGCAATTTAGTTATGGCAGAAAATATATTATTTTGCAAAACGATGTTCAGCATTTAGGAAGAAAATGAAAGAGTTCTTCACCTTAAACTTGTTTCAAATAATTTTGTTAAAAAAATCATGCAAATTGTATCGCGAGAATCGTATCACAACGAGAGTCAGGTGAATCGTTACATCACTAGTTACAGGTTTTTAGCTTTCTTGTTGCGTTCAACAAGAAGAAATAAACTAGCAAATAAAACAGGTTTGGAACAAAAGTCAGTGAATGATTTTTAATGATCAATTTTTATTTTTGGGTAAACTATAAGTTTACATGTAATATATTTGAGTTACATTTACTTTAATAAGAATTAGATTATTATTATTATTAGCAGTAGTAGTAGAAGTATTAGTAGTAGTAGTAGTGGTAGTAGTAGTTAAGTTAGTTAGTTAGTTAGTTAGTTAGTTAGTTAGTTAGTTAGTTAGTTAGTTAGTTAATTAGTTGGTTAGTTTAGTTAGTTAGTTAGTTAGTTAGTTAGTTAGTTAGTTAGTTAGTTAGTTAGTTAGTTAGTTAGTTAGTTAGTTAGTTATTAGTTCATTTGTTCCTGTGTTATAACTTTATTTGTCCCCGTAGGGAAATTCAATTGCAGCGTACACCCACAAAGACATCTGGTAATTTCACAGCTGGCATTTCTATAAATAAATCATTTAAAATCTCAAAGTACCAAGGTACCACTATATTAAATGTCCAATCTACTGGCCATCAACTGCCACTAAGAGAGGAGGAATATAAAAACTTAATTGCTTGAGGGAAAAATGATCATTTTGACCTATTATTACTTACGCATCTGAGAACACAACAACACATCCTGATGGTAACAATTTGAAGCTGTATGATAAAGGATGCCTCTCATCAGTGAATACATTTACATGGACACCAATAATCTGAATTTAAAACAATTAAGACAATACTCTGATTAAGAGTCGACCATGTAAACAGCGATTTTTGATTAATTGAATCAAATATTGAAATAGTCCATACACACGGCTGTTTGACACTATTCTATGCACCTACCAAGTTAGTGAAGGACCAAAGGCACCTGCATCGCGAAATGCTGAGTTTTTTTCCCCATACGGTGTGCAGCAGGGGCGATTTTAGGATTTTCATTTTAGGGGGTTCAGCTCCTTATAAGGTAAATTTTTATATATATATATATATATATATATATATATATATATATATATATATATATATATATATATATATATAAAGCCTAATATTACATTTATAAGTAGTAATTTAATAGTAATACACTTAAAAAATTTTGTTTAATATGGGTTGTATACTAGTATTTCACTGTATTACATAGACGGGTATAACCATTTGAGTTCTGAATAAGCCAAATAGGCTCAACTCACCTCTTTACTGTAGTAAAAAACACTTTCTATATTCAACTGCATTTTTTGTTTCTATGTATTAAATACATAACTGCCACTTTTCTAATTAAATATAAATATATATTTCTAAACTTACAGGCTAATTCACATATTTCACAATCTGAATGATAATTTAAATAAAAAAGTAACACAACACTTGATGTTTCTATCTCTGTCAGTGACTGTTAAAACGAGTACATTCACTTAGTGGTTCAGTCACTGTGTTTAATTTTCTGTGCAAGACTTTCTGTGTATAGTATAGTTAATGTCACATGAACTGTAAAGTGTTTAATATTGGTAGTTCATTTTAAAATAAAAATAGCGAAATGTTCATAAAGAGTTATATTTTTCGCTGGAGGAAACAGCTGTGCTGATGAGGTGAACACAGAAAACACGACTGCTCCTCCGTGACATTGGGATACAGGTGATAAAAGGTTGTCTGTATCAAAAAACTGCAAATAAGCAGATATTATAACAATTTATCAACACACACCTCATTCCCTCGCTGTCCACGGCTGGGGTTTGCTGATCAAAAACAAAAGTCGGGGAGGAGCCGAATTCTGCCACCGTCGTCTTATCAAATTTAAAGGGGACAGAGGCGATAATTTAGTGTACAATTTATGAGCTAATCTCAAAAGTTTTAGGGGGGCTGAGTAGAAATATAGGGGGGCTACAGCCCCCCTAAAATGGGCCTAGCAACGCCCATGGTGTGCAGTATCAAATTCCATTGAAACAACACTCTTCCAGCAGTTCATACTCGCATCCAGTATCTACTTTGTCATGGGGGGCATGCATGAAAAGTTTCTGAATTTAAGTGAAAGTGCCAAACTGCAGTTAAAGTCGAACAATTTAAAATTAAACACCTGAAATTACATGAAACTCTGGAGGAAATTATGGTAATCGATCTATGTGCTATAACATGTAAAACAGATCATGAAAGTAACATTCAAAAAGCAACTCATGTAAACACCTTTATCATATTATTGTCTTATTCAGATTAAGGCAAATAATTTGATTACTGATGCCCATGTAAATGTAAACACTGCCAATCATGTTAGCCTTATTTAATACTCTTTCTTTGTATATACTCTCAGTACTCTTTAATTTTGTTCCCAACAACTTACTGGCTGTTGTTACCACCTTCCCCAGTGAACTCTTCTGGGCCTCTTCAGATCACACAAAATGTCGCAATAATATCAATGAAAGCACTATAAAACATTATCAACAATTTGTCAACATTAAAAGACAATAGTTTCTTATAGAAGTACATTGTCTGCTTTTTTCTTATACAGTCACTCCATATATCCCCTTTAAGTTTATTGTCCATAATCAGACCCAAATGTATAGAATTTGTTACTAAACGAATTTGTTCCCCATTATTTAAAGTGGAATGAGTTTTGCTTTTTGCTCTCTCTCTAAAATCAACAACTATCTTCTTAGCACTGTCGCCTCACAGCAAGAAGGTCACTAATTCGAGTCCCAACTGGGCCAGTTGGCAAGTCTGTATGGAGTTTGAAAGTTCTCCTCGTGTTGGCGTGGGTTTCCTCTGGGTGCTCCAGTTTCCCCCACAGTCCATAAACATGCGGTACAGGTGAATTATATGAACTTGACCATAGTATATGTGTGCGTGTGTGAATGTGAGAGTGTATGGGTGTTTCCCAGTACTGGGAAGGGCATCGGCTGCGTAAAACATATGCCAGAACAGTTAGTGGTTCATTCCTTTGTGGCAACCCCTGATAAATAAGGAACTAAGCTGAAGGAAAATGAACGAATGACACCAGTCTAAAAAGAAGTCAAGAACAGGCCCATGTTCTTCTTCCTCTTCATTTAAAAAGCTCTTCAAAGCAGTATAATCTGCATACTTTACAATATATGTTTTTTTAAATTAACTCATACAAGAATTTGTATATATAAATAAAACAAATAATAACGTATAAAACACAACCCTGGGGGGCACCAACTGAAGCAAATATTTTGTCTGAAACAAATCCTCCCATTTTAACAAATTTGATTTCAGATTGCCAAGTTGATGTCGCCTTTGCCAAAACTGTCTGCATCTCTTCTGTCTGAATCCTGACATTAATGGCAACAACTAAAACAGGATCAAATTGGACCCGTCACATATAGCCAAACTCAATTAGTTTTAAAAGGTCAGAATAGGTGCCAATACTTATCCAGGTATTGGATCGGTGCTTCCCTAGAAAAAAAAAAAAATTGAACATCAGTTTTAAGAAAGGCAGTCAGAAAAAGTCATGGTATATTTGAAGAATCCGAAAGGTGCGATGGAAAATATGTGCTGTGAGGCTGAGAAATGCGGAGTAAGGTCACGGTCGAGCTCCTGACCGACAGGCCTGTTCTCGGCCAATCAGTCGACAGGCTGCCTTTTGGATGATTGACAGGTTGGCACAGAGGGGAGGCAGAGTCAAGCACCCACAAACCACCCCAGGGCAGACTAGCTCTCATTGACACACACACACATACTCACACACTTCACTATGAGACAGACTGAAAACTCTCAGCCTACTGAGACTCTGAGGCCCCTCACATTATGTAGTGGTTCACATGTGTCTCCCAGCATCCATTACTCCTATCTCTCAGCCTCATTCACACTCAGCCTAATGTCGCTGTTTGATATGAGCATAAAGGCAGGCTTTTCAGGAACTATAATCCTACTTGGATCCATCGTGGTGAAAAAAAAAGCAAAAGGAATCGAAAAAAAAGTCTCTTTTTCTGTTTGGCTGCTTACATTAGCAGCAGGCTCTGACAGAGGGATTTCCATAGGATTAATGGAGAGCAGGGTAAGGTTAATAGGGCTGGGCTTTGAGAAATCCTTCAAACTTAAAAAAAAGAAAAAAGAAATCTTCATGTTTATACAATTTTTCTGCATTTGTTAGAATTGTTGGCACATTCTGCAGTCAGGTGCACACAGCAGTTTGATTGTATAGGATGCTGGATAAAGCTAAAGCAAATGGAGCAATGGTGAATTAATGCACACAGGAGGTTTTAACTAAATAGCAGCAACAGCATACACTGTAAAAAAATACTGGCTTCCACACAATTCCTTCATGTTGTCCCAACACAAATCAATTAAGTTAACTTAACCGTTTTTACAATTTTAAGTATATTGAACATAATAAAAAAAAACTTGTGTCGTTTAAATAAGTGGAACAAGCGGCAAAAGTATTTTTTGAGTGTTTTATGAGTAAAAAAAAAGGTAAGACAGCAAGAGATCTGTTAAATGTAAAATAGTCAGAGGCAATTTGAGAAATAGATTACAGCATGTATTACACAGGTGTGGGGAAAGAAGTGTACAAATAATAACAAATATACTGTAGACATTATTTTTGTCTATAGTTAAAGGAACAGTTGACCCAAAAGTTAAAATGCTGTCCTCATTTACTCTACTACAGTAGTAATGCTACTAGTGCCAAAACTGATTGAGTTTCTTTTTCTGTTATATATACAAAAAAATATTAGGAAAAACAATGTTTAAAAAAAAACAGTAGCCATTGTATTTATCCTACTATGGACAATAGTAATAGTATTAGTGACTGTTGGTTTAAAACATTTCTCTCATCTTTATTTGTGCTCAACAGAAAAATAGGGAGGGTTTTGATTTTGAACCACTTGAACGTGAGTAAATGGCAATTAAGGTTTTATTTTGGGAGAGCTTGAGCTATTGCTTTAAAGTGACATAAAAAGAAGCTTCTATAGCTGCTAACCAGTCAAACTGAATTCTGTGATTATTTCACCCTCAAGAGCACTCACTGGGTCAAACAAATGTTTTGTAAACATGAATTTGATTCCCGATGGAAGTCAGTGTATCAGATTAGAGCTTGCCAAATCAAGTTTTCAGTACAGCATGCTACAGGTGACCCATGGGCAATGGGTGTGCAGTCTTAGGATATTTAACAGGTGTGTTTGCTAAAATCCATGCATCGTAGCATGGTTATCATGCTCACAAACATATTATTGACAAAGTAATGTAATGTTGATTAAATTAATGTTGGGATGTCATTAAACAAAATGATTTTGAGCCAAGAAAAGAATGACAGATCTTATTTGTTTTTTGAGCCTGAATCTGATGTCAGCTGCTCACTTCATTTATTCAATAATTTTTTTTCGGCTTCGTCGCTTTATTAATCAGGGGTCGCCACAGCGGAATGAACCACCAAATTATTTAGCATATGTTTTACGCAGCGGATGCCCAGCTGCAACCCATCACTGGGAAACATCCATACATTCACATTCACACACAAACTACAGACAATTTAGCTTACCCAATTCACCTATAGTGCACGTCTTTGGACAGTGGGAAAAACCGGAGCACCTGGAGGAAACCCACGTGAACATGGGGAGAACATGCAAACTCTACACAGAAATGCCAATTGACCCAGCCGAGGCTCAAACCAGCAACCTTCTTGCTGTGATGCGAAAGCGATACCCACTGCACTGACTTTTTTTAACTTCAAATAAATTTGATTTTAAACTTAAATTAGAAAAGTTTCAATAAAAATGGACTGGATACATTTACAATTCAACATGCCAACACATCATTATCGTCATTATAATTATTGTAAATGTTTTTTTTATTAATATGTGCTGACATTTTATTATTTCTGTATTAAATTGCATTATTATTAATTGTATTTTATTAAAAATTGATGATAAATATTAAATATCAGTTTATGACCCCCCCAAAAAAAAAAACATGAATGCATTTAATATTGATAATAATTGCTGTTAAAGAGATTAGATTTCTGAAGGGTCAGGTGCAAAAATTAATACTGTAGTAATAGTTGCTAAAAAAAAATCAGCTTTGCTCAATTTTATTATTATAATATTTTACCATTATATACTGTATTGCTTTGAATACAATTTTGAATATGAATTTTTATTGTTCTTTGAATAAATAAATTCAGCCTTGGTGAGCATTCAAAAACAAAACATCTTACCAATGACACATTTTCAAAACAGTAGTGTATCTTTACAAAACATCACAGGCATATGTTTAATTTAACATGCAAATAAGAAGACAACAACTACTTATTTCACACTGAATAGTATGAATATTTGTTAAAATATGCAACCTGAATCTGAAGCTTTTCACCTTTCCTTTCAGTTAGTAAAAAGAGGAACAAAATACAAAATGAAAAAAAAAAAAAAAAATCACTAAAAGCCAAAATCTCAGCACTTAACCAATTAACCTTCAATCTTTAGATGGCCATCTTCACGTTTTTGTTTACCTGGTCCTTCCTTTTGCTGCCACTGACCTTCCTGTTCTTTTTAAACCATCTGTCTGCACATCAAATCTAATCAAATCAGCAGCACACTTACAATCCTCAGACCCAAAGTTTTTAACCCGAAGACAGCATGATACTAGAACGATACGAGTGAAGGAGAGTGCAATGATAGCTTCCATTAGAGGACGGCGCGCAGCGGAGAAAAGACCGTCTAATTACTCTTATGCACTTATGCAAGCGCTGCCCTCTGAATTCTTAACGAATCCCGCGTGCCCATTGAAATTCAGCACTCAGACCAAACGCCCGAGACCTACATCCAATAAAGTGCGTGAGCAAAAAAGGTAGAAATTACCAACCAGACATTCTGACATCAAGCACATTGAAAAAATATCCCAACAAATGTTCATATTTACCGATTCAAATACAGCCCTGATTGCGTATAATGAAGCTAGCATGCGGCTGCATCTCTGGGGTGAGTTTGCAGCTTTTGCATCAGTCACAAGGTGCTCCTTTTTTCAATCGATACGAGCCCAAGGCCGTCGTGAATCACGGAGGGAACGCTTATGGAGACCAAAACTCTGTCTCTGAGCAAACAAACACGATTTGTAGCATGTGTGTCTAACATCAGTGCTCCGTTTAAAGAGATTCTCTCTTTGCAAGCATATTAATGCAGCCAAACTGTTTGTGGTATCAGTAAAGGTCAAGGCGGTGAGCGTATATCTCTATTAGAGGAAGAGCGCGGAGCTAATTACTCCGTTTGATTTCTTCCCTAGGTCGACACAAAGTCTGATGCCAACAGAGGTGAGCGTGTCGCATCATGTAATGAATTAAAGCTTCCTAATTATTAGAGTTTAAATCACCATATGTCGCCCTATACGTGGCTTGGCTCTGATCCTGCTTTCCTTTATTGCTCTCAGGTGAGCTTTCGAGCAAAACTCGGGCCAATTTGTATGCACATATTTCCTTGTGGGATCCGATAAGCCTGCATTTGAAAGGGTAAAATAAAAGGGGATTAAAAGAACACATACTGGCCCGGGCTGTGAGAAAGCTGCGAATACTCCACTGGCCCAGAACCAGACGCATGAGTCAGACTCATTAGAGCTTATCCCTGGAAATCACAGGACCCTTTCCTGTATCAATATTAGCAAAGATTGGGACAACGTGGTGCCCAGAGGAATGGGCCAGAATGGGAATCACTGGGACTGGATTAATTTTACTGTGTATAATTAGAGTTCTTGCAAAGCATTTTCTCTTGATTACCATTGACTCGCACTAATAGAATCATTGGATGTCGAAGCCGTAGCCTTGAAGGCGGCGCACTGACATACTGTATGGTGCAGTCATGCTTCAGGCGAAAAGAGTTTGAGGTACTCTTTCCAATCTTGCTCCCAGGGTTGGGCAGTATTTAGGGTGTAAAATGTTAAATGCATTTGAAATACGTATTTCAAATAAAAAATAGTATTTTGTAATTTGCATTTGATAGGTTTGATGAAAATGGGTTAACATTTTTTGCATCAAAATACTTTAGTCGCTTGTATTTTTGTATTTTTAAAATAGTTTGTAAGTCTACATGACATCATAAAAATGTGGCCTTTAATAGTGGTGTTTTCTCAGTTATTTGCCAAGGTTAGACTAGAAAATTGATTAAAATTGAAGAAGTTGATCAATACTTGGAGCAAGGTTTCCGCTACATTCATTTTCCATGGCGGGGCGCCACGCCAAAATTCATCCCGCAACGGCTACATTACAGCTTCTCATTCAAAACATTGTCATTATATTTTATATATATATTATAATCGCACTAAAACATATTAAAATGTATGTGAATTAGCGCAAAACTTTTCTGTAACCGTAGTTATTTGTTTAACCCTTTAAGGTGACATGCTGACTGACTGACAAGTGCGAGATGCTTGAGGCCAGCAAACACGGCGTATAGCTTTCAGTTAGGATAAACACAGTTTCCATAATTATACTTTATTTATAAATAAAGGTCTATGGCTCAGCATACAACAAACAAAGACTTTATCTTGCTGGAGTTTATAGCCGTTTCACTTTTAATGTCGCTCTGTAGGTCTATTGGAGACGTTCATAAATATTCCTAGCAAATCTAATAAAGGTTGGAGACATATTCACTACGTGAACACGCTAAATTGCACTTTAGCAGCGTATACTGTATATGAGGGCATGCAAGAAGGTTTGTGCATGAACAGAGGAAATTCTAGAGCAAGCAAAAAGATCTGCATGCTCGTATTACACAAATCCAATCTCGACTTGTAGTACTGCGTCACGACATTTGTCATTGAAATAACGCCATAGGTAGTTGGTAGATCAAAAGACCTGCCGCCACAGCTGGAAACAATCCTAGAGGAAACACTGTGGAGCATTCTGAATCACATATAGAGAAAACAACAGACAAATAGCAGGGGTAGTTTCGGTAGCAAGTCAAAATAAGACAGGAAAATAAGACAAACTAAATAAAAAAGTCCTTTAGTGGCGATACCTACAAAACTTCATTGTCCGTTTTAAATGCCAGTAGCTGATCTGCCGTTACTCTTTATATGTAGTTAATTACAAACTTTGACAAAGTTAATCAGTATGAGACATAAATATTGAATGATACTCAAGTCTACAAACTGGTCAAAAACATCCAACTTAGGTTTTACGGCAGCAAAAACAGATATTGTGTTTAGAAGAGTACAACTGCAAAAAAACATGATTTATGCAAATGACTAAAACTGGAGATTTTAGTAGATTTCAAAAATCGTGATTTTACATTTTTACAGATTTCAATTGCAAAAAAAGCAACAACGATTTAACAAATTACGTGAACATAAATTTTAAAACTTTTTCATATATCACGCTTTTAAAATATAAGACTGTTAAGAGATGGAGGCAATTTTCACAATAGATAGAGATATAGAGAGAGATATAGTACTTTCAAACTCATTATCTGCATTAAATGGTTTTTACAGTGATTAAAGAGATCATCTTCAATACAGGATTTTCTGTATGAAATTTGTACAAAATCTATACTAAAATCAAAGAGAAACAAGTTACATTTTTATGAATACCTCCTCCTAGAGGTGAATGAGGTGCAGAGAAGGGATTGATCGAATAGGCCTGTTGATGGAAGGTTTGCGTAGAAATGTCATGCTTCCTTGTAAAAGTATTTTGTAGCATTTTCAAAATACAAAAATACAGTATTTTATTTTGATACATTTTGTGGCTGCTGTATTTTGTAGTTGCTGATTGATCAAAAATCAAAAAAGGCATACTGGATTGGGATTTTTCACTAATAGCTGACACCATTAGTTGCACTGGTTCTTATGGTATGGATCAAAAAGAAGCACACACATTAGTCTTTGGTTTGTATTGTGGTAAAATTTCAGTCAAACTGCATCAGAATTTGTTTAGAAGTGGACTGAGATTGATCATTTCAGTGTCTTTGTCTACTTGTTTGGTACGCACCAAGGTTCAATTGGAAGTGTTCGCACATTTAAATGAATCACACTAATAGAGCAATTACAGGAATTACGGTTTCATTTAATCAAAACAACCTGTCAAATATGAACACTAACTTAATCGGCCTCTACCTCTATTTATTTTGATTTGTCATTTTTTAATTTTGCTTAAAACTTCAAATAACTTTAATTAATAAGCTTTAAAAAAATTATAGTGCATCCAAAAATGTTATAATTATTCCTGCCAAGCTACAGATAGAAAAAAAGCCCACAGAACTTCTCATCACATCTAAAAAAAAAAAAAAGAAAGGCATCTTTAAACATTTGGCACTAGGTTTGTTGTGGGAACATATTTTGCAGAGTGCTGATGGGTGGGATTTTCCTATTTTAATATTCTGTTTTTAACATAGTCACTTCACTCACACAATATTAACTTTTCAAATGCACTACCTGACAAAAGTCTTGTCGTCGATCCCAGTTGTAAGAGCAACAAATAATAACTTGACTTAGTTGATCATTTGAAAAAGTTTCAGAAGGTAGATTTTTCAGATGAATCATCTGTTGAACTGCATCCCAATCATCACAAATACTGCAGAAGACCTATTGGAACCCGCATGGACCCAAGATTCTCACAGAAATCAGTAAAGATTGGTGAAGGAAAAATCATGGTTTGGGGTTACAGTCAGTATGGGGTGTGCAAGAGATCTGCAGAGTGGATGGCAAAAATCAACAGCCAGGGGTATCAAGACATTTATGCAGCCCGTTACATTATAAACAACAGAAGAGAGCAAATTCTTCAGCAGGATAGCGCTTCTTCTCATACTTCAGCCTCCACATCAAAGTTTCAGAAAGCAAAGAAGGTCAAGGTGCTCCAGGATTGGCCAGCCCAGTCACCAGACTTGAACATTATTGAGCATGTCTGGGGTAAGATTAAGGAGGAGGCATTGAAGATGAATCCAAAGTATCTTGATGAACTCTGGGAGTCCTGCAAGAACGCTTTCTTTGCCATTCCAGATGACTTTATTAATATGTTATTTGAGTCATTGCAGAGATGTATGGATGCAGTCCTCCAAGCTTATGGAAGTCATACACAATATTAATTCTTTTTCCACTGCACCATGACTTTATATACTATACTGTACATTATTTCTGTTAAGTGACAAGACTTTTGTCTAAGCAAAGTCAGACCTTACTGTCCTAATTAAATAATTAAAAATCAAGGCATGGTCAAATTTTATTTTAGTAAAATAAGCATAGAGTGTTTTCCTTTCATATAAGTCACTTCTGATATTAAATGATCAACTAGAAGTTAAGTTATTAATTGTTGTTCCTAAAGCTTGGATAGGCGACAAGATTTTGTCAGGTAGTGTACATTTATTCTTTTAAGTTTAATATTTATAAACATATTAAAAGGTAATAATATTTTGAACAATTTTATAAATAAAGGTGAAAATTTAAAGGGTCACGAAACACCAAAACACATTTTTTGAGCTGTTGACAGTCATATATGTGTCCCATGCTGCTATAAACACTATTAGGACACATATATTTCACTAAAAAGTGAAAATTGGTTGTTTTCGCTTTATTTTGAGCAAATTCGTTCTTCAGATTTGAAACTAATTTTTAAAGCTTAGTCACGGCCATGAGATACTTGCGTGTAAATCCAGTGTGGAGAGTGGCTGTCTTTACCTGCGAGTACATCATGACGTCTCTAAGGGTGCGGCATTAATTCATGAGAAAGACTTTGTTCAAACCAATCAGCGCGCTCTATTGTGTATGACGTGCAACTTCATTAATATGCATGATAGCTTCGGAGACCTGTTACAGTGTTCAGACGACACGCTGTGTTGCCAAAACAAGTGAAAGAACAAGAATTTGGAGACATGGGTCGTCAGTGTTGCATTTATTAGTGCACTGTGTTTATTAATGTGCTGCAACGAAGGTTTTGTTTTCATTTTCTCGCTGTGAGAGTGCTGCTGGACTCATGTGGATTACAGTGCACGCGACAGAATGCATTTGTAAGGAACGTTTTTACCCGAGAGCTTTTCGCATCTGGAAATGATGAAATCCGGAGTTGCTGCTCGTCTCCTTTAAAAACAAGACACAGTTCCAGAGTGATTGTCATGTCTCTACAGATTTGGTAAGTGTGTGCGATCAGTTCTTTGTTCATTCAGATGGCAAAGTTAGTTTGTATGGTCAGCAGTGCTCTTTCAGTTTTTAAAGACATACTATAATCAAAACGATTTAGTTACTAAGTTTACAGTATGTTAATATCACTGCAATATTATAGTATAGTATTATAGACTGAAAGATCCGCTGTAAATGCTGCTCTCCGAATGTAAACATGTAAACACCTTAATCAAATTATTCCCGTCGTGCAGGATTTTCACCACATTTTGTGACAGGATAGTCTATATACACAAGGCTTTCTGATGCTACCTACCAAGTCATCTAAGTTACAGAGAAATGCAGTGAATTTTTTTTCCCCCATTCGCCGTGCGGTATCAAACATTGCATTGAAACTCTTCCAGCAGTTCCTCGCTTTCAATATCTCATTTGTCACTGGCGACATGCAGGAAATGTTCCTGAATAAAAAGTGAAAGTGCCAAACTGCAGTTAAAGTTGACAAATTAATAATTTGGCAAATCATTCGATTACTGATGTCCATTTAAACACAGTCACTGTCTTTCTCCCCTGCGTCTGCGTGCCCAAACGGAAACTCCCATATTTGCAAATCCTTCCCTCTTTCCCTCCCCCGACACTCCCACCTAAACGAAGCTGGACACGCCCACTTTCTTGACTTTTTTCAAACTAGAGGTGTAAAAACTCCCTGCTGAGACAGGGAGGTTACATGGCCCTTTAAAGTTGTTAAAAAATAAAACTTTTGTCATATTATCTTAGACTTATATATAAATATCATTTTTATATTAAATCACATCATAAACTTAAAAAAAAACATTGAAACATTTTTCATTTAAATAAAAATGTCATTTCTGGAACATAAAATAGGTCACTGTTTTGTGATCGATCAAAAAATGTGTGCAATTTTTTTTTTTTTTTTTTTTGCAAAATGTTATATTATAATAAAATTCAAGAGCTTTTTAAGGTTCTCATTGAAATAAAAAACATCTTTTATTTTGGTGAATTTAATCCACAAACTGCTTACACATCTACAAAAGCCTTGGCCAACCCGAATAGTAGTTTTGGGGCCTTTTGAAGCTTGGCAGTATAAATCTCCATCTGTTTACATTGCATGGACAATTCTTCATTTGCCTTGCAAGCACATTTCACAAAATCTGCTTTTACTTCCATGACAAAGAGCTGACTGTAATAAAGAGTGAAAATAGAGTTTCTGGGTCATGCAAATAAGTCCTTTTGACCTCCCTAACAAGTACACTCAATCGCATCTATATTATGGTACTGTGAAAATGCAAGGTTACTGAAGGCCAGGCACCAGTGGAATGAAGACATGGGGAAAAAGAGATGCCTTCAATTTTCAATTTATCTGCCATTTTTATTGCTCCTTATGTGGACTTAATGTTTCGCCGGCTGAATGGACCACCGTGACTCACCAAGTCTTCGCTAATTGCGGCCATTCATTAGCGTTGTGCTTGGACAGCCAGACATAATGGCCCGGTTTTATCAATTTTGCCATGATGGCACAATTAAGCCCTTATTTGACATTAAACATGAAAGGCAGTAAGGGACTGACTGGCCACAGACATGCTCGCTCAGAGGAAATGTCAGCGTGTCTGGAAGCGGACGCTCTCGCTGAGGAACAGAGGTTTGGACAACACAGCTGAGAGAAGGCTGGTCGTCTGCCAGCCCGCTGCTGCGGACAAGGAAACCCAGCAGGGAAATGTGCCTCCGTCCCGCATTAGCGCTGACATTCTGCATTCAAACGATTCCACGGGCCGTTGTGGGCAGCCGTGGCGGGCGGACGTGCCATAAAGCTGCTGTGACAGCCCACCTGGAGCTGGACATAGTGTGGATAATCCTGCCCTAGTTTGATTACGGGAGACCAGGCCCCAAGGAGGATGCAGGTGACAAATCAGATCCGACAACAGACACAACAGCATCTGACACTTGGGAGGGGGCACCGCCTGTAAGAGCCAGCATGGAGTAGCAGGCACACCTGACCCCAAAGTGAGAATAATGAGCTTCTGGCTGGAACACGCCAGCGTGGGGGCCTTTCAAATCCTAGCGTGGATTGTACACCAGGACATCATTTCACAGCAGCGGTTAGCCAGACAAATGGAGAAAAATGGCACTCTGGTTTGGCTGATGTGCCCCCCAGTGTTAGGTCAGGGGGTCAAGCACTGCAGGACACCTTGCATTTGACTTTGTGGTAGCCAGAATGAGGGTAAAACTGAATGGAAGTCAATTGTAATTGTGAAAATAACACTAAGCCTCTTTAGTCCCACTCTAGCCCCACTGGATTTTCAATTTCTGTAACTGCTAGAGGACAAAAATTTATTCACATTTGATAAAAAATGAAGGAAAAAACAAGCATTTTTCTTGGTCGCTGGGAAAATTCTACTGGGATATCTAATATAAGAAGCCTA
The DNA here is from genome assembly GCA_903798195.1 of Danio kyathit. NCBI lineage: Eukaryota > Metazoa > Chordata > Actinopteri > Cypriniformes > Danionidae > Danio > Danio kyathit. The sequence goes on along the minus strand of LR812533.1, from coordinate 27,240,075 downwards.
TTATAATCCATTAAAATCTTTGCCATTTTATTGCATGGGTTGTTTCACTTTATTTCAACGCTGAGGGAATAAAAAATAATCACTAGAGGAGAGGTTCAGTAAGGCCGCTCATCACCCCACAAAACCTAGCAAAAATTAGACGGGGATCTGTGGGTATTCAAGTCAATCAGTATGTAATGAGAAACGAAGAAAAGAAATGATACTGGACTAAAAAAAAAAAAAAGTGGCAAAAAGCCACAAAAATGCATTCCGGAGCACCACAGTGTTTTTTTATTAGTTCTGCCTCAGTACATTTCACTCCAAAACAAACATCCACTTGAGCTCTAAGAACAGAATAAGACTCCATAATTGATATCACCATGACTAACTAATTCATTAGCAAATCGACTGCAATTATTTTCCCCTGTTTTGGTCCTGACTCCTGTCCTGGCCAGCTTCAGGCCACCAGTTAACACATTTTTGATTACAGATCCACCTAGTGAGTTGTTTGCTGAGAAAATGCAATAATAAATATATAAACGCTGTCAGATTCATGCGTATGAAGTCTTTTGAGCCAATGCTAGACGGTGCTACCTTGATAAATGTATCGATCTGTTCAATGGAACCACTTGAATGAAGAAAGAAAATCCTAAGTGACATCTCTTTAATATCTCCATTGCTTCACTTATGAATAGAAAGCAAATGGAGACTTTTGATGAGATCTCCAGCTTCTGTTGCTGTATTCACACTTCTAGTTTGGTCCAAAAAAGAAAATCATACACTTAAGGCCTTTTCACACTGAACGCTATGCAATATATATCAAGGTGAATTCTTAAAATATTACACTCACCATTAAATTCCATTTTCTCAGCAATCCCTTGCCACAGGTTCTTGATGTTTTAGTAGTCACTGTAACATTCATCTGAACGTTCTCAGACACTAAGGTAACAAACAAGCATTCATTCATTCATTTCAGAACACTTTTCTTTGTTGTCTACACTGGTGTTTAAAATGGCTTTCTGTGCTATAGCGCCCCCTGTATTTGTGAAAGCGGAGCGGCTCTGGACACAGGATTTAATTTATTGCATGGCAATTTGTGGGAAAAAAAAACATGTCTGCAAAAATATCCTCACTTTTTAGTGCTATGATTGATTAAAGACAGTGAGAATAGCTCATGTTTGTTTGATTCAGGAGCATCATACATATGTGCCACTTAAATCACAGTCAGTGTCAAATGGATTTTAGTCCTGGTCCATTTAGCATTCACAATATGCAAACTGTTCACATTATGCAAACTGTTATTTGCTATAACTTTAAGGCATTTAGGCACATGTGAGAAAGATTTATTTTATTTATCAATGGTACAACCATGAAATAATCAGACCATTTATAGCCATTTCAGGTCACTTGCAATACACTTGCATTTATTTTTCCTTAATAACAGTTCTAGCACTAGCTATTGAAAAAAATACCTCTTCTACAGAATCAAATTTTGCAGATGCACACAATTTATGTATCAATTTTTTTAAAAGATTTTGGTTTTATATAGAACAGAGTTGGGCATTTCACAGTAATGCATTACTGTACTCTAATTACATTTTTGAGGAACGCAGTAATGTAACGAATTACATATTAAAATTGTGTAATTTGATTACAGTTACTAAAGTCAATGTAATTGCGTACTTGCGTTACAAATATAATTTTTAGAAGAAAAAAAATGCTTCTTTTAAATAACGTTTTCCACTGCAATGTCAGTTAATAAGCATGCGTCTTTAAATTGCTGGAGAACGCGAGCTAAAATGGCTGCTGATGAGAGCTGCTGCTTCATCAAGTGGAAATACAGACATTGATTTCATTGAGTGTAAAAACAAAAATATTGCTGTGAAATGCAGTTTATGCCCAGTCTCTAAAGAACTTTTGACTGCTTTTAACTCAACCAGCAACTTGTTCAAGCACTTGAAGAGAAAACATGACAACTTATCCCCAAAGAGAAAACCTGTGTCCAAAAACATGCCAGTCCAACTCAGCCTAAACAGGCCAAATTAAATTTCTGTGCAGGATCGAGAGTGAAGGTATCTTCTAAATGTTAAGAGAACATTAGCTGCTTATGGGGCCGTTAATATATTGCGTCTTTCGTGAGCGCAAGTTCGTTATTTTCAATAGAGGCGCGCGGCTTGCACACACATATCCCGAATGCTCACATTTTCCAGGCGCACCAGTTGAAAACTGCGAGACACGCAACAAGAACTGACTGATTAGCCTCATGCTATGTATGTAATATACACATTTCAGTAGACTAATTACCTCAGACAAACACCCAAACACTGCAGTGCTTTTGCATACTATGGTACTATGGATGTTGATGGTTACAGGTATTCAGTTTCCTTCTAAATATATTATTTTGTGTTCAAAAAAAAAAAAAAAGGTTTGAAACAAGTGAATGATGAGAGAAGTTTTAGGCGAACTCTCTTAGGCCCAATCCCAATTCTATTTTTGGGCCCATTCCCATTACCAGCCACTAGACTTTTCTGACAGGGTATTTGAGAGTCATCGAGTGTCAGAATGTTGTGGGACTGCTATACAGAAGTTATGATTATGGATTATAGATCGCGAAATTTAGCGGTTTTTATTTTAGTGTTTTTTTTTTATTTTTTTGGTAAAACATGAACGTTCCAGACAACTCACAAGCCTGCAGGGCCATGAGTCGAAAAAGTATCTAAATGTATCTAAAATTCCTCATTGGTCATTGGCAGGGCCAGACGGAATCTGCGGACGTTTTTTGCTATTTCTGCGAAGATTTTTGGTAAAAATCTGCGGATTTCTGCGGAATTATTTTGGGAGTATCATAACTAAAACCTTAATATGTGAAATAAAAAAGAATATCTTTTTAACTTGTATTTAATGTTTAAAATGCAAATCCAATTAGATTAACTGTAAACAGTTAACTGTAAAAAAATAAACAGAATTAATGATGGGCTAAAAATCTGCGGAAATCTGCGGAAAATCTGTGGAAAATCTGCGGAATTCTGCGCGCGCAGATTCCGTGTGGGCCTAGTCATTGGCCATGTTTTTTTTAGATACACCAGTGTACTCACATATTTATCACACATATTTATGGCATCTTGAACAAAGATATGAAAATTTTAAGTGTTGGTCTGTCTGATCAGTTTAGGTGATGTTTCAGATGAACCCCTAAAAATAACTTTAAACTTTGAGCAACATTGTGACTAATACTGTACATCATTTTTTGTTTTTGATTGGTTTATAATCTCATCAGAGTTCAATTGGAAGACGAATGGAGATCCACCTTTTCAGTTTCCAGAGTTTGAATGGTATTCACACTTATTCAACTGATAAATTCAAAAATCTATTAAATGTTTAACAAGGATAAAGATTATTTTCACTCTATACCATGATCAACGAGAACCGATATTATCTCTGAATCAATCAGTAATCCACAACCTTCACCAAAGCAGGTTTGGAACATAACACACAGTTGTCTTCCATGTCAACAATGAAGAGCTTAAAAAACTATCTTTTCTCAAACAAGATAATAAAGCATAAGTCCGAGACAAATACCACTAGCTCAATGTGACCTAGAGCAACAGCTATTACTTCAATTTTCTTCACATGCCACAAGAATAGTAGTTGGAGAAACTAAAGGATTTATGTGCGACGGAGAAGGAGAGAGAAAGACATCCATTCCTCTCTGAGCACTCTGTCTTCATTACTCTGTGTTTTAATGTCCACTGCTATAGCCATCTCCAAGGCTCAGCGTGTATCTCAAAGGAGCGTTTCAGAAAATGAACCTCAGATGTGATTCATTCCACAGTGCTAAATTATCCCAGCTCTGCTACAGGAAATTAAATGGCTGCCTTAACCCCAAAGGATTCACAAGGCACACGGCTTTTAAGAAAAATAACAGAAAACTCTTCATCGCATTGAGAGCCATGAGAACATGAACACGTTTAGGCACCCAATGGTTCGCAAGTTCAACAATGGAAACCTTCTGAGAAAATGCACAAGAATAAATCTATCTATTTTTAAATGAAAAATATTGAATTACTACAGTAATTCTGGAGTAAACGTGAAGAGAGAAACGGTTCTTGTTAGCCCACTAGTTGCTTTAACCCATTCTGATGTTACGAAAACAACAGTTGTTTATGCTCAACCTTGATGAAACCCTACAATCATGATACAGTAAGACATATCAATTAATTTTAATTTTAAAAACCTGTTTTCTCACATGCGTTAACATGTGCATATGGAGCTTATTTGTGCTGAATGAAATGTATGTTCTTGATACTGTATATGGAAAGCTAAAAATAAAAGCATACATATACCCTTTATAAATATATACGTTTGAAGTTCACAAGCGGTGATTGCCCATGCAGAACTTGCTAGTGTGTTCGAGGTGGCTGATAAAGTGTTATGTGGTTGTTAAGATGTTCTAAGTGGCTATAAGTATTAGCTGAACTAAATGAGCAACTGTGCCATATATGAAACAGAAATACTTCATTAATAAACTGAAAAAGAAGCTGAAATACACTGTTATGAATCCAAAGCTATAAAATTAATGTTAAACAGCTTGGCCTTATTTAAGCAAGCTTTTAAATATCAATATTCAATAATATTTAATATTATTTGATGATGGATTTGACCTGAGTTGTTGAAATATAAAATTAAAAATAGTAAGGTAAGGTAGAAAAAGTAGGGTATATAAAATTTGCATTTATTTGAAACTCAGGGTAACAACATAAACATAATTTGTAAAGTATAAATATTGAATTCCAGTAAATTGTGATTGTCAGACAATGAGCTCTTGGAAATAAACCACACTGTAAAATTAAGTCAGTACAACAACAACAACAACAACAACAAAAATTCTCATTTCTTTTTTGCTTTTTCTTGTTCACTCAACTTTTGAAAACATGAGCTGCACTGACCTAAATTTATTTGACAGTAATACAAGAAACATTTAGTTGGGTTAACATAAGATTATTCGTTTTCTGGGGAGTTGAACTACTCTGTAACAAAACTTTTTAAGTTGTGCCATTTGAAAAACTTTTTGTCTGCAGAACTCGAATGCCTGAAGTTGAGTGAAAAAAAAATCATATATTCAACTATTTTTTTTATTATGATTATTTAGTTCACCTTTAATTGAAAGAACAGTAGAGAGTATAGACAGGAAACTCTGGGGAGAGTAGAGAGGGGAAGAATCGGCATAGAACCTTAAGGTGGGATGTGAACTCGGGACGCCGTGAACACCAGAATGCCATTTATCAACGCACTAACCACTAAACCATTGGCACCTACGTGTACTCAACTTTTGAAAACATCAGTTGCACTGACCTAAAATGTCTAATAAGTCCCTGTGCAACTAACACCAATAGAATGACAACAACAAAAAACTAAGTTGATATGCAAAAAAAATTAATTATATACAAAAATAAAAGTATAACTCTGGATTGCAATACTAAGTTGCCAGGTTATCTCAGGTCATTTCTTTCAAGTCAAATCATTCAAAAATAGGAAAATTGGAAAAAAAACTGCAAAATCAGTCCAAGGTACTCAAAAAATGTGGGAAAAATATTAAAAAGTGTTCATTCAAATAACTAATTGGATTAGCCATGTGAATAAAGACTTTAATATTTTTTCCACATTTGTAGAGTGCCTTGGACTGATTTTTGCAGTTTATTCTGATAAATCCCTTACCCATAAAGCACAGACACATTATTTAAGCTACCCCTGAACACTTTTGTTGGATTTTGGAAGAAAATAGGAAATTTTGACTGCTTAGAAAACTTGAATCAACCCACTTTTAAGGGCATATCATTTATAGGGTGACCATACTGTACGTGCCATTTTCAAAAGTCCTGGCCATGATGTCTATACTGTATTTGGGCTTATTTTCCTGTTTGTACAGTATACCTGTTGAAGGTAATGATTTAAAGAGGGTTTGAATGTAGAGGCATTGTACATAATCAAACAATCATGGCATGTGAGAAGGTGGCACTCAAAGTACAGCAGTAAAAGTACCAAGTTCAAAAGTATAGTATGGTATAAGAGCAGCATGATGTCAGCACTGTCGCATCACAGCAAGAAGGTCGCTGGTTCAAGTCCTGGCTGGGCCAGTTGGCATTACTGTGTGGAGTTTATATGTTCTCCTCGTGTTCGTGTGGGTTTCCTCCGGGTGCTCCGGTTTCCCCCACAGTATTTAGAATTGAATAAACTAAATTGTCCGTATGAGAGCGAGTGAGAATGTAAGAACATATGGGTGTTTCCTAGTACTGGGTTGCAGCTTGAAGGGTATCCACTGTGTAAAACATATGCTGGAATAGTTGCCGGTTCATTCCACTGTGGCGACCCCTAATAAATAAGGGACTAAGCCAAAGAAAAATGAATGAATGAATGATGGTATAAGAAGCCATCTGCTCTCTATACCTCTTACAGACATCCTACAACAATCAGTCTATGCAGTGCAAACAGACAAAACCTGAATATTTTGGCCAATATAGAAGAACCAGAAAATACGGTACATACAGTATGGTCTAGGCATGGGCCGGTATAAGACTCTGACTGTATGATAACCTTGGGTAAAAATATCACTGTTCTATGATATAACGGTATTGTGATTACTGCTCTAAAAAGATGTTCTTTTTAAATGTCTGGGTAAAAAACAACATTTTCCCCGATTGAACATGGTATATATTATTTTAACATTTAAAATATTTTAAAACAATAAATGTCAGGCTAAATAATTTTAAAAAGTCGGGACTTCTGCTGTCTTAATTAGTTTCAAAAACACAGATTACTTTTCAACTTTTCAAAAGGCATCTTTGGATATCTTTCTTTTTTTAGATAAAGCAAGCCTCTGCACTATTCAGCTCTACAGCATGCTGGATGCTGGTTTATACGAGATTTGTTTTAAGATGTTTCCTGAATCATGGACTGACCAGTAAATTGTGATGTGGAGGATAATTTTTTATTGTTGCTCTAAAGAAACTCATAATACTTATAAAAAACATGTCTAAAATACCTTACAAATACCTTAGGAACGGTATAACAGACAATTTTAACGGTTTTAAAACCTTGACTTTTCAAAATTGCGGTATACCTTAAAACCAGTTACCGTCCCATGCCTAGTATGGTTCCCCTAATCATTCATTTCTATGGCAAACTGAGACCAAATCAATAATAGCATAAAAATACGAGTACTAGTGCCTTGGCAGACAGCAGTAATTAGAAGCACGAGTCCATCAAAGCACAGAAGTGTTGAGAATGCTTCAGAAAATGTAATTTGGAGGAGTGTCTGTGATTGACTATTGGACGTGTCAGCCTGCAGGTGGAGGTCAGTCCTGGAGAAGCACGACTTAAGGACAGACTGAGGCTGAGTAATCACTGAGTCTCCAATCAATAATGGACATATCACACCCAGTGCCTCCTTCCTGCACATTAAGCCATTTTTAGAGGCGCACGCATAATTGCTTACGAAAGACGTCATGTCCACTTCCCATCCCTACGTTCTGTTTGAGGGCTTAAAGGGATAGTTCACTCATTTACTCGTTATTTACTCACACTCAAGCAGTTCCAAACATTTATGAGTTTTTGTTTCCCCGTTAAGCACAAAAGGAGGTATTTTTAAGAATATTGGTAATCGGTAGCCATTAAAATCCATAGTAGGTTTGTTCAGAATATTTTCAGTAACACTTTAATTAAAGTCACAAATCATGCTATTAACTACTGGCTTATTACCGATTATAAGATGTTAACTGTTTATTAGTAGTTATAAAGTATGATCTTATTCAGCATCCCTTATCCTACCCAAACCTAACCTAACTGGCTATTAATAAGCAGCTAATTAGTACTTTATTAAGCTAGTAGTGTTAGTTAATGGGTTGTTAATACCGTGAATTATGAGCTTGTTACCATATTTTATTTTGTGTTCAACACAAGTAGCAATATAAAATTACAGGTTTGGAATCCCTTTAAGGGACTAAATGTTGATTTTAGGGTGAATTATTGCTTTATTAATAAATAAATAAATAAATAAATAAATAAATAAATAAATAAATACAATTTTCTGGAGCAGTCAATTTTAAGATTTTTGACTTTTCATACAGTTTTTATTTCAGTGTATGTAAAAGAAAACATCCAAAACACACATGTAAGTGTTTCTTTTGTTGCACTTTACCAATTTGAGTCTACAGATTTCAAATACAACACATTTTAAATAATAACTTTTTCTCAAAATTCGTTTTTTTCTCTTGCACTGAGCCATAAATCTCCACTTCAGCAGCATTTGCATACTCCAAATTCCAGTTTTATTCAGATCTGTACTCTGAAGGTTTTTATAAAGGTATTTGTTCATAGATAATTTTCCTGATTATGTACACTGTATTCCTTAAAGGATTGTGTGAAAAATCTGATTAAAGTGTTACCATATTTGGTCCCACTTTATATTAAGTGTCGCTTATACCTGTGAACTTACATGGTAATTAGATGTGTAAGGAGTATGTAACTACAGTGTATGTACACACTGGTACAGAGTATTTACTTGTGTATACTGGTGTAACTACACTCATGTAACAACCAACTGAATAGTATGTGTAAGTACAAATGTGTAACAGGACATTGGTAACAACACTAGGAAAGTACACATCTGTAACAAGAATTATGTAAGTGCATTGTGTAACAACAATATGTACTTGCAGATGTTTTCCCACTTCCACACCTGTTTGCAGATCATGTACTTGTGAACACTGTATGGCTGTATTAGAAGGTTTCACCTTGTGATACAAGTGTACTTGATGGTAAAGGGATCCACAGGATCCACTCAATATAAAGTGTAAAATGGTCACAAATTACTGTTCATACATTCATTCATTCATTTTCTTTTCGGCTTAGATGGGTTGCAGCTGGAAGGGCATTCACTGTGTAAAACATATGCTGGATAAGTTGGCGGTTCATTCCGCTGTGGCGACCCCAGATTAATAAAGGGACTAGGCAGAAACGAAAATGAATTTTATTTTAAACTTTATATTGTGGACTGTTCCTGTGGAGTTACCATGTAACTACACTGTTATTAAAGTGTTGCATAGAAGATATTTCTACAAGTTACACAGTAATTTGTGACCATTTTACACTTTATATTAAGTGGACAGTTCCTGTGGAGTTACCATGTAAGTACACTGGTATCAAAAGGTGAAACCTTCTAATGCAGCATTAGTTCTGCCATACAGTGTTCACAAGTGCATGATCTGCAAACAGGTGTGGAAGTGGGAAAACATCTGCAAGTACATATTGTTGTTACACAATGCACTTACATAATTCTTGTTACAGATGTGTACTTTCCTACTGTTGTTACCAATGTCCTGTTACACATTTGTACTTACACATACTATTCAGTGGGTTGTTACATGAGTGTAGTTACACCAGTAATACAAAAGTAAATACTATGTAAACGTGTGTACATACACTGTAGTTACATACTACTTACACATCTAATTACCATGTAAGTTCACAGGTATAAGCGACAATATAAAGTGGGACCCCATATTTTCTTTTGTGTTTAACAGAAGAATTAATATAAAACATAAAAATGTTTAGAATAATTTCAAGGGAATAAATGTTAATTTTAGAGTCAACAATTCCTTTAAGGCAAATAAATAAATAAATAAATAACTTCCTACTTTCCATAGTTGTTTTTCAGTGTATTGTAAAGATAACTTATACAAAATACACTTCAAGCGTCTCTTTTGTTGCACTTTACCAATTAGAGTCTATAGATTTCAAATACAACACATTTTAAATACAGTTTTTTTTTTCCTCAAAATGAGTTTTTTTCTCTTGCACTGAGCAATAAATCTCCACTTCAGCAGCATTTGCATACTCCAAACTCCACAGTTTTATTCAGATCTGTACTCTGAAGATTTTTAGAGAGGGATTTGTTCATACATAATTTTCCTGATTATGTACAACATTGTATTCCTCAAAGGATTGTGTAAAAAAAAAAAAGAAATAAAAATCTGACTGTTCATAGTACTATCTGAATTATGGACTAAAAAAGAGATAGCCCAAAATCCCCTTTGTAAAAACCTTTGACTCGAGCACATCCCAAAAAAATTAAACAAGGATTTTAAACCATGCTTCAAGCAATGTTCAGATTGTTATCCTAGAAATGTATGCAAATGAAAATAAAGCAAATGTAATCAATAAACTAGGGATGGTGATAACCATAATTAATTATTTTGCCCCATTCACCTGCAGTGTCTTGCCTTAAATGAGAATGCTAATAGGAGTGAGTCTGCCTTCCCAGAGGAATGGCGAGGAAAAAGATTGGCTTTCTCCGTCCCGTGTTGACTTTCCCAGGATGATGAAAGCGAGATCTAAGAGCATGTCCTCCTGACCTCATAAGAAGAGCACAGAGAGCCATGTGTGTGCAGCTCTGGTTGTGCTGGAGATGAAGCTGGCACATGCAGTCATCATACAGTAGCACAGGCCACCCACACCAGTCAGCTGTGCTTCTCTCTGACTCACATTTCAGCAGTAAATCTCACATCACCATGCCGGTTCAGCCAAGAATCCAAAAAAAGACTCTTGATTCTCGAGTGCTCCTCCCAAATGAATGAATCAATCTTGATTTAGCGCAGCGGCCTTCGGTATAAGGCTGGCATACAGATAGTAAAACGCTTTGGGTATGAGGAGTGTTATATCATCGTTGTAACTGTAGGAAATATATATATATATATATATATATATATATTACAATGTAGTTATTTTTGATGCGAATGACAAAGCTGGTGATATATTATGCAATAAATAAATGATGCATCAGGCATCAGTGCAAATATAGCTGGATATTATGAAAAACTAATGTGGAATAATAAAAAAATGGATAGTTTTAACTTCCAGCTGTGCTTTGTGGACTTTTTACATAATTTAGTTTGGTAGAGTTCATATATAAAAGTGTGTTAGAAAATGTATTTAGGCGACGCAGTGGCACAGTAGGTAGTGCTGTCACCTCACAACAAGAAGGTCGCTGGTTCGAGCCTCGGCTGGGTTAGTTGGCGTTTCTGTGTGGAGTTTGCATGTTCTCCCTGCATTCGTGTGGGTTTTCTCCAGGTGCTCCGGTTTCCCCCACAGTCCAAAAGACATGTGGTACAGGTGAATTGGGTAGGCTAAATTGTCCGTAGTGTATGTGTGTGAATGAGTGTGTGTGGATGTTTCCCAGAGATGGGTTGCAGCTGGAAGGGCATCCACTACATAAAACAAATGCTGGATAAGTTGGTGGTTCCTGTCTGCTGTGGTGACCCCAGATTAATAAAGGGACTAAGCCAAAAGAAAATGAATGAATGAAAATGTATTTAAAGATACCACTCTTTAAATCAATTTAAGACACATCACTCACCACATCTGTGTCTGTATTAAATATTGGTTATTGGAGTAAATAATTTGTATGTGTTAATTATTGTAAAATGTTAATATTGTTTTTCAATTTAATTAGCATACTGTCATTTAGAGCATTAATTTATTTATTTATTCATTTTATATATATATAAGTTTTAGAACTCATTTTTTATAAAATGACAGTTGGTCAGAATAATAAAATACATAGTAATAAAACATTTCCTAGATTACATTAATTGATTTAATACTAGACACTAGATTACGTAACAATAGTATAATAACATATTACAAAGTTTTAAAACATTGATGTTTATTTTCATTGTATTTCTTTGTCTTTGTTACAGATTATTTTTATGTTGTATATATGGTGCATTTAAAGAAATTAGTATTATTAAACAGTTATATTCATTAAAGGGCACCCAGGATGAAATTCAACTTTGTCAACTTTTTTGGACAGTGTGACTAGTGTGTCCACTGTCATATTGAAGTGATATAAACACAACAAGTCTCTTTTTTAAAATTTACTGATGTAAAATAGGACCTAAATGCCAGTGATTTTGAGGCCCACCGCAACGTGATTGGTAGGAGTGTGGTTTTCCCCTCCCACCGAATTGATTGACAGGTGCCATAATCACAAATATACACATGTCCACAGAACCTTTTTTGCAAAGAAACTGGAATTAAAACATTCTAACTCTTTGCAATCAGCTAAACCTCAATAATTATTTTAAAAGTTTAAACTGCTTTTAAAACAGTGCATGTTTGTAATAAAGAGGGTAAAATTGCTATGTAATTCTTAACCGCTATACTCACCATGGCCACATTGTGTCAGTAAACAAATATAGGTGTGAGTGAGTGAGTGAGTGTGTGTGTGTGTGTGTGTGTGTGTGTGTGTGTGTGGTGTGTGTGTGTGTGTGTGTGTGTGTGTGTGTGTGTGTGTGTGTGTGTGTACTGCAAACATCATTTGTGTGTGACTCATCATTTCAGAAAGGCTTGAATAAACTCCACCACAAATACATTGAATAAATTTACTTATGTAATTTTGACTATTTCAGCTTCATCCGTTTCTGATTCTGTTTCTATCACTGACGGCTGTTTATCTGACATAACGCAGGAGAAGCAGACACGCACGTCAGAGCAGTGGGCGGGGAGAAGCAGCTCATTTTCATTTAAAGCCACAGGCTACAAAAGCAGCTACAGTGTTCTCAGACACCAAAATGGGCAGATTCTGGAGGCTATAATAAATAATCTCATGGGTGTTTTAAGCTGAAACTTTATAGACACATTCTGGAGACACCAAAGTCTTATCTTATATCTTGTAAAAAGGGGTAAAATAGGAGCTCTTTAAAATAATCACCTAACATCTTTAGGAACTGAAAGCGAACACATTTAAATGCATTGTGTGGATGTACAGTTGAAATCAGAATTATTAGCCATCCTAAATTATTAACCCCCTTTATATTTTTTCCCCAATTTCTGTTTAACGGGGAAAAAAAAGATTTCTAATAACTGATTTCTTTTATATTTGCAATGAAGACGGTACAGAGTATTTTACTAGATATTTTTCAAGATACTAGTATTCAGCTTAAAGTGACATTTAAAGGCTTAAGTAGGTTAATTAGGTTAATTAGACAAGTTAGGGTAATTAGGCTAAATATTGTATAGCGATGGTTTGTTTGTAGACAATCGAAAAAATATATATTGCTTAAGCGGGTTTAGAATATTGACCTTAAAATTACTTTTTTTTAAATTAAAAACTGCTTTTGTTCTAGCCGAAATAAAACAAATAAGACTTTCTCTAGAAGAAAAAATATTATAGGAAATACTGTGAAAAATTCCTTGCTCTGTTAAACATCATTTGAGAAATATTTGAAAAAGAAAACAAAATTTAAAGGAGGGCTAATCATTTTGACTTCAACTGTACATATCATAATATTGAAGACAATGCATTGCCAATCTCGTTTTATTACAACTTCAACTACATAAACAACGTACAGACAGACAAACAGACATGTGATATGTATCTGAAGACGAGCACAGTTTGGCCTGGTGGGGTTTAGCGAGGCGCATGAAAGAGTGAGTGGGAAAAAAGAACAGCAGTTGGGCTGTGGAGAAACAGTACAGCGAGTAAAACAGAGAGAGAAGCGCCTGGAGCGTCCCACTTATCTCAACCCTCACTGTTTGTCCATGATAACAGTCTATGCTCTCTTACACACTGCCGTCTGCACAGAAATAACTCGCTACACACACAGACACAGCTCTCATGACAAATAACCGGGCAGCGCAAGGCCCATTCGGGCTAGTGTTCGGAAAATGAGCAAATTCCACTCAGGCATTGGAGTTCAATCAAGCCTGCATGACAGACTGCTATAAAGAGGACAGCAGATGAAAAGAAGAGAAGGAGGAATACCTGCAGCCCTCTGTTATTTCGCATAAATCCGTACAAGTCTAGACGAATCCTTAATTTGACAGATATACCAGAGGAGTGTGTATGCTATGTGGGACACTGAAACATCACCGGGAGCTCCTGTATTTGGACATCTTTAAACTAAAGGCAAATGCAGAGTGCCAGTAGTTCTCAACTGTTAATTCATTCCTGAAACAAAGATAGAGAGAGAGAGAGAGAGAGAGAGAGAGAGAGAGAGAGAGAGAGAGAGAGAGAGAGAGAAAGAGAGAGAGAGAGAAAGAAAGAAAGAAAGAAAGAAAGAAAGAAAGAAAGAAAGAAAGAAAGAAAGAAAGAAAGAAAGAATAGGGGTGTCAAAATTAATCGTTTCTTCGGTGCACTGCGATGCAGACGCGGACAATTCGGTATCGCTTCAGTAATAATCATAACCTGTTATTATATACTGACGTCATTTATCTCACATGCGCTATGTCGCCGTAGCTTACTATGGCAAAGGAGGCGAGCAGCGAGTGCGAATATTTACAACGCTCTAACTACGTAAAAACTCTGAAACTGTGCACAATTTCACTGCGTGTGTGTTTGCTGAACTCGGTTTCACTGACACTTACAGCAAAAGCCCCTATTTCACGGCGATTAAGAGAATGAAAGTAAACTCCATTTCTCTCTCTCTCTCTCACTGTGGCCCATGAGTGCATCTGTGAAGAGCGCCAGCGTGTAAGAGCCAATCGCAGACCTTTCTGTTGAGCGCGTGACCAATCAAAGGGGTGTAAGAAAGAACTTGGTAGACAACATAGACAAGGCTCAGAAAGCGAGCGGGATTGTTGTTTAAAGGTACAGTTTATATATCTGACTGTTTGTTTTAAAGGACAAAATTGTTTTACAAATAGTATATAAATATATTTATACATTTTAATACAAGAATTGCTGTGCTGTGAAGAAAATATAAAACTGTATGGAAAGAATCGTCAATGCACCGTGATGCACCGAGATATCGAATTGCATAGAATCGATCGCATGATAATCGTAACCGAACCGTGAGACCAGTGTAGGTTCACACCTCTAAGAAAGAAAGAAAGAAAAGAATCCCATGCAGATCTCAATTTTCAGATCTCAAATTTCTCTCGCGAGTGCCATTTGTGCCTGCTGATCTCGCGTGAATCCACCAGAGGCCGCTGTGTACGCTTTTTCAGATCTCAAATTTCTCTCGCGAGTGCCATTTGTGCCTGCTTATCTCGCGTAAATCCACCAAAGGCCGCTGTGTATGCTTTTTCAGATCTCAAATTTCACCCGCGAGTGCCATTCGCGCCTGCTCTTCTCCCGTAGATCCACCAGAGGTCGCTGTGTATGCTTTTTGAGATCTCAAAATTCTCTTGCAAGTATCATTCGCGCCTGCTGATCTCGCGTATATCTACCATAGGCTGCTGTGTACGCTTTTACAGATCTCAAATTTCTCTCGCGAGTGAGAAAGAAAGAAAGAAAGAAAGAAAGAAAGAAAGAAAGAAAGAAAGAAAGAAAGAAAGAAAGAAAGAAAGAAAGAAAGAAAGAAAGAAAGAAAGAAAGAAAGAAAGAAAGAAAGAAAGAAAGAAAGAAAGAAAGAAAGAAAGAAAGAAAGAAAGAAAGAAAGAAAGAAAGAAAGAAAGAAAGAAAGAAAGAAAGAAAGAAAGAATCCCAGATCTCAATTTTCAGAATTCAAATTTCTCTCGCAAGTGCCATTTGTGCCTGCTGATCTCGCGTGAATCCACTAGAGGCCGATGTGTACGCTTTTTCAGATCTCAAACTTCTCTCGCGAGTGCCATTTGTGACTGCTGATCTCGCTTAAATCCACCAGAGGTCGCTGTGTACACTTTTACAGATCTCAAATTTCTCTCGCGAGTGCCATATGTGCCTGCTGATCTCGCGTAAATCCACCAGAGACCGCTGTGTACGCTTTTACAGATCTCAAATTTCTCTCGCCAGTGCCATTTCTGCTTGCTGATCTTGCGTATATCTACCAGAGGCTGCTGTGTACGCTTTTACAGATCTCAAATTTCTCTCGTGAGTGCCATTTGTGCCTGCTGATCTCGCGTAAATCCACCAAAGGCCGCTGTGTACGCTTTTTCAGATCTCAAGTTTCACTCGCGAGTGACATTCGTGCCTGCTCTTCTCCCGTAAATCCACCAGAGGCCCTTTTTTTTATGCTTTTTGAGATCTCAAAATTCTCTTGCAAGTACCATTCGTGCCTACTTTTCTCACGTAAATCCACCAAACGCCGCTGTGTACGCTTTTTCAGATCTCAAATTTCTCTCGCGAGTACCATTCGCGCCTGCTCTTCTCCCGTAAATCCACCAGAGGCCGCTGTGTACGCTTTTACAGATCTCAAATTTCTCTCGCGAGTACCATTCGCGCCTGCTCTTCTCCCGTAAATCCACAGAGGCCGCTGTGTACGCTTTTTGAGATCTCAATTTTCTTGCAAGTACCATTCATGCCTGCTTTTCTCATGTAAATCCACCAGAGGGCGCTTTCGACTGACTCACTGCCCAATCGACTGACCCACCCTCCTCTTTCCCTAAACTCAACTGACAGAGTTTTCAAAAGCAATCCATAAAAAGAAAACGCCTGGTTTTAACCACATTTTCAGATTTTACCACATTCTCACCCTGTTATTTACTTATTTAAAAAAATAAATAAATTGGCTTTTGTTTTTGTCTGACCTGCTTTCTGGAACTGTTCTGCCGGACTTGAACCCCGTCATCACGGTCAACGCAGTCGATGTACGCAGCAAGCCACTGGACAAACTGGTAACAGCAAAAAAGCTGTCCATGCAGAGGTAAGCGGTCAGCTGGTAAGAATGAAAAGGAACGGCATCATACCACCACGTAGCATTCGTTTTAAAGACGAAATGCAGCCATACGTACCATACGTGACTACATAATTCACTATCTACAAAATATATAGGGTTACGTTTTCAAAATGAGCCTATGTTGATAAGATTACAAGTATAACGACAGAGTTTTCTTTTTTTTTTATTAAGATGATGATTTGTGAATGCCTAGTGTTTAGAAATTGTCATTAAACTAAAATACAAATCATTTTTAAATGCATTTAACCGAACCTTTTATTGAATTTTACTGCATGTTTCTTTAACCAAATCAAAGAATTCCAAATATATGTCAGATTTATTGGTTGTCTGTCAATATTTTAGGAATATTGCAGCTTTTAATGTTAATTTATAACTTCAAAAGGTAATCTTATCTGCATTTTAAATTGATTTTTAGGTAATAATCATAATTATTTTCCCTAATTAACATTTGCCATCACTTATCAACTTGATCTTTATGAATTCAATAGTTTATTTTTAATGAAACAATCAATCAATCATAATTTAATGTGATCAGGGCTCGAAATTGCGACAATTTTGGTCGCATATGCGCCTGAAATTTTATCCATGCAACCTCTAAATATATTTGGGAGCATTTGTGCAAGTGCATAAAATTGATGTCGTGCGACCAGTTTTCACAACAAAATGTTCACCACATGCGCGGATTTAGGAGGCATTCACGCATTAGGCATCTTTGCACCTAAAAACACCAAACGCAGTGCTCAGCAATAGTTTAAAACAGTTGACATGTCAACTTGCTGCAGTAAACAAAGCCTGCAATGCTTGCCCCGCCTTCAAGCTTTTCTTATTGGCCCACTGCGCTAGAACAGAACACGAATGGATTGATTAATATCAGCTGTCAATCACTCAGTTCCGATGACAGGGAGCTACAGCCGCGAAAATGTAAAGGTCTGGATCCGAGAGAATAAAAACAACACTTGCAGATTTTGTTTTAGAAAACCACTTAAAGTTACAAATAATGACACATCTGATTAGTGATCATGTGCTGAATGTCAATCCAGCATTTACACTTTTCAAAGAGCGGATAAAAGACTTCCAGTAGTTAAAGTCCGCTATGAAAATTACTAAAGCCATTGTCCGTAAAGCCGGTGGGACAGAGTTTTCAGGTAACAGTGTTTGCCACTGAATCTACACCTTTTAAGCACGAGATGTTCTAACATGATTTAATCCTTCATTTAATTGTCACAATGCTGTCAGTCGTGCAATTGATACCGCAATCACCATCGCTAAAGAGCATGCATTCACTGAGATAAAACTAATATTGCAGCTCATGAAAAGACCGTTATTGCTATGAAGATGACGTATGCAAACAATAAGTTGTATGTCAATATCATCTGTGCAATATCAAACACCACCAGCTAATATTATTAATTTAGTTCATCTCATTCACGTCAAGCAGTGCGTGCAGGGCCGGTGAGCGCATGCAGATTTTTCTTAATTTGTTAGTTGTGATTAGTGTTAATATATAATAGAATCTGTTAATATAAAACGTGTAGTAACGGTGCTCATAATTTTTGGTGGGTGCAACTAAATTTTGTCTGGTGCGCCTACATTTTTGAAGTTAGGAGCACCGGTGCTACCAAGAAAAAAGGTTAATTTCGAGCCCTGTCAATGTACCAATTAAAATGACAATTTTACATTTTAATAAATGCATTTGGTCACACTTTATTTTGACGGTCCGTTTGTTGAATTTAAGTTACATTGCAACTAATTATCATTAGATTATAAGTAGACTGTTAGGTTGGGGTTAGGGTTGGGGTTGGGGTTAGGGTTAGTGTAAGTTGACATGTAATTGCAAAGTTTCTTATAGTCAGTTAAATGTCTGTTGAAGGACTGTTAAATGTCAGTGTCAACAGATATTAAGTAGACAGTCTACTAATACTCAAATGGACCATCAAAATAAAGTGTTACCATGCATTTTCATACATTAGTACTGAGTTTTATGATTAAACTAAGCACAGATTGTTTTTATTGGGAGAAAAACCTTAAATTGTATAATTATTGATTTTTTGGCTTTTTTGATTTTTTAACATTTAAATACAGCAAAACAAAGTTAAAATGTTTTTATACCTAAATGAAATGCAAATGTTACTTGCACATAGAAAAGCTGCCTGTATATTAGAATGTTGTGGATTTTCCATTACGAAAAGTAAGAGTCACATTATTTTTAAGGCATCGTTCAGGTCAACATCATAGAACTGCAATGCTGAGCAATAATATTATATTAGTGAGGCTTGGCTTAGCAAACACCACTTATTCACTACAGAAACTATTGCTTATTAAATAACACTTTGAAGATGCTCATGTGAGCCAATTTCTCCGAGCTGTTTTTGGTCTGTCACATTGAATCGTGTAAATGTGTGTTCAATGCACAAACACGTTAGATGAAACGGCTGACTGAGATTCCTGATTAGCCTCCTTCCTCTGTGATCAGCATGTCTTAGAAGATATTATGGGCGCTACAAAAGTAATTACGTGGCTTATTTGTGCCTTTAAACCTTTGCCAGGTCCAGGGTTATACAGCATAGGCAATAGCAAATTTTATTCTATAATAATCCAAGTAACCTTTATAAGCCATACTACACAACATTTTTTGATAATATTTTACTTGAAGTGGATGTTCATAAGACTGTCATGACACCTTTATAATCTTGAAATGACATATGACATTAATATGAAGAAGATTTTATGCATGCTTATTAGGGGTGTGACGAGATGCCTACTCCACGAGACGAGACGAGATACGAGATTGGGTTCACGAGAACGAGACGAGACGAGATTTTTACACTATTTTTAAGAAATCCTCAATGATGAAATATATGAATGGAAAATAGTCTTTTATTCAGCTGGGAAAAAAAAGCCAAATCACAAAACTACTTAGGTGCTTTCTTTAAATCAACTTGTAATGAATGTTATTTCACTTCTATTTTAATGAACTATACGCAGTAATGGACATGCAAACACTGCTAAATATTTTGCTAATAGCCTATGTGAATGGAAAATAATCTTTTTATATATAATTTCAAATATTAGCAAAATATTTGCTAATATATGAATGGAAAATAGATTTTTATTCAACTAGAAAAAGAAAAAAAAATAATAAAAAAAAAAATCACAAAATACAAAACAATTTAGGTGCTTTTTGAAATCATTGTAATGAATAGTATTTTATTTCTATTTAAATGAATTCTATGTCATAAAGGACATGCTAAATATTTAGCTATAAACTCTACCGACTGGCTTCTCCCCTGTACAATTTCACATGATATATCGAACTTATTTCCACACACTGAAACAAATATATGTAATTTTTTAATTTAATAAATGAGTTTCACTTTCATTTAGCAAGATTTTATTCTGGCCCCGTGACTCACTCTGAGCTACTGGATGCGAATATGAAGGACTGGAGAGTTGTTTTAATGGAGTTTGATACCGCACGCAGAATGAAAAAACAAAAAATTCAGCTTTTCCGGGACAGTATAAGCGTGTGTTCCGTGATGATGATGTGACGATGAGTCTCCAGGAGTTCATTCAGTGAGTGTGTGTGTTTGTTTGCGCGCGCTTAGAGATGTGTTTGTCTGTGGTGCTTTACTGACTCGCTAGGTGTGTAGGTCCTGTCGCAAAATGACATTTAATGACAAATTCAATATATTAGAAAAAAATATTAAGAAAAATATGAATGACACTGCTAAAAAAAATTATAATGGCATCATGACAGTCATGTTTATGACAGATTTATGACAAGTTATGTGGTCTTAGTAATGTCAAGTTGTCCTTACAAAGACAAGTTATAATGTATTTGGTTATGTCATGCTGTCATAAAGACATCTCAAACAAATCTTTGCATTTCAAATGACAGTTGACAATTGACCGAAAACACTTGACAATTGTAAGTAAGCATGCAAAAGTTGTTAAGCATATGAAAAAAACATTCATATTCATGATGTGTCATGCCATTATTATAAAGGTTTCTTGACAATCTAGAGATCAACATGAAGTCAGCATGAAATATAATATCCTATAACTGAATGTGAAAAAGGGGTGGGGTTTAGTCATAGTACTACTTCATTGGTCAAGGATGCCCAGAGGACATCTGACTGACATTTTAATCAACCGGTCACAGTGTATTTAGTTCATTATCATGTTTTATGGTGTTTAAATGTAATATTGATCTCCCTATTATGTATATCAGACTGGGGTGTAAAACTCTTGGATGTGTCCATGAGTTATAACTTTACTTACTTTACATACTTTTGATGTATGTAAACATACTTTTCCACATACTTTTCAAACTTGGTTGATCCAGATGAGCATGCTTTGGGGAACCCAAAAATGTTAATACTTCTGCATCATTACAAAAATATTATTGTGATCTTTGGGGAATCCAAAACACTTATTTTTTAATGTTACAAAAATGATTGGTAATTCTCAAAATGGTACTTCTATCACTTCATTACAATAGCCCCCTTTCTCGACTCTTCAAGTGTGTATTATGAGATCAATTCAACAATTTCTGGAGATCCTAAAGACTTTAAGTGTGTTTTGGTGGCTCCACAACCTTTAGAACATACCTAAACTGTGTGCAACCGTAAAACGTTTAGGGTCAGCTTGGAAGACAGTGTTTAGACCAATGATTCTAGCAGTGAATCCACAGGGCTGTGATTGAAGGCCATAATATTTATACAACACACACAGGGCTATATATCAGAGCAGAGAGCTGTTCGACAGGAAAGGGTAATTACCCCAGTCTGTGCACCGTGTTCCTCTGCTCTTACAGCCAGACTTCATTCAGCGCTCTGACCTGAAATCCACACTGATACAAGGCGGGAACCAAACAGAGATGTGGTGACATGCTTTAGTGAAGCTTTTCTCTCCTTTCTACCAAGTACCTTACTTGCCCCGATCCACTTGAGTGGTAAATGTGTCATTATCCCAAGAGGGGACACCCATCTAAGCTGTCATTGCAGCCAGGGTTGAGTGGATGAAACCAAATGTTGTCAACCTAATGTCACGATCGCTTCAGGACTGCGAGACTGAGCTGATAAGGACGCCTGAACATCGTAGTCCTGCTAAACCAGTGATGACAGGGTGAGTGGCATTAAACGCAATTCCTCTCCAAACAATCAGTTCAAAAGAGAGGCTCCGTTCTGGCTCTCTAGATGATTAAAGATGAGATTTGCGATGAGGCCCAGCATCTGGTAACACAATTGAAGATTCAGGGAAGCAGAGACTAATGAGCTGCCTTCTCCCTCAGTGTCTGACTTCCATATTGTACCGTCCCATGTCATTATGTATGAATGACAAAAGACAAATCAAAGTTGGGTTCTAATACACTACTGTTGATCTAGGGTTTGAAAAATATCAAGTAGTTTTGGCAGATAAATGGAAGTTCTGCATTTAGGCAACCCTATCGAAAGGATTCAAGTTCAGAGTTGCATGTTTATTTTGTTATTTTTATATTTTCATCTTAAACTTCAGTTCTTTTGTTAGTATGTCTTTGAAACATTTCTATTTATAGGTAAACAATTTTTTAGGTAAGCTAATTTCAGTCTTGGCTTGCATCCCTTCAATTATGCAGGAAAAACAATACGGCACATTTCGAGAAGTAAACAGTTGAAATGCTATTTTAAGTCTAAGTACTGAAAGTGTTTTGAAGGACAACCTTTCCTGGCCAACGTCTGTGTGGTTTGATGTCACTTCCATTTCCTTCTAATTGAATCAGCTGTGCCCACTGGAGCACATCTGAATCCTTATGCTTCAGTATTGTTTTGCATCTTTTCCATAAATAATGCCTTAGTTGCTCTTTACTCTAAGCTTCTCTGCAAAAATCTTTATTCTTAGTTTTCACAGCTGTCCTTGAGATCCGTGGTGATCTCTTAACTCTGATACAGTTTCCACTACAATGAATTGCAGATAAAAGCAGATTGTTGGTTAATTGCGTGCTTTTTATGCCAACTGTATTCATTTGTTTAAATATACAATGTTTGCAACATAACCGATGGTTTTCCAAGTGGAAGGTTATGGCTATGACAAGCCATAACTGGTATCTTACTGGCACTAATGTGATGTCTTTGTCTCCTCATGGTCATTACTGTCCTTGTGCCAATCCAAAAAAACACCAGTATAGATTCAATTGTAACTGTACCTGCAAGGTCTGGAAGATAATGATCCTGTCACCAGGCAGAGATGAACTGGCACAGGCGTTAATCCAAAATAACCACATGGGAACTTGAGAAAGGTTCAATGAAATGGGCAGAGCAGTTTAGAGCATTAAATTCTACTACAGCTAGAGTTTTCAAATAAGTGTTAGAGGACCCTTGGGGTTCACAGAAGTACTGCAGAGCATATCAAATCTGATAAACCATACCTTGTACCATAAGCCAAATTATAATGGTTTCTGAATGATCGTGTGACAATGAAGATGGCTAAAGCTATGCCATGAAACACATTTTAAAATAATCAAGAGTTTAAAAATATCTCAGTTATTATATCTCACAATATTTACAGCATGTTTTTTTATTAAATAAGATCTCACTGACACCCAGATTTTACAAGTTAGTGTACATGGGAATCAAAAATCGATTCAGATTTTGAAATCCAATATTTAGAAATTGGATTCTTATTCCCAAATGAAAATTTTAATTCTGCTTATTGATTCCTGTACACATAATATAGAATAGGCTTTATGTATTTGGTCAAAACATTTGAAATTGCATATTAACATACACTTGAATGTAATTTGTTCATTCATCATATATCCTGATTCCTGTTAAGGGATCTAAATAATAGTGAGCACTAACCTGCACTATAGTCAACAGCTCAGGCAAGCCATTCATGTAAGCCCTGCACAAATGAACAAGTGTGTGATTTATAAAATTTGACTTTTTTTCACCACACTGGAATCGAAACTGTTCTCCAAAAAGAATGGAGAAACAGAATCATGCATAGAATCGATGATAAATCAAATGATACCCAACCTGAATTTAGAACAGCTTGTCAAGCAGAGGTTAGACATGACTGTAAGTGCCTAAAGCCCCTTAGCTGTTCTATATTCACTTCAGAGAGCCTATTGCTTATCTAAAATGGATACAAAACAATACATACTGTATACTAAAAGGCAGAAATATATTAATGTTACTTTTCTAAAATATGAAACATTAAATGCAATCCTTCCACTAGAACTGTTTCTGACAGTGCCAATAAATAACAACAAAATGATCCTAGCTGTAACAAGCTTTATCTTATGAAGCTCAAATAGAACAAGTCTGTTTTTTTATTTATTTATTGGCACTATATATGATATTTCCTCCCACACGTACATCTGATTATCTCTACCACACCACACTGATTCAGAGCGTAGAGCGAGTTCACCTATAAGAAGCTTTATTAAACACTAACTTGATGAATGTACTGTAATATACCTGAAACATAAAATATAATGCACCATGGAAACTGGGATATCACATCCAACGTATCTCTCGCATAAGAATACTTTCTTTGACATGACGCAAGCAGAGGATACTAATAAATCATTAAATTATTTTTAAAAAACAGTTAATATAGCTGAAATACATAATATATGAAACCATAGCAGCACAGTGTCTGATGTAATAGTGATGTAATGAGGCCACAGGTGTATGCTTGTAAAGTCATTTACAACAGCTTCAAGCCTGGCTCAGCCAATCAGAATCAAGAACCAGAATTATCAGCTTCATAAATTACAAAACTCGTGCAGCGGTAAACACCATGCTAAAGCCACAAGTCTGCACATCATTACTCTAGATAAAAAATGTGATCTGCATACCAAATAGTCTTCAGCTGTAACCTTCTGCTCCTCCTTACTGAATACTGATTCAGTCATCCCAAGCACATGTTGAGTAAATCCCACAGTCACAGCCCAAGGCCGTCCTCCTTGAACTCTAATCTCAGAACATCTCTTATCGACGATGCTGAACGACATGATTAAAAAGGAGCCAGGACAATCCAGCCTTCCACTTGGGATCTCCTTTTCTCCACGGCCTCTGTCAATCACCCAGGTAGCTTCCATATGGCTTTGCCAGGGCGGCCAATTAGGCAGTTTCAGCAGTCACCTCTGTGGTGCATTAAGCACCCTGTGGACATTAGAGATTCTGTCTGTAGAGCCTGTGTATGGTAATGAGAAGAGGTAAAGAGAAAGTCTTCTGGAAGCCCAAGAACTCACTTGGTTCTTTTCTTTTTTTATATATATATTTTCGAAGCTCTTAAGAGATGCTGGCTGTTCTCGCTCCGACTGCCACTCCAAAAAGCAAATGGCCTGGGGCTCCGGCACTTCAGCCCCCATTAGCAATGAAACAAATCACAGCGGTTGCAAAGGCCTACCTGTGAAATGTGCACCATTTGTCTCCGATGAACTTCTCTCTGAGCCTGGAAGCTTATTTGCGGAGGTGGAATCCTTCAAAAGTGTACAGACATCTACACATATCGACTTAAGACCAGCAGAGAGGAAGAGAAACGCCGTTGGACTGATGAAGTGAGTGATTATGGAGGTTACTTGCCTTGACAACCTGGCATCAAAATGTAAGTAATTTGAATGATATTGATGAGAAAAAAAAGCTAACTTGTATATCAATGTAATCTTCCAGGCTTTGAAAGCTCATGGACGTACAGCGGTGAAGCTGAGGGTAGTATCGGGGAATTGATGTCGACAATGCTAATTTTCAGGTCTGGCAAACTGGAGAAAGCAGTGAAACAGAAAATGGAAAAATGAAAGGCAAGCTCCTGCTCACAGGGTCTCCTTCATCATGCAACCATATCTAAAAACAACAACTAGCAATTTCACACAGTAATTGACAAACATTTTGCCAAAATTAGAAGCAGGGAAACAACCTTTTGTTCAGCTGTTTTTCTTTTTGTGCCCTGGCTGTCCATGATGGCAAAGTAGGATTAAAGGTGTAGTTTGGTTCGATTCTTTTAAGTCTGGAGTAATGTTTTTAGTCCTGATTCACCGAGTGCTTACACCATGGGTGGCACATGTCCCCCACACTTTAATATAACAGAAATCATCCCGAGCACAAAATAGAATAGAATAGACCCTTTTCACATTCTTGGGTTTATCAGTAGCGAAGGTTGTCATAGTTGTGTAAACTTAGACCGCAGTGATTGGGAGAATACAACAAATACATTTTTACCATCCTATTTGCTAAAATAATAAAGGAAAAACTCCATGATGGTGTTATTAAGACTTTCAGAAAAAGGAAAAATGGGTGGGTCTGATAACAGCAGACAGAAGAGAGAACAATGTCAAAACTACTGTCCTGCCAATTGACACTGCATTAGAAACACCTCGCCTAAGCGGGGATTCATTTTTTTGTAATTTGATGTAAAGATGATATAGTACATATGTAAATGCACATAAATGTTCATACTATTTTTATCTAAATATTAAAAAAACATTAAATGCGTCATAACAGTCTTATGAAAAGAGTCCATGAAATTACACTTAACATTCTATCGCCCCACTTTTAAAATGAGGCTACATTCTTGCTCACATTGTCATTTTTAAGATGAAATGAAAACTCTTTCATGACATATTCAGTAGTCAACATTTAAAGTGGTTCAAAACCTTTCATCAAAGTTGTCCTGAAACTATTAAACTTCACCCATTCTTGCCTTAGAACAATTTTGAAAAAACTTTTTGATCCACCTAAAACGTTGACTACTGTATTTTTGCAACAACATTTAGCAACAACAGATGCCAACAGGTAAATGGTAAGATAAGAGCATTGTGTAAATAAAGAAAACATATTTGCATCTTACTGAAAACTAGAGGGGGCGGCATGGTGGCTCAGTTGTTAGCACTGTCGCCTCACAGCAAGAAGGCCACTGGTTTGAGTCACAGCTTGGCCAGTTAGCATTTCTGTGTGGAGTTTGCATGTTCTTCCCGTGTTCGTGTGGGTTTCCCCCGGGTGCTTTGGTTTTCCCCACAGTCCAAAGACATGCGCTATAGGTAAATTGGGTAAACAAAATTGGTAATAGAGTGTATGAGTGTGTGTATAAATGAGAGTGTATGGGTGTTTTCCAGTACTAGGTTGCAGCTGGAAGGGCATCTACTGTGTAAAACATATGCTGGAATAGTTGGCGGTTCATTCCACTGTGGCGACCCCTGATAAATAAGGGACTAAACCTTAGGAAAATAAATGAATAAATGAATGATTGAATAAATGAATAAATGAATGAATGAAAACTAGAGCTGTAGCACACAATTGACCGAGAAACAGATTCTGCATCAATTTTGAGATTTTCAAAATGAATCTCTTGAATGGATCCTGAGTTTATAGTTATTAACAGCAAATGGCACTTATGCTTTACAAACAGCAATACTCTGCTTGCATCCAATTCCTTACAAATAACACTTGAACCCAAAATAATTATGAATAAAGCAAATTACAAGAGTGTTCATAATGTGCCGTGTTCACATTAATCTTGTGACATTAAAGCCAACATACATGACTCAGCTAAATGCACAAGAACTCTTCCTCATGAGCATTTGACTGTATGGTTAAAAACTAACCTAGAGCTGTTAAAACTAAACTCACAAACGATTCAAGAGAAAATAGAGATGCATTTTGAAAACCTAAGAATTGAGGCAGGATCATTTTCTCTTTTTCACTTTTTTGCCACAGCTTTGAGAACTTTTTAATTCAATCATTCATTTATTTTCCTTCGGCTTAGTCCCTTTATTCATCAGGGGTCACCACAGCGGAATGAACTGCCAACTTATTCAGCATATGTTTTACACAGCGTATGCCTTCCAGCTGCAAACCAGTACTGGCAAACATTCATACACACTCACTCACTCACACACATACACTACAGGCAATTTAGCTTACCCAATTCACCTATAGCGCATGTCTTTGGACTGTGGAGAAAACTGGAGCCCCCTGAGGAAAGCCATGTGAACACAAGGAGAATATGCAATCTCAACACAGAAATGCAAACGGGCCCAGCCGAGACTCGAACCAGCGACCTTCTTGCTGTGAGGCGACAGTGCTAACCACTGAGCCACCATGTCGCCCCAACTCATTTTTACTAGGGTTAAAAAGTAGTATGTATTTAGGTACAAAATACTAAAGTACAAAAAAAATACTTGAATACCAAAAAAAGAATTTAAAAGATGACCACATCACCAGTGAGCTCTCCAGATTGTTGCTGTTATAGTCAGGCTCAAGAGCTGATTGTTTTTTTGGTATTAATCCTTTAACTCAATGCTAAATTATTCATACCCCAGGGTTATGAATAATTCCAGTCTTGACTGACTGTACTGGGCTAAAAGTTATTATATGCTTATACAAATAAAGTCATAATGGGCATATAACATATGTAAACAAGTCTATATTTCAGTCAACTCAAATGGGGAAGTTCAAACTTGCATATACCACTCTAACAGACCAATCACAGGATGCTAAGACAAAATTTAAATGCAATTGCTTTTAAAAGCAAAGCGGTGTGAGATCTGAAAGGAAGAAATTAGAGGTTACCAAGATTGATGAAAAATGTCCTCAGGCATTAAATAAGACCAGCTTCTAGGTTTTTTTTTATGCCTTGCAGAACCTTAGAAGGTCATTTAAAACACACACACACACACACACACACACACATTTCATTAATTTATCAGTCAATTACAGCATGTCACATCCTTAAAGTCACAACAATCTTTTATGTTCACCCTCAGTCTTCGATAAGTGAGCGCAGAGGCATCAGATCATGTACGATACTTCAGTCACTCGCGTTATAAATCTCTGCAGGGAATCCGCTCATCTTCAAAAGACTCTTGGACCGTTTTTCTGCCGTCGACACGAGCGTAATTGTTAATTCTGAGATATTAGACTACATACATCCCAACTGTGTCTCACAGGATATATGCACGTCATTCGGTCTCATCACAAGACTGACACGATAGCTGCTGTTTCAGCTCGGCATGAACTTGATGAGTTGCACTACAAAGGTGGTGCGCAAAGTTACGATAAAATAAAGTGAGTGCTGTAAAAGAAGCTCATGTGACCTCGAATGGCCTTGAAAGGGAACTCAGCTGGAGACACATCTGACAGCTGACACTTCCAGGGCAACATGAAAGAGGCATTTTCGGAGGGTGGGTGACATTCAGAATGTGCTCGACAGCCAAAACACTCGAATCAAATGTCGGTAAAATAACATCTTGCTAAATTCAAATGGCACGCATCAAACTCTCAAATCTACTGTTGCACTTCATGAGCCAAAGAGTTAACGGTGGCAAGTTGTGTGCGATATGAAGTGCAAAAGCCATGCTGTGTAATATCGGGAAAAAGAAAAGCTGAATAAATGGCAAACTATTATATTGTGCAAGCCTCTAGGAAAATAACGCACTGTGGAGGCTGCAATTTTCAGCCGTTCACCTGGGCTAAACTGATTTGTGCCAATAATTATTAAGTATGATATACTGACTGCGCTGGGCTGGAGAAGAGGCCTGGAAAATTCAGTTAAACATTACTGACCACAGAATCGATACTAGACACAGAGGATAGATATATGGATGTGTCATGCTCTCTGACATTATATTCTGCTCATTGACTGACGTATGGATTTTGAAATGGCCGTGGCTGCTGGAGGCTCTGAGAGAACAACCCATGGTAAATGCTTTTATCATTTCATTCTGAACGCTTGCTTTTGGTAGTGCGGTTTATATTATTAGTCCACCATTACAATAATCATTTCAGAATCAGGACTGCAGTTTGTTTTGTTCTTTGTTATTTTTACAGGACTGCAGATTTATTATGTGAACTCTGATGTACAGCTTAAAAAGGCACTCTTTACAATGTTTCAATAGTTAATGAATTTACCAACACAAACTGATAATGTAATTTTCTACTAATTAGTCTACTAATTAATTGTAATTAAGTAGAACTTAATGAATACTTGTACTGAATTTATTAATCATAGTGTATATTTACTAATGAATTATTCAATTCCAAATTGATACTTGTTATTAGTTAACACACTGCGAGTTAACATGAACTAACAATGTACAACTTTATTTTCATAAACATTAACGGAGATGAATAAATACTGTAATAAATGCATTGTTCATTATAGTTAATACATTAACATGAACACCAAATCTGACCAAACTAATTAAAATAAACTGAAACACAATTCTTAAGGTTTTTTTTAGGACAACTTAATTGTTTTATGTTCAATCCACTTAAATTGTAAAAATTAATAAAATTAACCTAATCCTGGATTAACATCTATGTTGATACTGAGACATAATTTTTGTTGGAAAATGTAATCTATACCCAATCCCTAGCCCTAAAACCATAACTGTAAATCACTCCCAAAATCAGAGGGGAATAATAGTTGGATAACAATCACGTAGAAGTCCATAAACCTAACCGCAAGCCTAAACTTAACATAAAAGGTAAACATATCCCTTAATTCTGATTGGCTGATTGGAATGTTGTCCCAGGGTCATTTTTTAAAGTGAATGAAATGTTTTAAAATTAATTTTTTTGTACACAGAAGTCATATTAAAATGCTCATAAAAAGATTAAAAATGTTATGCTTCAAATAGTTTGTGTAAATGCAACTTCAAAATAAGAGTTAACTTATAAGAATAAGTGTGTTGTTTCATTTTTACATACATATAGACCAGGGGTGTCCAAACTCGGTCCTGGAGGGCCGGTGTCCTGCCTAGTTTAGCTCCAATTTGTTTCAACACACCTCTCTGGAAGTTTCTAGTATACCTAGAAAGAGCTTGATTAGCTGGTTCAGGTGTGTTTAATTGAGGTTGGAACTAAAATATGCAGGACACCGGCTCTCCAGGACCGAGTTTGGACACCCCTGAAATAGACAATGTAAAAATGAAACACTTATTCTCATTAGTAATTATTAATTTAAAAAATTAAAATGCAAAGAAATAAACTAATTTCATGCCCTGCTACATTTGTTATTCGTAATTTCACATAACCACAATTTGTTATATCATTATGAAGATAATCATGTAAACACTATAAATGAGGAGGACTTCTCTCTTTCTCAATCCCTGGGTCTGAATGCAGACACAGTGGATAGCAGTGCAGCAGGTCTCTTTCCCTGTCTATTCCAACCTTTAACCCTGCCGGTAATCTGGAGGATTTTAAAAGTAGGCGAACACAGCAGCACGGATCTGAATGTGTCCGAATGGTAACAAACTCAACTGATAAAAAGACAAAGTGCACCATTCTCCAATTCTCGTATTGCTCTCCCGACAAAAAATGCTTGCTGCAAACCAACAGCTTTGCTGTATCGGCCCTGACAGCATCGCATGGAAAAACATGTCCCGTGAATCATGGAAACAAACACATACGACCCTTCATGAACGGCTAAATACTGCGTGCCATGCGTAAACGTGGTCTCACCAAGTCATTGGGTCTCACAGCTTGGCAGGTCTGCCTTGCCTTTAGAAAGCAAGTGCTCTCATGAATAATTAAAAAGCAGGGTCTTCTCATAGCATAAGATAACTCTGCTATGAATAATAATGAGAAACTGACACGTCATCACTCCACTAGCAGATTCGCGCTACGTCACCGATTTTGATCCCGCCCCAAAAATGATTTTAAATCCGGAAGACAAAATTAGCTGACAAAAGCTCAAATTATCCAGTTTTCCCCACATTTAAGGCTGACAGGTGCAAACGTTTTCTTAATTGACGCTCAACACACAAATCTGTTAAAATTTCAATAAAAGTACTCCAGGGTGTCTTGAACCTTTTAAGCTATACATTTAGCGAACTCTCTAATCATAATAATGCTATCATTCAATAACTTATTGCTATATTCTTAAAAATCCCTACTGAACAAACTCTAGACATCACAAAAGCATGTTTGTTTCACAACTTTTCTCTAGTCTTTTATTGTGCAAAAAAAAAAAAAAAGGGTTTTGATTAGCTAGGAAAATGGGCTGAGTGTTGAGTTTGTGAAGGGCTGGCCTCATGGGTGTTGCACAGATTGG
Source organism: Danio kyathit (assembly GCA_903798195.1). Taxonomy (NCBI): domain Eukaryota; kingdom Metazoa; phylum Chordata; class Actinopteri; order Cypriniformes; family Danionidae; genus Danio; species Danio kyathit. The sequence continues at coordinate 27,208,402 of LR812533.1, read as the reverse complement.
CAAATATCCTGTGAGTGGCCCTCAACAACACAGAAAAGTGCTGAATGATGCCCTTGTCTCAATTCTGTGGAGACCAACCTCACCGATACTGACAAATTGTCACAGCATGTTGGTTAACCTTCACTATAACAGAGAGTTGCGCTTCTCCGTGACCTATCCATCAACTGATCAGGCGTCCAATGAGATCATGCATCTTACTCTGCTTTCTGTCAGGTGCATATACATATGCGCTACCAGCCACAAACTCGCACTCCAAACTTGTGTGGACCTTAGTGTGCCCTTTTTAATCGTGTTTGTTCAGTTGCTGTGCACATTTTGTCCATTGGGACGGGGCTTTCAGTGAAAACAAATGCAAATCAGTGTACAGATACCATTCCAAAAGCACTTGACTGAACCACCTTTAGCCATAATTACATGCTGGTGATAATACTGAATTACAACAGACCTACTACCAAGGCCAAAAAGAAAAAAAAATGCCAGGAGACACTACTGCATCTTTAAAGAAGCTGTAAGTAAATGAAACAAGGAGATGTTCACACAAAACAAGACCCTTTGCAGACGAGTTATGGATATATATTTTTTTAAATTTTCGTTTTCTTTCTCTGTCACTCTGTATTTCCCTATTTTACTACACTATACAAAAAATCTTGGGGTGTCCCAACACAAATCGATTAAGTAAACGTAATTGTTTTTACAAATTTAAGTGAACTGAACATAAAACAATTAAGTTGTGCAAAAAGAAAAATTAAAAATAGTAGTATGAGATTTAAGCTGTACTGCACTGTAAAAAATGCTGGGTTCCACAGAATTCCTTCATGTTGTTCCAACACAAATTAAGTTAATTTTTTTCACAAATTTAAGTGGATTGAACAAACAATTGAGTTGGCAAAAAAAACTTAAGAATTGTGTTGGTTCAAGCAGCAAAAGTAATTTGAGTGTCTAAAGTGTGCCTAAAAATTATTCTAAGGTATATAATGTATTTTATACAACAGTTCTGTCTGGTTCTTGAATCTGACTGGCTAATATCCGTGCAATATTCTGCAATATCAGCACTTGTACAGCCTCTTCACCCTTGTATATTGTGACAGCAGATTAATAAACTCACTACAGTTTGACAAATATTATTATAAGGATTTTTAGAACCATTCAAGATTTTTTTCAAAATCAAACTTTGATGCATCACTTGCTTTTGTTCATATCTCGGACAGTTTTACCTATTAAAGTTTATTGAAATGTTAATGACAACAGAACATGGGTTGCTCTACAAATGTATTTTTTATTATGGCAAGTATAAAAGCAAAAAAGTTGACTTACTAAAAAATACAGATGTTTTTTTTTTTTCTTAGATTTAGCCCACTCCACAATTGACATTACTGTCTGGCTAGTTTCTGTCCTCTTCTTATGCTAAAAAGGCAATAATGGTCTAACATTCCTGACCATTATCACCAATAAAGTCTAGAAAAACAGGGCAGCAGTATATCGTAAACTGATAGGTTCAAATATTCCTTTCCAGTTATCAAAGAAATTATTTGTTACTTAATTATAGTTTTGTAACTAATAAATTGTTTTGAATTCAAAATTGTAATATATACATCAGTGTAAAACCTGTGACTGGTGGAAAAACATATACGGGAATTGTGTACCTGGGTCTCCACTTTTGCCATGGCCTTTTTTGGCTTTAAACTTATCCCTCAGGTTTTTCCAAACTCTTTAACAAAAACTTTCCTCCTTTCCCACGGCTGTTGCAATTTCTAGCCAAGAATTATTAATCATATGGTTATCTCTAAGATTATGGATCATAAAGGTGTCTGTACAGTCGTACCTGTTTCAGACACATTCTCTTCAAAGTGGTTCATATTCAACTCAAATCAAATGCAGCGCAGCGCGAACTGTTAGCTCGAGTCTCAAAAAAGATCATGCTCTCCGCCAGGCGAAATCATGTCGCGCGCACTTAAAGTGAACCTCCGTAAACAAAGCAATGACGTCACATTCGCCGCTAGCACTCAAGCGAACAGATAGAGTATAAACCAGGCTTAAGGCACCAACGAACGCCTTACACCAGTGGCAATACAGCTATATTGCACTGCTATGAGTGTGATATTGCTCACATATATACGGCTATATTCCAGAAAAATCAACAAAAACTTTGTAATTCTGATAAAAGAACCTGTAAATGACTTTGGCACCAATAGCAGCACCAAACAAAAAAAAAAGCCTAAAAAAAAAAGCTTTCATAAAGTAGGGGTCATTATTCAGACAAACATGTAGTTCTGCTCCAAATACAGTCAGACTGGAGTAAAAGCTGAAAAATATACTTGCCACCTTTAGCCATGATTACACGCTGGTGATATCACTGAATTACAGCAGACCTGCTACCACTGCCAAAAAAAGGAAAACAGCAAAACAGCCAGGAGACACTACTGCATCTTTAAAGAAGCTGTAAGTAAAAAAAGTTGAGTTGTTTCCCTTTTTTGTGCGAGGAGCAGGACGCGTCTTTTGGGGAGGGGGGGGGGTGAACTGTAATGTGTCAGCTCTGTTTCTGTGTTACTTAGTTTTCCCTTTGTTCCCATTTTCACTCCTTGTTGTTAGTTAATTAGTTCGAACACCTGTTTTTATATTTAAAAGAATAGTTCACCCAAAAATGAATACTACCCCATAATTTAATCACCCTCATGCTATCCTCAGTGTATTTGACTTTTTTCTGTTAGACAAACATAGCCAGAGTAATTTTAAACCTTCCATGCTGTATAATGTTGTTGGATAGCTTTTATTTTAAAGCTTCCAAAAGTGTTTAAACTAACTCATACACTGACATCAGGAGTTAACACATGTCTTATGAAGCTGATTGATGTATCTTAGGCTACGTTCACACTGCGAGGCTTAGTGCTCAAATCTGATTTTTTCTCAGATCTGATTTTTTTGCCTAGCTGTTCACACTGTTGTTATAAATGTGGCCAATATCAGATTTGCAGTGTGAACAGATCATGGTAGTAAACTGACCCGCATGCGCAGAAGTATAGTTACGGACAACACAAAATGTCTAATTATGCACACAATGTGTATACTGTATGAAGCACGTTGTCAGATTATGCTTAATATGATTATTGTCCTTTTCACAGACAACCGTGGTGTATTACGTGAACTGTAAAGGGTTGTTCTGCTACTACTAATGTGTATTTCGGCATTTGAAACCTAAAATAAGTCCCTTGTGATTGAAAACTCTGATCATTTGTGATTTATGACAACCGCGGCGCGCGTCTGTCTGACCACCGGTGTAGTGAACTCATCAAGGGTTAATGAGCAGGCGCAGACTGAACTGTGAAAGCGGAGTTGGTTTATCTCCGTTTGTAGTTATTTTACTTCGTTATAAACAACAGACACGTGCAGATGGGGGGTTTGGGTGCTTGAGCTCCTGCCCTTTATTCGCTCTGAGATAATGTTCGTCCTTAAAATGAAAGTGTCCCCTCCATTGTGCACAGATCCCCCTTCCGCAACACCCCCGACGCTCTTTAGCATCGCGATCATCCCGTGCCCCGATCGTTAACCAGAGTGGTTAACAAGCACCAGTTTTGCCTTCAAAATCTTTTTCAAAATGGACAACCAACTTTCTGTGGTAAAGTAATCGCCCTGTGTGTTATTCTACTATGCAGCAGAGGTGTAGATGATGTTTGTAGCACAGAATGATGACGTATGTCGCTCGAAGATTATGTAAAAGTCACATGAAATCTGACATAACCGTTTACACTGCAGTAGCATTGCAAAACATCAGAGCTGTGTCTAATTTAAGACTACATATGAAAGTGGCACAAATCTGAAGTGAAAACATCCGATTCCATGCGGTTTGGGCTGTTCACACTGTCAAGACCTGAGTCACATATGGGCGAAAAGATCAGATTCGGGCCACAGTGGCCTGCAGTGTGAACGTAGCCTTAGTAACTTTTAAATTCTAAAATTCTAAACTTCAATCAATGACTTGTCGGCAGCCGAATGTACATTATGCATAAACTGACGTACACTCACCAGTCACTTTATTAGGTACACCTGTCTAACTGCTCATTAATGCAAATTTCTAATCAGCCAATCACATGGCAGCAACTCAATGCATTTAGGCATGTAGACATGGTTAAGACAATCTGCTGCAGTTCAAACCAAGCATCAGAATGGGGAAGAAAGGTGATTTAAGTGGCTTTGAAAGTGGCATGGTTGTTGGGGCCAGATGGGCTGGTCTGAGTATTTCAGAAACTGCTGATCTACTGGGATTTTTATGCACAACCATCTCTAAAGTTTACAAAGAATGGTATCCAGTGAGCGGCAGTTCTGTGGGCACAAATGCCTTGTTGATGCCAGAGGAGAATGGACTGACTTGTTTGAGCTGATAGAAAGGCAACAATAACTCAAATAACCACTTGTTACAACTGAGGTATGCAGAAGAGCATCTCTGAAAGCACAATATGTCGAACCTTGAGGTGCATGAGCTACAGCAGCAGAAGACCACACCGGGTGCCACGCCGGTCAACTAAGAACAGGAAACTGTGGCTACAATTCGCACAGGCTCACCAAAATTGGACAATAGAAGAAAAAAGTTGCCTGGTCTGATGAGTCTCGATTTCTGCTGCAACATTCGGATGGTAGGGTCAGAATTTGGCGTCAACAATATAAAAAAAAAACATGGATCCACCCGTGTCAATGGTTCAGACTGGAGGTGGTGGTGTAATGGTGTGGGGAATATATTCTTGGCACACTTTGAGCCCATTAGTACCAATTGAAAACCGTGTCAATGCTACACCCTACCTGAGTATTGTTGCTGACCATGTCCATCCTTTTATGACCACAGTGTACCCATCTTCTGATAGCTACTTCCAGCAGAATAATGCGCTGTCATAAAGCGTGAATCATCTCAGACTGGTTTCTTGAACATGACAAGGAGTTCACTGTACTTAAATTGCCTCCACAGTCACCTAACTAAATCCAATAGAGCACCTTTGGGATGTGGTGGAACGGTAGATTCGCATCATGGATGTGCAGCCAACAAATTTGCAGCAACTGCGTGATGCTATCAAGTCAATATGGACCAAAATCTCTGAAGAATGTTTCCAGTACCTTGTTGAATCTATGCCATGAAGGATTAAGGCAGTTCTGAAGGCAAAAGAGGGTCCAACCCGGTACTTGTAAGGAGCACCTAATAAACTGGCCAATGAGTGTATATGATGTGCAATAGGAATATTTAACTGCTTTGTTTTTTGTTTACTAAGTATTTATGTCACTTCCCCCATTATACAATATGCTGTGTAGGCTGTACTGTAAAAACTGTGCCTAAAAACGGATGATATTTTATATAATAATGTTGTGTGTACGCCTGTTACCAACTTTGCAGGGAAAATCAATAATAATACGTTTTAAATAAGAAACTGTAAGTGATTTCATCACCATTAACAGAATTGCATAGAGAATAGCTTTCCAAAATCAGGGGTCAATGTTCGGATAAACATATACAGGAGTTCTGCCCCATATACAGTCAGGCAGGAAAACAAGCTGAAAATATATTGTTATGTATTAAAGGATACATGTACATATAAGCAATTCTACAACAAGACGATAAAAGAGGCCTTCTGGAAACCTATTCAAGCATGCTCATGCCTGCAGCAAACTTTACATTGCAGACTTTATTAGATGCAGAATAAATATGCCAGTAAATAATAAATGAGATAAAGTGAATGTCTTTGTTCCATTGAGTTATAGCAGAACACTGCACACTCAACGTTTCAAATTTTGCTCCAAGTGTTTTATTACCAATATACAGTAATACAATTTTGGTTGTTTGGCCATACTGAAACAATGACAGCTTTTACAGGTCAAATCCTTTGGGCTTGGCTGAATCAAAAGTATTAATACTGCACACACTTAATTAAGGTCATAAATCTTTAATGTGTAACAATTCTGAAATAACAATAGGGCCAGCTCAGCCAAAAATAAAGATTTGTTGTTAATTTACTCACCCTCAGGTCAAAGATGGAGGTGACTTTCACCAAAGGTTTCCAGCCACCAGCACTTCAAAATAAATAAACTAACTATAAAAAAAATCATTTAAAAACATTAATTCATTAATTTTCCTTCGGCTTAGTCTCTATTTCATATGTCACCACAGCGGAATGAACCGCCAACTATTCCGCCATATGTTTTATGCAGCGGACACCCTTCTAGCAACAACCCAGTACTGGGAAACACCCATACTAGTTCACACACACAACGGCCAATTTAGTTTATTCAATTCAGTTTACAGCGCATGTCTGTGGACTGTCAGGGGAAACCGGAGGACCCGAAGGAAACCCACATGAACACGGGGAGATCATGCTCCCCACAGAAATGCCAACTGGTTCAGCTGGGACTCGAACCAGCAACCTACTTGCTGTGAGATGACAAAGCCAACCACTGAGCGACCGTGCTGCCCATTTGAAAACAAAAATAAATAAAATACCAGTGGTTCCTGACAATACACTGAGGTCTTATGGAGTTAATCTATTTATTTGTGTATTTATTGTGACATTATGTGCTCAGGAATGTTTGCCAAGGCTGTGAATTAACGATAATAAGGTTATAAATAACAGTCAGTTACTTTCTTAGACTAATCATTTCACTTCATAAGACCTCAATAAATCACTAGAGACCACAGTTATAAATATTATCATTATTATAAATACATGTTATTTTGACTCTCTAAGTGCCCGTAGCTGTTGACTTTCATTTTATGAACCATCAAGTAGCATGGTTACAGCTAAAAAAAAAACATTTCCAGCATTGGATGGTCTAATAGCAAATTCACACTGCACGATTTTAGCCCTGATTTTCACTCACTGACAGGTTTTGTGAAATCCCCAACAAATGCCTGGAATAGCAGTCAAATCTCTGCTCCTTCACAAAACTGGCAGTCCCGAATTGAATTATCAAATATGCAATCATAGAAAATCACAGGCATATATTTGACATGCTACTGTAAATATCTAGAGCTGTCTGCAATTCATAATCGTGCAATGTTAAAAAGACTTATGACTGAAAAACACATTGGTGATGACTTACAGCCAACAAGAGAACAAGAAGAACAGGGAGTTTGTGGCAGGGTTAAAGACCACAATATGACGAGCATGGATTTAGTTCTTTTTGAAAGTTTGGGAAAACTTTGGCAGGAGCACACATGTCTTTTTGTTGTTTTGTCTAGCTTACCACATTGGACCATTTATACCGATTGGTACGGTACGATATGGTTCGTTACGCTTTTATGGCCATTTCCACTGTCAAAGGGTACCTAAAAGCCAAACATACCATACCACTTTTTGGTCACCCTTTGCAAAGGGTACCAACAAGTCTAAAGGGTACCCTAGAGCTAGAGCTAGACATACTAGCTGAACGCTATTGGTTTACAGAGATACGTCATTCGCAGAAGCAGGAGAATGAAAACAAAGCAAGCGCCATTTTTAAAAACACAGCGAGACATTACACCGTAATAATGCAAATAACACAAAGCCAAGAAGAACAAAATCTGCTGTGTCCTGTTATTGTTACAAGCCCGTCTAAAAGTGCGAGTGGTTTCACATTCTCCAGAGAGCTCGCCGCGCGTCTATATTATCCAATCCTTTCAGAAGGGACAAACACGAGAGTGAAGCGCGAAAAAACAGCAGCAAATGATGCTTCTACAACCTAAAACATGAAGAAACTGCCATGTTTAACTATTATCATCACCTTTTGGACTATTATGAACTCGGAATGACGGAATTACTTTCTAACAAAGGTTACATGTGTTGGTGAAGATTATAGATAGATGAGAGGTTTGCACTGACTGTGGGCTATGTTTCGTGTTGTTTTTGAACCCAAATAAGGACTAAAGGTATGCTGTGTGTGGTTTTTCTGTAATTGGTATTATATCAGAGACTGTAAGGGTGCTTCTCATATGATATGTGAACGACCCTTACGGCTTTACTGTGACATTTCCTTGAGTAAAAATGACGTCGTCTGAAACTTTCTGTCGTACACCGCGCCCATCAAAAGGGTGCCTTTTGGCAGTGGAAACGCAAGCTTGATAAAGGTGACCCATACCGAACTGTACCTCTCAGTGGAAACGGCCCATTACAGTCTCACGTGAGAACTCTGATTTCACGTATGATCTTGCATCATTTAGTTGTGAAATGTTCTTTGTGGCCCAGACAGAGTTTTCACCAATTCTTCCTATAGTAAAGCCACGCAGTGTATAAGCTCCTGTCGCAAATTGTGCAATGTGAACACAGCAGCCACTGAATGCTATCAGTCATGTAAAGTGAAAAACAACAGTGATCTGAAACAGTGATGAAAATCACGCAGTGTGAACACCACAAATGCCAATTAAAACTGCACTGTGCCAAAAGTAAGCCTTATGTTAACAGTGTCCAAGGCTAAGAGGCATCTGGGATGGACCATCATACAGTAAAAACGTGTACTGTGGTCAGATAAATCAGTATTTCAGGTATTTTTTTGGGAGAAATGTATGCCGTGTGCTCCGGACCAAAGAAGAAAAGGATACGAGACAGCAAATTATCTTTTATTTTTTGGTTACCTATCCATTTTAAATAAAAATTATGTTTAAATAGTTTTAGACAAATGTTGTTCAGCATTTTTTTCGAAACCTTTCACCCATGTTTTTTCCCCAAAGTCATGTTCTGGAACTATAAACCATATTAATTTTCCTTCATATCAAATCTGATTCCTAAACATTCAAATCCAGACCTCCCGTGAACTACAAGGTTTTCAGGCAGTGGTACAATAGTCAACATTTGAAGTGGATAATAAATCTTTAATCAACGTTTTCCTAAAGCTATTCAACAACACACATTCTTGTCTTAGGACAATTTGAAGAAAAAAACTTTTTTGATCCACTTCAAATGCTGACTACTGTGTACTTTTAATGAAACTTTTTAAATGTTGTATCAATTAACAGTGGAATTTCAACAGGAGACAATATTAAATCAACAGTTCTGCCAATAAATAAATTAATAAATAAATAGGTAAAATACAACATGCACAAGAACTCTACACACCCATTATCATAAAGCATACATAGAGTATATCTATATATATGAATATTTCTGTAAAGTCCACAAGACCACATGGGTGTCCTATTCATGATTTTAGTTTTCAGGATGTGCTCATGATTGCCCCCTTCACAGCCATCATGAAGAGCTTATGCACTATGGAAGGTGGAAAAATGATAAATGATAAAATGTCATAAGACCGTATTGAAAATCATAATGTTAAACTTTGATAAATTTCTATTGTTTTTACCAGAACCTTAAAAACTGTTGTATGAAAAAGTGGAGAACAACATAAAAGTATAACACATACCAGTATGTGGAATGTGTATATTATTATTATTATTATTATTATTATTATTATTATTATTATTATTATTTTGGTGCAGATAAATAAAATTATCTTTTACTGATCTCTCTTATTATATTTGCAGGGAAAATGCACATTTTAAGGATAAATAAAACTTGTTTGATAAGGAATCGTTGAGTGAATGACTCCATGACTCATTTAAACCACACATAAGACACTCACCTATCGCCCCCTAAAGGCACAACATTGTATCCACCAGATCATAGGCAAATTAGTGAAGGAATCTTTTAGAAACATGAATTGTACAGATTTAAGTCACAGAGATGCAGTTAAAGTGATTCAGGAATCATTGCATTTAGGAAAGAAGAGAGAATCCCCATAGTTCTAGCCAAAAGAGGTGTTGTGTTGACATACAGTGTGGGACATTCACCATTTAAGCCACTATTATTACTAAGTGAGCATTATAGCTTTGCATAAAAATGTCGCTTCTGTAAAAAACTGTTTCGATTTAGTGGAGATAAGTAAGCTCACAGTGAGAGCAAATAATGACAGTGACATTAAAGCAGAGACTTTTTACTTCCAGACCCGCTTTCCATTATCCACCAGGGGGTGCAAAGATGACACCCATTTCACCCACATCTTCAGCCAAAAGCCTTCAACACAACCCGACGAAGCTCTCAAATACATTAGATTACTTCAGCATCTGCCATCAAGGTGGATTTAAGATCATCCACTAATCAAATCATTCCGTTCAAGAGCTGAATCAAGATGCTGCAAAGTTCAAGACACACATGTTGCACATCCAACGCACTGTGCACACATATTTCACCTATAAAACAAACAGAAGCACCGTAACCCTTATCGTTCACATATAACTGGGATTAAGGTGACTTCATTGGATTTAAGATTTAATATTTGACTTTACGTGCATGCTTGGTGGAGTCACGAGCACAATTAAGTTTCTTGCATTACAGGCTTACAATCTATTTCATAAGGTCTCATAATTCCAAATGCATGTATAATATTAAAACAGAATTCATCATAAAAAGTAACCAGTGATTAAACTAGCAGGACTTAAATTATTAATTATTTCCCTTAAAGGGGGATCTAATTATCATGCAAATCATGCAGTGATCATTGACTATCAATTGTTGCTGTGACTAATGCAGAACAATTGTAAAATTTTACTTTAATATGCATTTTGGGACACAAAAGCTCCCAAATGTTTGAAATTGCATGTAATAATTTATTAAGTTCAGCCTCTCTAGCCGATTTGTCAGGCTGATTCAACATCAATGGTTCCCACGCCGCGTGTCCACAGAATCAGAATGATGTACATCCAAACACGGCGTTAAAGTCTCGTGATCCACAGCAATTTCCCATGCAAGCATATCCATCACATGTTGAATAAACTAAAGGCATAATAGACCTGCATGAAGCAACGAACCGAATCGTCTTACCTGTTTTAAAGCTCGTCGTTTTTTAATGCTTCCTCGGTTTCTGTGCAACAAAACCAACGCTGTTTATTCTTGCGCGAGTGTTTTATTTGGCTTGATGTGAGCTTTAATGATCAGCTGTTGTTTTATAAGCACTGCGCGCGCGTGCCTTGTCAATTCCCGCTGTTCCGTGGTGCCCAGTGCAGCGCTCTTCAACACGATTAAAGAAAAAACGAAGCCTTAGCGAGCGGCACGCCGTCAAAAACTACTTTCGAAGGCCACTTCATCTTAAATTTTTCTCCGTATATATCCGTGTGATGCGAGAGATGCGGGGCAAGCGCGCGCTGTCAAGAAAAGGAGGAGGAAAATCCGCATCCCAGTGAGAAATAAATGAAACAGATATCCTCTTTCGTGTCAAATTAAGTCAAGCATCGACCGGCGGTCTTCTTCTGCTCTCTTTCCTTCACTTTGCTTCTCCCTCTTTCCAGAAATGAGTAGTTTTAAATAAAGGTTTTGAACGCGTGTGATGAGAGCCCGATAGCTCTCCTCTGTCTTCTGCCTCAGGACCTGCACTGAAACAGCTCTCACTCTCTTCTCCACACACACGCAAACACACACACACACACACGGTCTCCCACTCGGCTCAATGCATCTTTCTGGCTGTGTGGGATTTCTTTACGACTGAAATGCGACTTAGACCGTCAAATAACCTATATAAATGGGAATTGAAAAGAATTTAGAGATTCGGGCTCTTCATGTTACCTTGACGATTCCATTAAGGGATCTTTTAGTACTTTTGCGGAGGAAATACTTGCGAGAATTCTTCTGAAATATTAAGAGAATTATTAGCTGCTTTTACTGCCCTCAGCAGTCTGTTTAAAACAGCCTATTACAGAATTCATCAGAAGGAATTTAGGCTAGAATTCAACAGATCACCTAAAATAAAATCGATTTTTGAAGTGTTTAGACCAGGAGACTGATATCCCTAATTAAATGACTAACAAAGAAAAAACACTAAATTTAGCTTGCTTGGCCTATAGAAAATAAATAAAAAAGAGAACATGGGCTACATTTTAGTCCATTCAGAGTCATACGCGATTAGCCTGTCATCCATTAGATGACTCAAAAATTACAGTTTCCGTTCATTCAGCCTACTGATGTGATGAGTTTCGCTTCATAAGATCATATGTCAACAGGAACCATGGGTTGGCCTGTTCATTTTGTCATACCTGCATGTTTCACTTTATTTTTCTCTTTCTCTCAATGTCAAAATCTATTTTAATGAACCACGACGAGCATGGTTTCACACTCAAAAAAATGCAGGGTTCATTCAGCAAAAAAATCAGTGTACATTTAACTCAATTTGAGTTTAACTTAACACTCCTTGGGTGTACATATGACTCCCTCCATTTTGGAGAGAAAATAACACTTTCTAAAGTGTGAAATTTGTAAATTACTCTCAAGTAATTTGAAGTAGCCTAGCTGCACAAATAGTGAAGGTGAACAATTGCTCGTCACGAAAAAAAAACTGCTTAAATGCATCTTTTTTTGTTCTGTTAGATAAAAGTAATCAGTCTACATTTTTTACATTTCCGATGGGTGAGTAAATTACTAATAAATGAACTTGGGAACGTTCAGAAACCATGAGCCATAATTGGAGAATCACTTAACGAATCGACTCGTAAGAGTCAATCGCTCCTAAACAGGTTACCTTGATTGCGCTGTGATTGTCTGAAAAGAACCGATTCGTATAAGCTGTTCAGTCGGGAATTGAACTGGGTTGCACTGTAAGTTTCGCTCCATTGGTTTTGCGTCACTGAATATTGCAGGAAAAACTGTGCGGTTTCATTCGTGAAAATCATTCGTTATTTTTAAAGTATTTTTAAAAACAGAATCAAATATACCAGCGATCGGTTCCCAGCACCAAAGCAGCCTCCTCAGAAAATAGCCTACTCTCTTTCTTGCTCTGTCATGCAGTATATGAGCCAAAGTTCCCCCGTATTTCTCATCAGGTGAACATAACGTGCTCTCTGATCATCTGCATTAGACAAAAGCATCTCTGTTTGCTGCCAATGAGTAATTCATTAATCACATCTTCCCATACTCCACATGGTTTTGTGAACACGCTCTCAGCCTGAGCGGAATAATCACGGATGAATAACAATTGACCAAAATGAATCACAAGAGAGTGAGTAGAAACTCATATTTGAGGAAGCAGGTTGTCAGCAGCATCAGCAAACTCTTTGCACAGCAGATGAAGGATGCGGGAGATGGAAGCTCTTTCATTTACTCCATGCACTGCCCAAAAAAGGAAATTCACACATTATCATGAGATCAAAGGCGCTTTCTCTTCACATTCACCACAGCTCTCCATACAATTACCTCTTGAAATAGTTAAACCGTGCGCACTAGACTCCAATAAATGATCATCTTACTCGTGTGCATGGTGCAGAAATTATTAATCACTGTCAATAACAACAAACAAGAGATCTAGAGAATGCAAGTTTTTTTTCTATGCAGGTAATAATTAATGAGGCCTCTCATTCATCCCACCGCCCTTAATGATGTATTTAAAATTTAATGCATTTCTAAACCTTGAGTCAGTGAGCAGTGCAGGTGTTCGATAGTTTGTGTGTCAGCATCCCTGTAGAAGTGCCTGTGAATCAGCAAGGCTGGAGCTCTGCTAAGCGAGGACAAATCTCCACGGGCCGAGAGCTAGATTTAGGCTAAACGGACGCATAATCGTCGTGAGGAGAAGATACGCATCTGTGGTTGAGACGCAACAATCCTGCCTTTTATGATGTGGCTTTAATAGAGACGTAGTTCTTGCAGAGCCCTTTACGTTCTTAGCCAGAGCTAATCCACGTTTTCTTGACATTTTGTCCCTATGTCGATGTACGCAGCTGGATAATAAGAACAGATGTCAAGCCATGTGACCTTTTCCCTCAAACACACAGCAATCATGCAACCTGTCATTCCAACAGAGATGCACACTTTGAACTCCCAGAGAAGAGGTGGGGAAAGGGGGCAGCAGGAGGCTCTGCTAAACTGATGACTTGAAAGCTCTGCAGATTTATGGGTCAGCGTCAAGCAAAAGTGTCCAATGGTCAGGAAAAAAAGACAGGTTTGTAAAAATTTTAAAAGTGTTTCTACCATCTCCAAGGTTAAACAAGTAACATGGACTATTAATTAACAAAATCAAGGTTGTGTTTTTTTAACTATTTAAAATATTTCTGGGTGTCAAGGTGGCACAGTGGGTATCATGATCGGCTCACAGCAAGAAGGTCACTGGTTCGAGCCCCAGCTGGGTCAGTCGGCATTTCTGTGTGGAGTTTGAATGTTCTCCCCGTGTTTGCGTGGGTTTCCTCCAGGTGCATCGGTTTCCCCCACAGTCCAAAGACATGCAGTATAGGTGAATTAAATAAGCTAAATTGGCTGTAGTGTAGGAGTATAAATGCAAGAGAGTGTGAGTGTTTTCCGGTACTGGGTTGCGGCTGGAAGGGCATCCACTGCGTAAAACATATGCTGGATAAGTTGGTGGTTCATTCTGCTGAGGCGACACCTGATTAATAAAGGGACTAAGCTGAAATGAAAATGAATGAATGAATATTTCTATTAGTGCATAAAAAATAAAGAAAAATTCAAATCAGAACGCAAGTAAAAACATGATATGAATCGTTGTACTTGTGTTAATTTATAAAATATAAAAAATGAAGTCAAATCACTGACAGAATTTGAACAAGATACATAAAGTTAAACACCCATCCATTTATGTTTCATTAAATATTTGTAGTGTTTAATAAGGTTTTCTGCTACTAATAAGACATATAACCCTTATAATAAAATAAGTTCCTTTCTGGCAGTTTTGAAATAAAAATCCAGAAAATGCATATAATATTTTTAAAAAATTTCCTAGTTTTTATGCAGTTGTGTTTGAAGATATATACTGTAACAATTTACACACTTTGTATTCTGCTCATGAAGGCATGAAGTAGTTTAGATGTCACAAATTCATTCATTTATTCATTCCTTTTCCTTCAGCTTATGCCCTTACAGCTGCAAACCAGTACTGGGAAACACCCGTACACACTTGGATTCACACACATTCACTACGGCCAATTTAGTTTATTCAATTCAGAAACCCACGCAAACACTGGGAAAACTCCACACAGAAATGCTAACTGACCAAGCCGGGGCTTGAACCTGCGACCTTCTTTCTGTAAGGCGACAGTGCAGTGTCAAAACTAATTGTGAAATTATCTCTTTAGTTATATTAGTGTCAAATAAATCATCTGTATTATATAGTTAGCCTTTTCGTTATCGCCTTGCCCCAAAAATTATTGGTGTCACTGAATTTTGTTGATCAACATGTGTGCTCATTGACACAATTTGACAATAAAAATTTGCATTCATTCATTCATTCATTCATTCATTCATTCATTCATTCATTCATTCATTCATTCATTCATTCATTCATTTTCCTTCAGCTTAGTCCCTTTATTTCAGGGGTCGCCACAGCATAATTAAATGCCAACTTATCCAGCATATGTTTTAATGCAGCAGATGCCCTTCCAGCCGCAACCCATCACTGGGAAACACCCATACATTCTAATTCACACACATACACTACGACTGTGGGGGAAACCGGAGCACCCAGAGGAAACCCACGCGAACACAGGGAGAACATGCAAACTCCACACAGAAATGCCAACTGACCCAGCCAAGGCTCGAACTTGCGACCTTCTTGCTGTGAGGCGACAGCGCTACCCACTCAATGAAAATGTTATGCAAATATGATTTTATTATACTTATTAGTATAGTAACTTTTCAAAGTAATGTTGTTTTCTTCAAAGCATGTCGGTTTCACAAATCTGAACTCTTTTGAGCAGACATGAGACTGAATTCCATTAATTCCGAGATAAGTACTTTCATTCAAACCAATTTCTCATCTTACCAGTATTTTTAGAGAGAGAGAGAGAGAGTAATGTGTAGCAATATCAGTGGTAACACCATGAAGTCACATATGCACTCAATTACTGAGAAGCTGCTGATGAGATGCAATGTGCTTTAAACTCCATAATGATTTTTCTGATCCAAACGGGCCCAGAATCTGAAAATAGTTTACAGATTCTGATTGTGTCATGAGGGTTAAATCCATTTCGGCTTCTGCGTGGGTCTACTTATTCCTCTAGGTATGCTGTCAATGGCCTTCTCCCACTGAGATTCTCATGAAACGTCCTCGTAAAGGAAACATCTGACATCTGTAAAAAGGAGAGGACCTGCAAGTTTGATGAAAATGTACGAACGCATATCCACTTCATCTGTCATAAAGACACATACTCACCTTGTCAGTGAAGGAACAGAAAGCACAGACATTTAATCTCCAAAGATGTAATGACACTTTTAACCTCATATCAGAAGTAACTGCATGATCCGAGCCAGTGATTTAAGATTCGCATTACGCATATCTAAGTGAGCCAAGTTTGAAAGTTATCATCTAATACTTTTTTTTCTAATGGATTCTTTCTCTGAAACACAGCTCGTGAGGCAGCAGATTCGTTCTGTACTCGGCTAAAATGATATATTCCATGTTTGCTTGTTATACCACAAATGATATGAAATTTCATCTTTTTACACAACAAATGTATATTTGAGGCGTCGTTCTGATTCCCCTGGCACCGAAGCCAAAGCAACAGAATGCGAACATTAAATCTACTGCTTAAGTCACTGCGTTTCCATTACAGGCTACATAAGTTTGTGCCAAAAGAAATTAAGACAACCCATGCGTTGGTAAACAGATGTAGTGTGCGTCTGTTCCCGGGATGATGAATCTGATTTCCTGTGTTATCTTCTATGGTGCGCAGATATTTCTTGTTTTATCAAACACACAGACTTGTTACAGTGAAGAGTTGGAGCTTACTGTGAAATTTCATCCATCATCGGTGGCAAAAGACAATCCGTTGACGGTCTTTTCATAGCACCTAGATTTATTAACTCAGCTGCGAGGGGCCAAGGAGATGATTTGCCTGTAGAAAGGTTGTTATACTGAGGCAGTTCAATCTCATGCCAGAACCAAGGGCATTTGCACTTCATTATCGCAGAATAATTTCAAATAGAAACTGCAAACCAGACCGCAACAGGTGATGCATTATTACAGATGGATGGCGTTCGGAATGGCGCAGACCATCAATCAAGAGCTCCATTTAAAGTGATGATGCATTGGGGCAAAATGCAGATGCACATTAGGCTGCAGAGCGTTAACCATAAATGATCTCCGCATTTCGGCAATATTCTACCGTCAATAAGACAAGATGCAGTGCAGCACGTGCAAATACGGCTGTGATGAGAAATGAATTGGACAAAACAGAGGTGACACTTCTGGTACTGAAAAGGATCTCTTGAGTTGGAAAATCAGTCATGGTCGTCCTTGTCGGGGCAACTGCTTTGAGACTGCATTATGATGTTTGCGATCATAAGAGCCTTTGCCAGAGCTGTTTCTGCGGCCCATCTAACACGAGGGAGGGTTGTTTATCTTTGTCCCTGTCCAAAAAAACACTGCTCCTATTGATTGAGGGAACTGATCCTGACTGGAGAGCTGATGTTCATAGTCCTTGGTGTACTTCGGCGAACGTCATATTGTTGATATCGATGTCTGGTGAAGCAAAGGTTCAGAGCAGCGGTGTCTCCAGGGTGCAGCACATAGCATAGCATGTTTGCAAAATGTAAAATACATTGCTCTGGGTAAGTTTCTAAGCACATTTCATTACATTGTGAATCTGAAATACGTTACTTTGGGTATGCTTTGCTGTATGTTTCAGATAGACATCCTTCTTGTGCACATCCACAAAAAGGATGGGGTTGTCGTACAAATTACCTAGCAAACCACTGACCTAAACCCAACCAATAGTGTTTTCAAAAGCAAACATAAGAGAAAAGTGCACTGTGACCACTAGGCATGGGACCATAACCGATTTCAAGGTTTGCCGCAGTTTGGAAAAGTCAAGGTTTTAAAACCGCTAAAATGTTCTGTTATACCATTTCTATGGTATATCAAAGACTATAGAATACACAAGAGTGTAACAGTCAATATGGCTAATTAAGCCCCACCTACTAGTACAAGAGTCAATCATCAATTGCTATAGACTGGCGTTTCTCCGGGGAGCAGCTCTGACCTGACGTGTGATTTTACAACATATGGCGGTCAACAAATGCACTGGAATCACAGCAAATACTTGCTTCACAGACATGAGAAATATATCAAAATAAAGCTTGTCATCTGATCTTTTAAATTAACCAAGTGCACTTAAAAATAAAAGCTTTTGGTTTTGTAATCTGTATGAAAGGAATGTGAGGTACAGTCCATCCTGTCAAACTCACATCACATCACAGCAACCCCACAAACGCCTACAAACCTGTAAACAAAAAGTCGCTGTCATTTCTGGAGGAGATTCGCCATCAAGACCAAGTTGTGAATAACTTCAAAAGAGCAGCGCGATCAGACGATCATTATCCAGAGGATGATAATGTGTAGAACGGCCATAAATGAGGTTGGTGTCGTGATCTCGTTCCTTTTGAGTGCGCATGCGCATTAGCTTAGGCAACCTGAAAATATGCAGATTTTGTTTGATTCAAACGTTTAGAAACTAAACTTATGAGACAGTTGTTGTTTAATTTTATTGGTGATTCCAAATATGTACTGCAATCGTAAACTTGCCAAACAGTTTTGGAGAATGACTGCCACAGAAACGTATCAAAGATGGCCACCAAGTGAAATGACCTGCCTTAAAGGGCCTTTAGGTAAATGTAACTTTTGGGGTGTTTTTTTTATACAGGTTTTTCACAACTATTTGATTTAGTCTTTTTAGGGCAACTGTATCTCCAAGCATGCTATGAAGAGTGCAGTGGTTTACTTTATATTCAAAGAAAAGAAAGATATCCAAAGATGCCTTTTTCAAGTTGCAAAGAAATCTATTTTTGTAACTAATGAAGATAGCAGAAGTTAAAATGATTTTAATTATTTAACCTGGTGTTTACAATTCCCAATTATTTTAAATGTTTCTTAAAATAAAATGTATTGTTCGATGGAGAAAAAAAGTTGTTGTTTTTAACCCAGACCTTTTAAAAAGAGCATATTTAGAGCAATAATCACAAAACTGTGATATTTTTATCCAAGGTTATTATACAGTCAGAATCTTATACCAGCCAGTGCCTAGTGACCATATAGTGTCACTTTGATTTTGTCTTTTGTAGAAGCCTGCTTTACCATACTCGAACTTGCAAATACATCACTATACAGGGTGAGCTACTGAGCAAACAAAGCAGAAGAAAGGATGTCCATATGGAAATAGATTGGTGAGACTAAGCTATCAATTACATAGACACCGTTAAGGAGTTTTGTGGTATTTATTTGGTGTTGTGCAAAGAACTGCACAAAAATAATCATTTATTTGTTGATAAAATCTATAAACATTATTATTGTGAAAAGGAACAAAAGTTGTTTATGTCATATTGCCCCATCGCGTTCATTTTACCCATTAAACTGCAGTCAAACATATGTTTAAGTACATAGGCTGAAGCACATATTTCCAATGAGCTTGTATTGGCACAGTGTTACTACCAACACAAATCAAGTAAAGATGGTTAATTAGAGTGATTTATGTAAACATCATTAACAGCAAATTTACTACCACTACAGTCATTTAGCTCAAGTCAAACAAATACCACCAGTCAACATGCTGCTATTTTAGTACCCAGCAAATAACACAAATAATCCACCCAGCATTGGTTATACTGCTTTGATGGTTTGCAATAACTATCTTTTACTTACAATTCATTTGGTTACATTATTGTAAGTATTATTGACCAAACTAATAGTCTCTTCCACATGAACACAGTGCACATAGGAATGACTCTTTGAACCAAACAGACATGTTCAAGCACCAGACATTTTAAGCGTGACATTGCAGCTATCAAAATGATGTGTCCACAAATGCTCATATAGGGTGCATTTGAGATTGAGCCTTTGGTTAAACGTGAAAGGAGCATCCTTGACACTACAAGCACAGGGCAGAGAAGAAGAAACCGCGCTAGTTCTCAAATCTAACATGAATATAATATTTCTGAATGTGTGAGAATGGGTTAAAATTATTTGTTCTTTTTATTTCAAGTAAAAATTGGTTTTGGATTTAAGTTGGTTTGGGTTGCTGGACCAAACACTATTTTTTACTAATGTATGGGCCAATATTGTATACTTTTTGAGACATATTCATGACGTATTGCAGCTTTGATCTTCAGAAGTCAGCTCAGAGCATGCTTTAAGTTTAAGGCCCTTTCACACTAAAGATCACAACTTACAAGAAGTACAACCCAATGAAGTTCTTAAATCAAATCAGATTCCTATTCATACCAGTCACGATCAACTGCAGCATGAGAAAGCTAGGAGTTATTTTTCAGTCAGCGTGTTTTCTTTGTCACTCTGTAATAAAATGGACCAACCAAACATTCACCTTACTGAATTGCGGTTTTGTCAGAAAAGCATATTAACGATATGTAGCGGCTTCAAAGAGGTGACTCTTTAGCATTTTTCTGAAAACTAAATGAAATCAAGGATCCCATAACCATCGTAAATAAAAGTTAAATAAACTTCCCATTAATGTACAGTTGGACAACATTTGGTAAAGATACAACTATTATAAAATCTGGAATGTGAGGGTTCAAAAAATTGAAATACTGAGAAAATCCCATTTAAATTTGTCTAAATGAATTTGACAGCAATGCACAAAATTGAGGTAAAGTAGGAAATTCACAAAAAAAAAAACCTCCTTGGAACATGATCTTCACTTAATATTTGAAAGATTTTTGGTATAAAATAGAAAAAGCTATCATTTCGACAATTGACAAAAAGATACCCCTGCAACCTAAGATGGTTTTGTCACCTATATAAACGTTCAGACACCATTAGGATATTGGAAAAATCTGATATTGCAATATTTTATTTTTCTGCGATAAATATTGCGATAGGGGTGTGAACCTACACTGGTCTCACGGTTCGGTTACGATTATTATGCCATTGATTTGGTTCAATTCGATATCTCGGTGCATCACGGTGCATTGACGATGCTTTCCATATATAATTAGATTTTTTTTTCTTTACAACACAAGAAAAAAATTGTAGTCAAATATAAAATATGTTTATATAATACTTGTAATACAATTTTGTACCTTTAATTTTACCTGCTCAAAAAAAAAAAAACACTCTTTGTGAATGTTTTAGACAAAACACCAATACATGCATAGAAGACAGCACGAGCTATCATAATAAATAAACTAATGTAAATATTATCCTGCTTGCTTTTTGAGCGCTGGCAAGTTCTTACACCCCTATGATAGGTCATTGTCTTCACCCGCTCAACAGAAAGGGCTGCGGTTGGCTTTAGAAACGAAAGCACTGTTCACCCATGAGTGACGCGGGAAAAACAGCCGCAGGTCAGTCTATATGCGCATAAAACGCGGTTGTCAGGTAATCTGTAATAGAATAAATACAATACAATACACTCGCACCACAGGCACGCTTGTGTCTGGATCCACAAGTATCGCTTTAACAGCTGAGAGGAGAGGAAACTTTACCTCACGAACATGCCAACAGGTCAAATACCCAAAGTGTGTGTGTGTGTGGGAGAGAGAGAGAGCAGCACATTCACACGTGCACAATTATCTGCTTTTTAAGTAGTAGAAGTGTTTTATTTACTCACCCTCTCTTCCTTCGCCATAGTATTCTACCGCGACTTCGCGCATAGGGGATAAATGACGTCAGTGCGTAATAACCGTTTATGATCTATTACTGAACCGATATCGAATTGTCCCCATCGGCATCCCGGTGCACCGAAGAAACTATTAATTTTGACACCACTATATTGCGATATGAAAACAGTTTCATAGGATAGTTTGAATAGCACTATCTGATGGTTTTCTGGGGAGTCTAACAATATTCAGGTACAGAAATGGAATAATCACAATGCAATACAATCTTATTTTGCTTTGTCACGTTTCTAGTCCAAATATCTAAAAATTCTTAGATCAAGTAAAAATATTGTTTCGTCCTTCCATGGCCTGGCCCCTGAGTATATTTCTGAGCTAACTAATGTACATCAACCCCTGAGATCTCTTCGCTCTAAGGAGGGGCTCTATTTGACAGTTCCGCGATCATGCTTGAAATGTCGAGGTGATAGAGCTTTTTCAGTTGCAGCTTCAAGACTTAAGAACATCTCCTACTTTTGAGTCTTTTCAGAGGTCACTGAAAACACACTTATTTTCTTTAGCTTTTAATCATGTGTTGTGAGTTTATGTATTTTGGATCCTTGTCTGTTTGCTTGTATTATGCTTTTTTTTTTTATGTACAGCACTTTGGTACCCATTGTGGTTGGTTGAAAGTGCTCTAGAAATAAATTGAGTTTGTTTTCAACTTCAGAAGAAATGAGGCAAAATTAAGAATTTTTCCCTTAAAACAACCAAAATTATCTGCCAGTGGGGAAAGTAATCTTGTTTTTGCTTTGAAATGTAGATATTTATATCAGAAACAAAACAAATATATTTATGTTTTTGGATAAATCGTATAAATTCCATACAAATCTAGTAATTAAATATAATTCTGTAGATCCTGGTCAATTGTAACATTGGATATATTGTGATGTAACTATGGCGGATGCATACATTGCAATATTGATGCTAAAACAATATATTTTCAGCCATGCACAACTTTCATTTTACACAGCAAGTACACATGAATTGTGCTATTAGTGACTAGACCATACTTGGAAAAGCACAGGAAGTACAGGTTTCACATTATTGGCAAACATCCTGAATAGTTTGTAATCTCGAGACAGCTAGTTTGCATTTTATTTCACTGACCGGGCATTCTGCACCACAACAAACACGCACATTTGACAAGAGACCATTTGCTGTGAGCAGACTTCTGAGCTTACTATTGTCAGCCTTTGTGATCTGCCAATAAGCCTTTTAGCTGCCAATTAGATTGTAGTACTCTCAGCTCAGCTTAACACAGTTTACAATATTTAAATCTATTCCCGCGCCTCCCTGGCAAAATAAGTGGAGGAAATGTCAAGAAAAAAATTGTGTCGATTTCTTGCGGGGGCTAACCAGAACTGGTTCAGTAGCTCCTGAAGAGTAATGTGCAACCTGAGCAGGCTTGGAAAATATTCATTAGTTATGAATCAGCCAATCTCCTGGGCCTGAATGCACTGCTGTGCTGTTGTGTTTGTGTCAGCCAGAAGTATAGATTCCTCTTCTCTCTCAGACAGACAGCTGCGTAACGGCTCTGGCATTGCACCAACAACCAACCACAGAAAGCCTAGTGTTCGAAAACCATAAAACCGAGACCCATGTTCATTTACAAAACTGCCAGTCACTCTCTCATGATATATGACAGAGTTTAGAGTAATTACGCAATCAGATGCCATTAGTTAAACTCAGAAATAGTCAATCTACAGTTTTGAATTGTTATCAGTGGGCCTTTATTGCTAATCATGTAAAACGTAAGTATAGATATTAAGTAAAAAATTGTAGTAAAAGTAAAAAAAAAAAAAGTTAAAACTCATTTTTTTAATACTTTTTGTACTTGTACTTTGACAACCACGACAAAAATGTAAAAATATATTTTGACTGTTTTATTCATTGTTTAATCTATGGTTAAAAATTAACAAAATATATAGGAGGGGGGATACAAAAATGTTTACAAAATATGTATCTCGCCATGTCTTTCCTTATGCTTCTACCAAGAATTTTCATTTTGGTGCACTCCTATAAAACAATGGCTGTGTCCAAAATCGCATACTTCCATACTATATAGTACGCTAAAAAAAGTATGCGAGCTGAGAAATATGTCCGAATTCATAGAAAAAACAGTATGACCGGATGACCTATTACTTCAGGTGAGATTCTGAAGTGCGTATGCTACACTATCCCATATGAACCGAGAGAGAAATCATGAATCGGAGCAAAGCGACGCAACTGATGCGTGTAGAGCACGTGATCATGACAAAAATGGTGGATATAGTATGTCCGAGTTCCATTTATACTACTCACATTCATACTGTATACAACGTACTTTTCTAATAGTCGAATAGTAAATTGAAATTCAAATGCAGTACCTACTGAGTAAAAGGCAATTTCAGACGCAGCACATTTTATATTTCAATTTGTATTGTGTGAACTTAAGTGCCTGATAAGTTATGCAGTTTCAAAATGCAACATTATATTAAAGTTATCAATTATGGTATTATTCTAAGGCACAGGTGGCAAACTCAGGTTTTGGAGGGTTGCAGCTCTGTTCAGTTAAGTTCCAACCCTAATTAAGCACACCTGATCAAACTAATGGAGTCCTTTAGGCTTGTTTGAAAGCTACAGGTTAAGCTGTGGTCACACTGCACTTTTCTCCCCATAGACTTCCATTCATACACACACCAATGCGACAGACCAGAAATGCAAGCTCGCGCGAGAACTTTCGTAGTTTGCTGCGTTGCAAAGTTCAAGCTTGGTGAACTCTGACCTTTGATATCAGATCATGTGACTGCATGAGACCAATCGAAGATCAAAACATGAAAATTTCAACAGAAATTTAAAATATGGACCAATCGCTCACTTTTTTAATGTTTAATCATCTTGTTTAATCCCGCCCCTTTTCGCAGCGCCGTTCAACAGAATTTCAAGTGCTCAAACTCTAGTGTGACCACGGCTTAAGTGTGTTGAAGCAAGGTTGCAACCATATGTAGGACTGCGGCACTCCAGGAATTGAGTTTGACATCCCTGATTTAAGGTAAATTAAAATTAACTGGTGGTAATCATGCAAATAATCATGATCCGAATAATTTGACAACATATAATTATATAATAATTGACAAAATATAAAAAAATTGTAATTGAATAAAGAGATGTTGGTTAATTTGATCAAATAAAGATACATAAAGTGACTAAACGTAAAAAGGCTTTAAAGTATTTTCTGTGTAATGAAAATATTTGGGGCAGCACAGTGGCTCAGTGGGTAGCACTGTCACCTCAAAGCAAGAAGTTCGCAGGTTTGAGTCCCAGGTGGGCCAGTTGGCATTTCTGTGTGGAGTTTGCATGTTCTTCCCATGTTGGCATGGGTTTCCTCTGGGTGCTCCGGTTTTCCCCACAGTCCAAAATCATGCGCTATAGGTGAATTGAATAAACTAAAATGGCTGTAGCGTACAGGAAGGGCATCTGCTGCACTAAACAAATGATGGAATAGTTGGTAGTTCATTCCGCTGTGGTGACCCCTGATAAATAAGGGACTAAGCCAAAGGAAAATGAATGAATGAATGAAAATATCTGGCATCTAGGTGCAAATTCACCCTTCTTTAAGCAGCAGAAATACCGTTAAGACTATGAAACGTTAATATTTCATGAGCAGACTAAATCTGTTTACACATGCCAAGCTCTTGTGACAAAAACCGAACCTCATGGGTGATATGTTGAGGAAAACAAAATAGGCATAAACAAAAAACACACACACACACACATCCATCTGCCCACATATACGAAACTCCAGTGTGCATCTCAAGAGCCATATTTTTTGATGCATTGTGTTTGGAGCTGTCAATTGAACTTGGTAATTTGGTACTCAGAATTATGTTCTTTAAAAATAGTGTTTCATGTTTAATCATGACTTGCCAAACCAGTGGCATCGTGTGGTTAATTTAATAAATTAATCAGCATATTATGCAATTAATTTAATTATAATCTTTGTTCAGCTTTATTTTTATTTTCATTGTTTTTCCATGTATTGTGTTTGTCGGTTTACTGGAGGTCGATCAGCTCTATATGTCAGTCAAAAGCTTAGACTTTATTAAGGGCTAAACAGAGTAAACAGACATTTTTCCTCTCAAGAGGATTGAATTTACTGCGAGGGCCATTGTAATGAGACGCTGTGAGTAGAGAAACCATCAATTTATTCCTTGTTAAACAAACAGAATTAAAAATCAAACTAGATCTGCAGTTGCCAAAATGCTTTAAAGGGATAGTTCACTCAAACATTTAAATTCTGACATTATTTACTCAACCTGGAGTGGTTTCAAACCAATTTGAGTTTTTGTGCAGATTGTATGATGGTGAACAAAATAATCAATGCAAATGTTATTTTCAATGCAAATGTTAAGTGAAGATGTGTAAAGTGTCATAATTAAGGTAAAAATATTTATATTGGCATACATTTATACACGCAGACAACATTTTGCATCGTTAGTCATATGTATTATATGTTAGTCAGATGTATTAATCCAAATAAATGTACAGTATCATTAAACCACTTGTAACAAACAAAAAAAATTGTTTTTAAATTGTTAGCAAATTGTAAAGGGGTCAAATTCAAATCTTTCTTAGATTTATTAGATTTTCTTTTAGCTGGGACATGACTAAATAAGTATAATTTTTTTAAATGTATATATAGTACTGTGCAAACGTTTTAGGCCAACATTAAACTGAGTGTACATAAGTGTCATAAGTGTACATTTTATTTGTAATTCTTTTTTTATTATTGAGATTTACAGTATACAGGGTGAATAAATTATCTTTCAGTTAATGTACGGGTTGTTAGGATAGGAGTTTGGTTAAAATTTGAATTATTTTGGTTTAATTGTTTGGCATGTGAAAGACAATGTTGGAGAGAGGTTGTTTGTCCTGGTCTGGGTTGCATTTCTACCAGTGTTGTTAGGAGTACTGTCTGAATTAATAGAATTGTAAATGTTGAAACGTACAGATTTTAATCCATTATGCCTTCTGGAAAGGACTGGAATAATTTTGTTTTTTAGCATGATAAATAATGATCTGCTATTTGCAGTCATGAAATGGCCTTCACAGGGTCCAGACCTGAATATTACAGAGGCTGTTTGAGATCACCTGGACAAAAAAGAAAGATTTGACACTCTAATCATAAAGAAGAACTCTGAAAAGTACTAAAAGAAGCCTGATATGACACAACACATTATTTCAGAGAATGTCAAGACAATTAGAACAAAAAACTTGTGTGCCAAGGGAAGCCACATTAAACACAGACTTTCACTTGAAGAGGAAATGTTGTGGTGTTGATTTTTTGTACATATTTCCTATATTTTTGGTTTGTTTTTAATTAAGAGACTGATTATACGTTGTGCAAAAGTTTTAGGCCAACAAAGCTGGTATAGTGCTTATAGGATTTGTTTTATATATTATTTTTTAAATGTTTTTACGGTATTTACATTATATATTTAAAGATATATAATCATTATAATGAGTAAGATAAATGTTCAGGGTTAGGTTAAGGAATAGCACCGTAGATAATACCTATACTGACTATTAGAGCTGCACGATTCTGGATAAAATGAGAATCGCGATTTTTTTTGCTTAAAATAAAGATTACGATTTTCTTACGATTCTGTAGATGTAAAATAAAGGTTAATATGAGTCGCCTATTATTATTGTTATTCTCAAACAAGTGACAAAACAACAATAATAATATTATGTGCAAGTCTACTGTTGGTTAAAATGCTAAATTTTAAATAGACTTTGAATGGTGGACTTAAACAGACTTTAAATTTGTCCTGGTCATTAATGCACAGTAAAGCGATAACATCAGAACACAATTATTCATAATTATGATGTTGAATTATTATGTTTGACACACATGCTTGCAACATTATTACACTATTTATTCACTGGTAAAATGAGACATTTGTCATTATCAGATTCCCTCTTACATTATATTCAACATATATGCTAGAGTAGTTATGCTGACACTGTAAACATTTATTCTCATGCACAACTCTGGGTTCGCTATAAAAGAAAAACATATTAAATGCTTGTCGTAATCATAAC
This sequence comes from Danio kyathit, assembly GCA_903798195.1. Taxonomy (NCBI): domain Eukaryota; kingdom Metazoa; phylum Chordata; class Actinopteri; order Cypriniformes; family Danionidae; genus Danio; species Danio kyathit. Next base: position 27,180,719 of record LR812533.1, on the reverse strand, counting down.
TCTAAAATGCGATATGAATATTTATAATGATGATTATTTATAATGATGTGCGTGCTTTCGGTTTCATTTTCACTGCTAAGTGCGGATCATACTTCTTAAACAATCACTCTGTGCCACAAACTGAATGTTATTTACAACTTTATTACTTGTTATTCACAGCCTATGCAGGTTCTGTTCACTAAAGTAGACGCGCGCGCGTCTGTCATTAAGTAGGGCGCGAGCCCGCCCTCTCTGTGGTAATAGCTCACGGTCAGCAGCTCACCTCACGTGTGATTTCGCGGCCGCGAATACATCATTACATGAAGACAAAAATAACTATTTTTGGGTGAATTACTTATAGATACAGTATGTGACTCTTTCAAGATCATTTGGAGGGGTTCATGTCGCTGAGCAAGGTATGTGAAACAATGAGAAGACTTGTGCAGCAGTCTTTGCTTCTCTCCTCAACTTGAAAACATGATTGGCAGAATCGTAGAAGTGCTGGATTAAGATCGTCTAGGGGGTCGAATCGAGATTGCGATCTTTTTCCGATTAATCGTGCAGCTCTACTGACTATAGTAACTACATGCACTGTTAGTATTTTTAGATTACAGTACTGGCAGACCAGTTGCCGGCAAGGTACTGTAAAATGGACTAAAGTAGAGTTACTGTGATTCATTTTTACATTTTTATCTATAATTTTTATCCAGGATTTTGACCAGAACCAGAAAATCAGAGCACATCACACCTGTCCTCAGGTCTTTACACTGGCTCCCAGTTACATTCAGAAAAGATTTTAAAATATTATTACTTGTCTAAAAATCACTAAATGGCCTAGGACAGGGGTGGGCAAACTCGGTCCTGGAAGGCCGGTGTCCTGCGCAGTTTAGCTCTAACTCTGATAAAACACACCTGCTTATAGATAATTAGTGATCTTGGAGACACTGCTTAGCATGTTCAGGTGTGTTTGATTAGAGTTGGAGCTAAACTATGCAGGACACCGGCCCTCCAGGACCGAGTTTGCCCACCCCTGGCCTAGGACCTCAATACATTACAGATATGCTCACTGTATACAAACAGATCACTTAGATCTTTAAGATCATATAAACTAAAAATTCCAAGAGTTCAGTCAAAGCAGAGTGTATTGACTTTCAGCTTTCCAGAAATGATCAGATGTGCTCCAACATTAGGCACATTCAAATTAAGACTAAAAACACATCTGTTTAGCTGTGCCTTTACTGAATGATCACTGTGCTATGTCCGACAGATCCCACTATTATGTCTTTTCTTTTTCATTCTTTTATAACCTGTTAACACATTTTAATCTGTTTTTATCAGTTTTTAATTACTGTTATTATTTGTTTTTATGTTCTTATACTTGTTTCTTTTATTCCTGTTTATGTAAAGCACTTTGGATTGCCACTGTGTATGAAATGTGCTATTTAAATAAACTTGCTTTGCCTTGCCTTACTTAGTCTCATTTTTACAGTATTATACAATGCTGCAAAAATTGCTATATTCTAATAATTACTAATAACCATAATATGAACTTGCAATGATACAATTTATGGTTGTATATCAAATAAATCATTGTAAAACAGGACGGCAAAATAAAGTCCAACCATTCATCCCCCTAAAAGAACGTCTTCAAAAAGCTCAATTTTCTCAGGAAAAAAAGCCATCTCAGAATAAAAGGAAGGCCAAAGAGTATACAGAGAAAAAAAGAGGATGTACCTTAAAAGTGTGTTTCTGTATCTTGCAACCCTTTCATAAAAACCGCACGTTAAAAGCCACACTGAACTTTTCCGGGGCCGTTAAAGGAGCGCAGAGCTGCCCTTTTCCCACAGAAGCCAGAAGACTATCAGACGCATTAAAGTGGACAGCAGGATGTCTGACTGCCTCTTTAGAAGGGCTCCGTATTGAGTTTGACCCGTAAAGGTAACGGACAACAGCACACAAGTCATTTTCATTCCAGTCAGGCTTTTGTTATCCAGCTGCCGCTCGTGTAGCGAGGACTGACATTAGCATGGGAGCGTATTGATCTGAATGCTGTGACAGTGTTTCAGATAGATTAAATCACCTGACCTTTTTTGTCACCTACAAATAATTCAACTTTCCCAAACAAGCATTTCATTGCGCCTCCTGTTATCTCACTTTTCAGACGGATAAAGACTGGCAGGAACATGTGTAGCATTTGTTAACAATGTCAAGTCACAAAATCATCAACTTCTGACTTTCCAGCTATGAATATGACTCCCATCTGTGATCAAATTTTAAAGTCCAAACTGCAGAGAATCTTTGAGATATGTCCATTTGTATTGTTTAGTTTTGTGGCATTTAGAAGGGTTATATCTGGATTAAATAATGCTATTTTAATAAAAGGCTTTATTTTTGATCAATTAAAACCCATGGCTGAATAAAAACCGCAGAAACAGAAATGTACTTTAAATTTATTTAGATTAAGTGAAGTTTATTCATTCATTCATTTTCAGCTAGTCTCTTTATTAATCAGGAATCGCCACAGCGGAATGAACCGCCAACTTATCCAGCATATGTTTTACGCAGTGAATGCCCTTCCAGCCACAACCCAACACTGGGAAACACCCATACACTCTTGTAGTCACACACATACACTACGACCAATTTAGCTTATTCAATTCACCTATAGTGCATGTCTTTGGGCTGTGGGGGAAACCGGACTCCACACAGAAACACCAACTGACCCAGCCGGGGCTCCTTCTTGCTGTGAGGCGATTGTGCTACCCACTGCGCCACAGTGACACCCTGAGTGAAGTTTATTTCTAAACTAATTTCAAAAGGATCACGTGCTTATGACTGGTCCCGCATTAGCTATCATATGATTTACTAATCAGACGAATTCAAACGCAAATAAATATCCAGATTTCCTTACCATCGTCACCTTGAAGAATCTTCCCCTTTCCTAGAGTAATCCAGGACAGGGCGGCACGGTGGCTCAGTGGCTAGCAAGGTTGTCTCACTTCAAGAACATGGCTGGTTCAAGTCCTGGCTGGGTCAGTTGGTGTTTCTGTGTGTTTACATGTTCTCCCCATGCTCGCATGGGTTTCCTCCAACAGTCCAAAGTCATGTAGTATTAGTGAATTGAATAAACCAAATAGGCACAGTTTATGAGTGTTTTGGTACTGGGCATTTACCGCATAACCATGTGCTGGTATAGTTGACCAGGGCTCGAAATTGCGACCGTTTTGGTCGCATATGCGCCTGGAATTTTATCTATGCGACCTTAAAATATATTTGGGAGCATTTGTGCAAGTGCATAAAATTGATGTCGTGCGATCAGTTTTCACAGCAAAATGTTCACCACATGTGAATTAGGAGGCATTCACGCGTTAAGCATCTTTGCACCTAAAAACACCAAACGCAGTTGACATGTCAACTTGCTGCAGTAAACAAAGCCCGCAATGCTTGCCCCGACTTCAAGCTCTTCTTATTGGCCCACTGCGCTAGAACAGAACACGAATGGATTGGTTAATATTAGCTGTCAATCACTCAGTTCCGATGACAGGGAGCTACTGCCGCGAAAATTTAAAGGTCTGGATCCGAGAGAATGAAAACAACACTTGCAGATTTAGTTTCAGAAACCACCTAAAGTTACAAATAATGGCACATCTGATTAGTGATCATGTGCTGAATGTCAATCCAGCATTTACACTTTTCAAAGAGTGGATAAAAGACTTCCAGTGGTTAAAGTCCGCTGTGAAAATGACTAAAGCCATTCACCGTAAAGACGGTGGGATGGAGTTTTCAGGTAACAGTGTTTGCCACTGAATCTACACATTTTAAGCAGGAGATGTTCTAACTTTATTTAATCCTTCATTTAATCGACACAATGCTGTCAGTCGTGCGACTGACACAGCGTTCACTATGGCTAAAAAGCATGCATTCATCGAGATGAAACTAATATTGCAGCTCATGAAAAGACCGTTATTGCTATTAAAAAGACGTATGCAAATAATAAGTTATACGTCAATATCATCTGTGCAACATCAGACACCACCCGCGAGAACAGCACAGTTATTATTGTTAATTCAGTTCATCTCATTAACGTCAAGCAGTGCGTGCAGGGCCGGTGAGCGCATGCAGATTTTAGTTTATTTGTTAGTTGTGATTAGAGTGTTAATATATAATAGAATCTGTTAATATAAAACTTGTAGTAACGGTGCTAATAATTTTTGGTGGGTGCGACAAAATTTTGTCTGGTGTCTCATTTTTGAAGTTAGGAGCACCGGTGCTACCAAGAAAAAAAGGTTAATTTCGAGCCCTGTTGACGGTTCATTCCGCCGTGGCAACCATTATTAATCAAGGAATAGGTTGAGCGAACAAATTCGGGGGAGTTCTCAAAACCTACCTGAGTTCAGACTCCCCTCTTTCCCGATGAAACAGAAGGGAGCTCAGGGCTCTCTCCCAGGACAGCATGCCAAATATGCTTTATTATCAATCATTGGCTAAGTGTGAACTCTTGAATGTTTACAAATTCATTAACATAATTCATATTTTTGTGTGATTAAAATGTTAATCTTTTTTTTTTTAAACATTTCATTTTTATTTAGTTTGCTTTTAATGCAAAATCTGTAATATTTTAAATAAATTACAGCAATAATTAATTTGTCTGCCTATAAATGTAGTTTATTCTTTAGATGCAGGGCTATCATTTACAACAAATGTATTTTTATTGGTATTATTGTTTTTTTTATACTGCTTTTTTATAAACTATAGGTTTAAGAAGTACTTGTATATATGAAACTATTTGTTTAGGCATTTTGAGTGCTTGATATAAATATGAGTATATATATTTTTTTTATTTGGAGATGTAAAAGCACTTAATTAGAAATTGGTTAGCACTTTATTTCATGTGTTTTGTTTGTTTGTTTGATATTTGTTGCTGTTGGGTGTATAACAACGAAAAAAATAATGAAAAGAAAGAAGAAAAAGTAAATTACTGTAAAAAAAAAAAACATTATGCCTGTTGTTAAAAAAAAGTGTTTTATGTAATACATAAATTGACTTAAATGGAAAGACAATGTACTTGACATAGTAATATAAAATAAAATTCAAGAGTTCACACTTAGCTGATGATTGATTAATTGCCATGCTGTACAGGGAGAGAGCCCTGAGCTCATAAGATCCTCACAGGTCTCAAGAACTCCCAAGAACTTATTTATGGTTAATGACAAATTAGGGATTGCTATGAAGAGATATACTGCTGACTAAGAGCTCATCTATGGTGTACTGTAGGAGGAAACCGGATAACGCGAAGGAAACATGTAAACTCCACACAGAAACTTTGACTGGTCTGGTAAGGACTTGACCAGTGACATTCTTGCTGTGAGGCAACAGAGCTAACCGCTGGGCTGCTGTGCCGTCCTATCAAGAAAAAAAGAGGAGGAGGAGCAGGGGTGGAAGGGGGATTCTTCAAGACGAAGATAACGGAGGTAAAAACTCTGGTTATTTATAGTGAGTTAAGAATCATCCGACTGGTGGATCGCGTGTTAGCTAATGTGCGACCAACTGTGGTCAATCATAAGCACTTGATCCTCTCGAAATTAGTTTAGAAATAAACTTCACAAAATGTTAAAAAACATTTAAAATATTTATTTCAGCTAGTTGCCTAGATATCATTTCCTATTTTAATTGTAAATAAACTTAAAATATGCAAAGTAATACAATATTTTAAAAGAAATGTTTAAAAACTATTAATAGAATAAAAAAACAATTAAATCGAGGCAATTACTTTGCATTTCAAAGTAATAATAATTAAATATACTAATATAAACTATTATAGCATATATCATGCTAAAACACTATTTAATAATGTGGGTCAAAAAAGTATCCAAGTGTATATTTGGGTTAAAAAAAATAAATAAATAATAATAATAATAATAATAAATATTATATATATATATATATATATATATATATATATATATATATATATATATATATATATATATATATATATATATATATATATATATATATATATATATATATATATATATATATATATATAATTAGACAACACACTGAAATAGCAACACGGTAACTCTTAGACACAATTTAGTTTTTTCTTTCTTCTTTAAGGGTGAAAGAAATCTTTGCAACCTGAACAAAGATGGCAGTTTCCACAAATACTTCCCATTTTTGTGTCGGCGGTCAGTGAATGCACTTTAAGTGGCAGTGGCTGTAATAATCCATAAATGACCAAAGTGCCAAATCATGACCTGAAATACACTTACTGCATAGAAACCTGCAAAGTTCAAGGTTCCAGTGACTCATTTCATCTCCTCTGATGTCATGTTGAAAGTGCCCAGACTCCATCATAATTAAACAGGGCACAAGACATCCAATAATGTCACAGAAACAGATGAAAGTGGCATTCATTTATCTCACTGCTTTACTGGCCAAGGAACCAAAGGGCAACAGGGCCTTAAACATATACACCAGGGTCACTCCAATACAAAAAAATATATAAATAAAATATATTTGTAACTATGATACTGACTGAAATTAATATATATATATATATATATATACACACATACAGGCAGTGCAGAATTATTAGGCAAATGAGTATTTGTATCTTGTTCAGTGGTGGTCGTTTTTCAGCCTTTCTTACCTTGGCCATGTCTCTGAGTATTGCACACCTTGTGCTTTTGGGCACTCCAGTGATGTTGCAGCTCTGAAATATGGCAAAACTGGTGGCAAGTGGCATCTTGACATCTTGGCAGCTGTACGCTTGACTTTTCTCAGTTCATGGGCAGTTTATTTTGCGCCTTGGTTTTTCCAGACGCTTCTTGCGACCCTGTTGACTATTTTGAATGAAACGCTTGATTGTTCGATGATCACGCTTCAGAAGCTTGGCAATTTTAAGAGTGCTGCATCCCTCTGCAAGATATCTCACTATTTTTGACTTTTAGGAGCCTGTGAAGTCCTTCTTTTGACCCATTCTGCCAAAGGAAAGGAAGTTGCCTAATAATTATGCACACCTGATATAGGGTGTTGATGTCATTAGACCACACCCCTTCTCATTACAGAGATGCACATCACCTAATATGCTTAATTGGTAGTAGGCTTTCGAGCCTATACAGCTTGGAGTAAGACAACATGCAAAAGAGGATGATGTGGTCAAAATACTCATTTGCCTAATACTTCTGCACTCCCTGTATACACATACATATATACATATACACATACATATAAATACATACATACATATAAATACATATATACATACATATATACATGTACTTATATACATATACACACATATATATATACACATATATACATATATATACATATATATATATATATATATATATATATATATATATATATATATATATATATATATATATATATATATATAAAAACTTTTGAAAACTGTGAGTTGGGTTTAGGGAAGTAGGTGGGCAGGAACATGTAAATTCCACACAGAAATGATAACTGGCCCAGTCGGGACTGGAACCAGCGACTTTCTTGCTGTGAGGCGACAGTGCTAACCACTGAGCCATGGTGTCACCCCAGTTTTCAAATTGATTTTAAAATTTGAATGCTGATTTATTAGACATTGAATTGCACTGGCATTGCAATATTTGTCTGAGCTTTTAATCCCTCAACTGAGTAGTTGCCTCGCGTCTGAACCCAAAAACTGCACGTGAACACACCAAACTGGCGAAAGCGGTTTTAAATGAGAGCCATGTTCTGTGCCTGTGCAAGAGGACGTGTCTTTCCACTGCAGTAGTCTGTTTTCTCCTTCTGCAAAGAAAAACCGAACTTCCGATGAACACAAAGCGCAAGCAAAGCAGAATTTAGTACCATTACCACAGTAATTTTCATTCACCTCGGAGGGATTCACAGGTGCAAATGTGTCTGGTAATTTAATAATATTTGCAAAAATTTGAGAAATGTGGCAAAATTAAAGCCGTATGACATACCAAGTCGACAATAGGCTAGTTGGTTTGGTGTGTTCCACACACCGCCTCTCATTGCATTAATGTAGGTGCTCATTAGCCTGATTCAGCTTGTAGGTTCATTGTTGGACCATAGGCTGAAGAGAGCTCTCTGACTATCTGACTCTGGCAATGAATCAGAGCGCAAATAATGAAGTGACATCGCAAGAAAACAACTCAAGCCAAAAAGGAACACAAAGAGGCCTGCTGTAATTTGTGCTACATTTCCGAAATATTTGCAAATGATATGAATTATTAGATTATCAGACAGATTTGCACAAGCGAATCCCTCCGTGGTGAGTGAAAATTACTGTAATTACGGTACTAAATGCTCATTTGGTAACGCTTTGTCTTTGTGTGTCGGAAGCTCGTTACCTTTGCGGAATGAGAAAACAGACTACTGCCCCTCATGGAAAGACACGTCCTTTTGCGCAGGCGCAGAACGTGGCTCCCGTTTCAGTCAGCTTTTGTCCATTTGGTGTGTTCGAGCACAGCTTTTGGCGACAACACAGTTGGGATTCATTGTTGCTAGTTGTTTGTCATCGCCTCCCAGCAGACAATATCATAAGACATTATTATTAGGTTAGATTTAGATGTCCAATAATGACGTGAAATGACGTTAATATTTTGTTTATTTTAGGTTGTGTTGGAAAGTGACCAAAATCAAATGTTGAGGCAACATCTTAAACTAACGTCATATTGACGTCAAATACTGACATTTATTTTTCAGGTATGGCAACCAAAATCTAACGTTTCATAAACGTCATATTAGTAATGTCTACACTTTGTCAAGCTGCAACATTATTAGGCGTTGATATTTTGTTGTTTTTAGGTTGCATTGGAATGTCTGTCTGCAACGTCTGTCCGACTGACGTTGGGTTCTGACATTAACCCGATTTTCATTTCCTACCAAAATGCAATGTCCCATGACATTGGGGTACATCATCAATCTGACGTCATGTTGATGTCCTGTGCCTGCTGGCTTGGTGTGTCGTGGCCCTAACATTGCTTTATGCTTGTCTAATGCTGATCTTTTAACTGTTAAATCAAAGTGGCTAAAATCTACAGGGAAATCAGGAGTTCTCTTCATTGCCCCCTAAACTGTGGAAATCTCTGCCCTCTGGTATTCACAATTCTCAATGCAGTTTTTAAATCATCACCTAAAACTTACTTTTTTTTTTAAGTGTAGCCTTTATGTAAAATTCATTCATTCATTCATTTTCTTGTCGGCTTTGTCCCTTGCGGGGTCGCCACAGCGGAATGAACCGCCAACTTATCCAGCACGATTTTACGCAGCGGATGCCCTTCCAGCCGCAACCCATCTCTGGGAACTTCCACACACACATTCACACTCATACACTACCGACAATTTAGCTTACCCAATTCACCTGTACTGCATGTCTTTGGACTGTGGGGGAAACCGGAGCACCCGGAGGAAACCCACGCGAACCCAGGGAGAACATGCAAACTCCACACAGAAACGCCAACTGACCCAGCCCAGCCGAGGTTCGAACCTGCGACCCAGCGACGTTCTTGCTGTGAGGCAACAGCACTACCTACTGCGCCACTGGGTTGCCCTATGTAAAATTCCTTTGTTTTTATTATCTTGGCTTTATATTTGTCTAGTTGTTATGAATCTATTCTTGTATGCATCTTATACTTTTTTAAACAAATGTAAATCGCTTTGAGATGCTACTTTTAAAGGTGCTATATAAAATAAAAATTTTATTATTATTATTAATAGTAGTAGTAAATTGATTCACAAAAACATATTTAGCGATATATTTTGACACATATTAAACATATATTTGAAAATGTTTTTGTTTGTACCATGTGGTCTCCTGCTGTTTCTCTCAGACTAATGATAAAGCAGACGTGTCGGATTGCCCACCATGGTAATGAGACAGTGGTTAAACCTCCTTCCGCCTCCATCTCCACAACCGCTCAATAACTACATCAATGTTGTTGGCACAATACAGGAGAAAGGACCGCTGAAATTTATGAGGCCCGTCCTTATGAAGTTGAGCTGAGCGACTCCCTGTGGACGGGACACAGAGATACCAACACAATGCGAGCGGGTGGAGAGGCTTTCTGAAGCATATCACACAGAGACTTTACTCAGCACTGGTCAGCTGTCAGCGCAGATCGATTTCATAGTTGCATTAGAGAGCCTCTGTTGAAGACGGCTGTCAGTCTTGGTTTTGAGTGTAAAGATGTTTTGTCAGCCATTGCAAAAGCGTGAGACTTTTGTTGATCTTCAGAAAATACAAAATGAAGATATTTTTTCTTTATGAAAACTAGGAGATTTTTGTTCCTTTTATTTAAAGCCAGTTTATTCACAAGCAAGAAATGTTTGTAGAGAAAATGTGAGCGATGTCAACATTGCTAATTTATCATTTATGTGTGAATAAAAGGCTCAATTAAATCTGCTCATCATATAAAGCGATGCAGTCTCATCTGTAGACTTGGGTTAAATGGTCCAATTCACAAGGATTTCTCTTTTTGATCTCTTTATAAATGCTTTGAAGCATCAGAGCTTCAGGTGAATATACTTTCAATAGAGGGACCGAAATCTCTCAGATTATGTTAATTTGGGTCCTAAAAATGAACTTAAGCGTTCTGTGTTTAGAACAACATCAGTACAAATCAATCTTAGTGTATTCTCGTAGATTCTGGGCCCGGTTTTTCAAAAGGTTTAATCCGGATAAAATTAATCTGGATTTAGTAATACTTTTTCTGCGATCCGTGATCACGTAATCCAGCTTACCTTTTGAGCCAGTTTTTCAAAGCAACATAGGATTGGATCAATCTGATCCGGATAGGAACTTTTCAGGATCACTAAATCTGGATAACCAGTGCTCAAACAGGATAGGAAATTACAATGTAGAACTATAGATATTTAAAGAGCAACACGTATAATAGCCAGTGTGAGGTCCATATAACATTATTTTTATTTGAAATGAAAACACACACATTTAAAAAAAAAAACTAAAAACTAAAAATATAGTTTCAAATATAGATGTATTGAATTAAAAAAAGACCTAATGCCAAAAACTCCACAATAGTTTCAGACTTCCTCATCTGATGTGGAGTCCAGCTTGTCTGAGCGTTGTCTTTAGGAGGCGGATCTCAAGTCGGGACTTGGTTTGGTGCAGTTTGGTCAGAGTCAGTTGTTCCTCTGCCAGATGAAGCTTCTGCCCTTTCAGTCGCTTTTTGCAATTGTTGAAAATGATTTCAAAAATCAGTGATTGCCATTCCTTGCATTTCTTGGTTATTCTGTTATCATTGTATGCATCACTAATAAATATTCTAAAAACTATTATAAAAAATATTCTAAATTCTATTTTCCATTGTGATGAGTATTATATATATATATATATATATATATATATATATATATATATATATATATATATATATATATATATATATATATATATATATATATATATATATATATATATATATATATATCAATTGGTGACAAAATAACATTTATTGTTTTTGGTCAATTTTGACAGCCGTTTGTGGGATTATTTTATGAGGCCAAATTCTTTTCACTTTGCTGTAGGCCTATACTGAAAGGCTGAATACGTTAAAGCCTACCTGATGGATAAACAAATACAATTAAAACCTTATGAATAAATAGGACCTCTTGTAAGATACTGCTGCATGATCCAAATATAGTATTATTTGATACAATTTTAAAGTTTTCATTACATTTTGGCCATGAAATCCACGCTAAATCCACCCTTCTGATGGGATCAGTTTAATCCAGATTTTTTGGATCAAAGTGATCCAAATCTTACAAAAATGGTCTGAAAACCCCAAACTAAAGGTTTGATCAGGACCAAAACCAAGATTGGATTACGTGATCTAATCCGATTATGTACTCCGTTTTTTCTTTTGAAAAACCCATTTTCAAGATTTGATCCAATCCGTTATCCAAAATCCTAGTGGATTACTTTTGAAAAAACGGGCCCTGGTGTTAATTCATGCTACCTATCATGCAGGGTTGTAATGTTGGGGTTAGGACTAGGGGTTTAGGGTAGGTTTAGCTAAAATTACGGCCTTACATCACACTGCTCCAAATCAAAATGATGCTGGTAGCACTATGATGGATAACATATTTCATTCATCATCATGTGCTGCCTTTTTTTTTTTTGAATGGAGGAGAAACGGGTAGCATCAAAATGTATTTCTCAAAATTCCAAATTGATAGCTTTCAATAACATCTCTAACAATTCTGAATTTTTATCTTGCATTAAATTAGTTACATTTCTTGGATTACTTTTTTTTAAATTATGAGATATTAACTTTTAAATGGCAAAACTAACTTGCTGAATGATTAGAAGAACAGTCAAGTAGTTGTATATCCACATAAGCATGGTATGTCATGAAACAATTTTTTTAAAAAAATGTAAAAATCACCAAAAAAGGCATTCCCAAAACAGATATATATATATGATCATCATCCATCCGCCGTGTAAAAAGAAACAGTCCAGATCAGTATCGGAATAGAACGTTTAAGCAAAAAATTTGTTCAACCCAACAGTAGAAAAGCAGCCAAAAAGTCTAAGAAAAACTTAGGGCTGTGCAATTAATCGAAAATTTGGTTTCGATTTCGGCTTCTAACGATTATGAAAAAACATTAACCAAGATAAAACGATTATTGCATCATATACCGCCCCCTTTCCAGTTGTACACATTTGTTGCTCTGCAAAGCTCAGTTCCACGTGAAAATGACTAAAAGCATGTATTGTAATGTACCTTTTGCAGCACGGAATGCGGATCATTAATTGATGTACATTCGAATCATTCATGTTTTTAAAAGAGCAAAAGTGCACATGCTGTTGTGTGTGTGCACTCAGCCTCAGAGACGAGCAGAGCACACACATCTAAAGTCATCTTAATGTGAGCGCTTTAATGGTCAAATACATGCAAATTTGTGTCAAAACGAGGTGTTTAGTGATTATTCGTACACAGTTGTGTAATAAACAAAAGAGTTGAGAATCAAAAGACCCGTCAAAGTGAAACCATTAATCAGAACCGCACTGCTCTTAAAGTGACAGCGCACAATATTCCTGCTGCTGACTGTTTTTATCATTATTAATCAAACAACAAAAGGAGAAAAAAAAAAAAACAATCACTCACTGCTCTTGACTAAAGGACTGAAGGTAGCTATAATTAAAAGTTTTTTCCTTACAGCGAAAATGCTTAAAGCACATTTTGTTTCATATTTTTATTCTATTCCTTATTTTCAGGGAGGAAAATAACTGTATATATACAGCTGAAGTCAGAATCATTAGCCCTCCTGAATTAATTAAAATATTTAAACCTGCTTTTATTCTAGCCAAAATAAAACAAATAAGCCTTTCTCCAGAAGAAAAATATTATAGAAAATACTGCGAACAATTCCCTGCTCTCTTAAACATAATTTGGGAAATGTTTATTTTCAAAATAATTCACAGGAGGGCTAATAATTTTGACTTCAACAGTAATCGTTTTGAATAATCGTGATTACAATTATGACCAAAGTAATTGTGATTATGATTTTTCCCATAATCGAGCAATTCTAGAAAAACTGAATAATTGCAACATAAACACTTTAGCTGTAACATTTTACAATGTTTTTGGTTTCCATTAACAATCTTTAACATTCACAGTGCCTTGTAACTGCACAATATCAAAAAAATGACTGTGTTCAAAATTTTGTCCACATCAAATCAGGTGTGCATTTACTACAGACAACATGAAGTTTTGTAAACTAATTTTGAGAGAAGCACGTGATATGATAGATCGCGGCCGATCTCACATCAATAATCATTGCTACTCCATTCAGATATCATTGCTAGACCAATCAGATGAATTCTAGCCTCATATAAATAAACCCATTCATCCTACCTTTCTTATCTTCGTTTTGAAGAATCCCACCATCCATCTTTCCTCCTTTACCAGGGGGAACTACATGACCAGGCGGGAGCCCTAGGCTCAAGTATCTCTCAGGGTTCTCTCCTGGGACAGCATGCCAAATCTGAAATTAAATTAAGCAATAGCTAAATGTGAAACAACATTTGTGTGTCATGCTGCTAACTCTAAAGGCAATATGCCATACTGTCCAATATAAACAGGTACCTAGACCTCACTCAGAAGAGAAGACTTTGGTCACAAAACAAATACGCTTTTATTTCTTTTCACCTTTTCTGGACTCAGAACATCTCATTTCTGTTGCTGTCTATGGGCCAAGGTTATAATAGTTTGGGATCTTTCATTAGTTTTAGTTTTTATTTCATTTTGACTTTTTGTTTTTAAATAGTTGTAATTAGTTTTTAGAGATAGATTTACTAGTTTTTATATTTTGAAATTGCTTAGTTTTAGTTTAGTTTTTATTTTTTTTGTTTTTTTTTGTAAATTAGGATATTTGTTCAGTGCAAGATTTAAAACAATCACAATAAATATTGTACAATAAAAACTTAACCAAAGATAGGCTACTTTTTCTGACACACGAACACTACCATCTACCACTGCTATCTACCCATCCTCAAATTCAAATACAACAGCCCACAAGAAAGCAGCAGAAAAAATGTGTGTGCAAGGCTGCTTCTGAGGTTAGATACAGTAATGATGAAAAGTTCTTTTGTGATGATCTTCCCAAGTTTGGACTCAACATATCGAAAAGCTGTAGTCAGCAATCATAATTTCAGTCAGTTAAACCATCACCATGATCTGAAAAGTTTCTTACAATTACGTTTTGCAACCCAACTAAAGCATGATTCACTTATTTAAATTCCAATACGACTTTCTGTTATGAAAAAAACGTACATTTTGCCAGATCCTCTCATTTAAGCCCTCGGTACACGCTGAAGTTGTTCAAGTTTAGTTCAGTCACAGCAGGCTGTCATGTACTCTTTGTGTTGAGTTCACTGAATCACGCATGCGCAGTATTATCGGTTCACTGCTTCTTAAATCTGATCTCAGTGTACTGTTCTAATAACAGAATAACTCAGTAAATATTGGTTTATTTCGAGTGAGAGGGGGGTATCAGGCACGTTAAAAAGTAAGTTGTTTGTGAATAAGTGCTTATTGTTATTGGAGACGTGAATCGTTTCAAATGATTCAGGTGAACTAGTTCAACCAGTTCAATTAGAAGATCCGGTTAAAAAGAACGATTCGTTTGCGATCACGATCACTAATACAGAAATTAAACCCATTAATGGGCACAAATGTGTTAAATTAATACTTTTAAGTGTCTGCTTGGGTTGTATTTATGTGGTCACTGTGCTGCTTTCATGTCCAGCCTTTGTTTAGGTCACGGGAGCAACAGCGAGGATGACCGGCTGGATCTGGCCAATGGTGCCGTATGGGTCAAACACCTGGCAGCGCAAAATAAATAGATTTACTTCTAAAAAGGCATACAGTACATTTACAAGGACGAAATTGAAATACATTTTTGCTACAATTTTAGTTTCAGGTAATTTTGTATATACACAATACAGTTTCAGTTCTAGTTTAAAAAAAAAACATTTTTATTTTATTTCAGTTAACGAAAATGTTTTTTCAATTCTAGTTTTTGTTTTTTCGTTAATTTTCATTAACTATAATAACCTTGCTATGGACGAAAAATATCTCGAATTTCATCTAAAAAAAGTTATGTTCTGAAGTTAAACAAAGGTCTCAGGGCTTTGGAACAACAATAGGGTGAGTAATGCATAACAGAATTGACATTTTTGGGTGAACTAACCCTTTATGAATTGTTCACTTAATGGTTCTTTGTGAAACTAAACATGACAATACTGCAAAAACACCTTTTTGGAACTTTTATTTTCAAAAGTGTTACTTCATGACTTGATTTGCATTACAGTATTTTACTCCAAAAAAAAAAAAAGTTTAGCAATTTTGAAGTCAAGTGGAAAACTCATTCTTGCAGAACTTAATTCATCCAGTCTACTGTAGCACGGATGTCATTCACACTAATCCATGTGTTCTTCTCTGAGTGGTCTGAATAATAATTTGGAAGGGGGGCGTGTTAATTCGTTCTATATTAAGCCAGGTTTGTTCACCTATGTAATTAAAAGCAGCAGAGCGCCGTTCTAGGGAGACTAAATGCCGAGGGGGAACGTTCCATTTAGACGAGTCAATATGAGCGAAGAGGTTCATTAGTCACCAAGGGGTGGAAGTGAGGTCAGAATCAAACACTGGCGTCCTACAGGGGACTCGTAACCTCTCCTTGCATGTCTCTTGGCTGCCACGTTACGCCATAATAAGCTTGAGAGGTTTCTAAAAGCGTATTGTCTTCACTGTATTGCCTCGGTCGAACTCTGATGTCTAAAACAGCTTATCCACATTAACTCCTAAAACAAAGTGGCTGTCCTGTTGTTTTAGTGACTATCAAAAACTATGCAGGTTCATTGTGCGTATGCATATTTATTCATGACGCGACCTGCTATTCAGGGTGACTTTAAACTGTCTTGCTTGCCTTTGTTAGGATGAGCTGCTTAATATTAAAATATGGGTATCACATCATGTCAAGTGGAAAATAACTGTGATTATGTGTTTTAATAAATGTGTTAAAATGCGAGTAGCACAGTATGTCAGGCAGAACGTTGCTGTGAGGATGTACACCCACTATAATGAATGAGCTAGAAAAGCCCACACAGACTGAGCTCTCGCAGAACTGCACTGAAGATGGTGATATTATATTGAAGTGATCTGCATTAAGACAAACAGTAGTAGCTTTTTCAGGTCATTCAGCAGATGTAAAATTGAAATGTTCTCAAAATGTTCTCAAGTTCCCAAATCCCAACTCTGCATGAAGATAGAAATGATTTAGAAATGTTTTAACTGTTTTAATGTGTTTACAGTTGTAGAGATCTTTTTGTGATCCATTCAGCCAGGTATGGAGGGAGCACATTCAACCTATAGCTTAGCATAGATCACTGGATCAGAATAGATCATTAGCATCTTAAAACCCCGAGTTTTTAACATTTTACTAATTGAAGCTTGACCCTTTTGTGAGGTATTTACTGAGCATTGTGTACTTAAATATGCTGTACCATATACTTTTTTATGCTGCTCCTATTCATTATATCTCTTTCCCACTTTTATTTCTTTTATTTGCATAGTTTCCGCTACATTCATTCTTCCATGGCAGGGCGCCACACCAAAATTCATCCCGCCACGGCTACATTACAGCTTTTCGTACAAAACATTCAGTCGTTGTTTTTTTTTTTATAGCGAGTTATAAATTGCACCTAAACGTATTAAAAGGTAAGGGAATTATAACAGCGCCAACTTTTTTTGTAATCGTAGTAGTGTTGTGCTTTATTTGTTTAACCCTTTAAAGGTGACATGCTGGCTGACTGACTGACTGACTGACAGGTGCGTGAGGCTAGCAAACACGACGTAGCTTTCAGTTAAGATGAACAGTTTCCATAATTATACTTTATAGATAAAAGTCTATGGCTCTGCATACAACGACTATCTTGCTGGAGTTTATAGCTGTTTCACTTTACTTTAGGAAGTATTAATGCCGATCTGTAGGTTATTGGAGACATTCATAAATATTCCTAGCAAATCTGATAAATGTTGGTGACATACTCGTTACATAAACGCACTAAATCACACTTCAGCCGCATTTATTTGAGGATGTGCAAGAAGTTTTGTATGAACAGAGGAAATCGGTGCGCAAGCAAGAGATTCGCATGCTCATATAACATAAATGCGATCTCGACTTGTAATACTGCGCTCACGACATGTTGAAATAACGCCATGAGTAGTTGGTAGATCTGTCTAAAAGACCTGCCGCCAGAGCTGGAAAAAATCCTAGAGGAAACACTGAATTGTCATAGACATAATTGTGTAAGAATGATATAAAAAAAAAAGTATGTGATGTCTCTGTTGACCTGTTTGTTCTGTTATTTATTTGCTTGTTTATTCTGAGTGTCTCTATGTTAAAATTGTTTTAAAAGTAAAAAAAACAACCAAATGTGTGTTTTCTGTTGTTACATTGTGTGCCAAGACTAACAGAAAATGAAAAGTATTATCTAATAGTATGAAAAGCTATTTCCTTGGTGGAAATGGTTGGAACTATACTCTCATTTTGTCATAATCACTTAACTATTACTAAGGATTAGGGCTGCACAATATATTGTTTCAGCATCAATATTGCAATGTGCAAAGTTAAGTTTAAATGTTGGGATTATAGTTGACCACATTTTAGAACACATGATGTTTGTAAAGTCACTGCAGAGTTTAACTATAATGGAGTGAAAGATTTTTTTTCATGTGCAGGTGTTTTAAAGGCCTGGGACTCTGTATGCATTCAGCAAAAGGAAAGTTAATGTATTCAGGCACAAGCAATTGTAACATTTGTAACTTTAATAAAATATGGATTACATTAGATTATTTATACAATGAAGACTACTGTATAGTGTTACTTTAGATTTTATGATATCATTACATTAATACTGTTAGACTCTTAACAGTAATTGTAAACTTTTATCTGAAATTGTAACTATTTTATGAATGATTCACTCCCCTACAGAATAATCTCAAACCAGTCTAAATGAATGAATACTTTTCAAATAGAGCTGTTTAAACTACATGGTGAAACTGTATTCATATAGCAATATATAAATCGCAGAAAAACAAAATATCGCAATGTCATTATTTTCCAATATCGTACAGCTAGGGAGGACCATATCTGCGGCGATCGGATACCAAAGTTGATGAGCAGGTGGGGGGGTTAGAGACTAAAAAGATGAGGACTGGGAAAGGTGGGTGGAATTACAGCAATTTTCCAGGAGAAATAACAAAATGGGAAGATAGAGGGAGATCAGTGTGAAAAAAACGTGAGTTTTGGCAGGTATGGGCATGACTAGAGTGAAAGAATTGCAAGTTCTCATTGGAAAGTAATCATTTTTAACTTATTGCTAATTTTATTATTTTAAAACTGCACATAATATAGGCCCTTAAATATGTACTTAAATTTAAATCTGAAAATGCACATTGTATCATACAAGTCTTCAGTTGAATAAATGATACCAAATTACTGCTTGAATTCACAATCTGATTTTTAAACCATACAGTAATCCCCAACTTATTGTTTAGATTGGCTCATTTGTTAGAATCATTTTGACATTTGATGCATTCATGTCATTTTACAAGTAGAAATTGATGTGGTACTTTAAGCTATTCACATCCTCAAGACCCCATGCATTTCTATGGCAACACTATTAACTAATATATATATATTAGTTTAGGTCTTCTATACATTTAGTTTGTCCAAATTTTCTGACGAAATAGGAGTTGAGTGAACCTGGTTGTCCTCCATGTTCTCTGACAACAAAGCACTTGAGCACAATCTACCAAGCATCACGCATTCCATCTATTTGAAGACTAGTCTAGTTTTAGGCTATTCTTAGACGTCTATTAGCTTTTTACAGACAGTTCAGGTTTAGCCTGGTTTTAGCCAAGACGTCTATGTCTATTAGATTTCTTTTAAAAACAAAAAATGCTTGCTGCAAAAGAAAAATTATAGTATTCACAGTAATTTTAACAAAATTAACAGGGAACCACTGCCATAGAATTGTATTGGCCTAGAAAACAGTACATTTTATTTTCCATCAGTTTAATACACAATGTAACTACAGAAGACTTATTTTTAAAACTTTTTTTTTAATGTTAGCCTTTAAATGCTAACGGTCAGATCCGATTCAATTCATTATGCTAAGCTAAGCTAAAAGTCACTCCGCTAGAACAAGAAATATGCTAAGTGGATTCCAAAATGGTTCAAGTCAATTGTTTAACACAAAGAAAACATTTTTCCAAAAAAAAAAGTGAAGTGTCCCTTTAAGAATATTTCTTCAAGCATTTCGGTCTTTCTATCACCACCACCTACTGACATTTTCAGCCAGGCTATCTGCAGTTTTTTGTAACACAAAGCAAAAATTAATTCAAAATAAATGTGCATTTAGGGCCGTTTATATCGAAGTTGATATTTAACCCTCAACCTGGAGGACCAGGACATACACGCATACACTACAGACAATTTAGTTTACCCAATTCACCTATAGCACATGTCTTTGGACTTTCCCGGAGAAAACCAACGCGAACACAGGGAGAACATCCAAATTCCACACAGAAATGCTAAATAACCAGCCGGGACTCGAACCAGTGAACTTCAAATTATATATATTTAAAAAAAAAAAAATTAATTAGAACATAGTAAATCTTAGTATATCATGTTTGAAAGTCAACCAATTTATTTTTTGTTAATTTTAAATCTGTCCATCTTTGTTGATGCTTTTATTTTCATCTTTACACAGCTGTTGTGATAATATAAAAAAAACAATAATAATTTCATACTTATCTGCAAGGTTTTTAAACAAGGAGGTCAGGATTCATTAAGAAATATGAATGTTAAAATAATATGGCTCTCCTGAACCAAAGGCTGGAAACCATACTTGGAAATAATATACTCTTCCCTGAAGTGTGTGAAGCAAAAAGCGGAAACATCAATGACTCCTGGGTTAGTCTAGGTGACCAGAGAGACTGCAAAAGATGTGATGTGACACCACAGTTCGCCCCTTTTCTCACCCCCCACCCCAGCGCTTCAATTAAATAATTGACAGGTGCATGCAGAGACTGAGACAATCAATTATCCCGTTGACTGACTGTTATCCTGCACCGGGTCTTAAGGGTGAAATCATGAGGACATTGCACCAAAGAGGACACTAGTGTAAAAAGCAGAGCATTTTCCTTCAGAGGAACACAGCGTCTCTCGATATCTGCTCAGGGGGAACTTGACTGAGGCTACAAGGGAGCTCTGTGATTCATCTGAATGAGTACTACTGATGTATGCAAGAGCATGGTTATGCAAGAAGCTTTTTTCCTTGCTTTTTTTTGATTTGCAACAAGTGTTGCCGTAATGAGCAATGCCTGAGGAAGACCATCTGAGCTTAACAGGACTTGTAGTTTTAAACATTTGATCTGCTCTGTATCTGCATGGCTAACTTGTAGAAGCCAGTTAAAGCCAGAGCATTGATGTCACTGCAGCCCTATGGGTTTCACACACAGTGTCCAGAACAGACAACAAGCAATATCTGCCCTCTACTGGCCGGTCTCTGCAAAACCAACAGCGTCTTCTGCATACTCTTAATTAAGCTTTGATCCCCCTGAAGGACATCAAAACGTGTGTGAGAGGGGGGAGGGGGGGTCAGCCCTTGAAACTTAAAAAAAGTTCAATCTGATCTGTATTTTAAATAATAATGTGAAGAATTAAAATAATAGACATATTTCTGACCACCCCTATAACAGTTCACACCATTATGAATGCATAATTACGCCAATCAGTCCATGCGAGAAAAAGTCCTTCAACTGTCTGAAACAGGTGTCCTGACATGTTATCCTACATATCAGATTATGCTACCAACAATGTATTTGAACGGTTCTGAGGTTGGCCTTGTGGTTAGGGATTAGGAAGGTTAGAGCAATATTACAGCTTCATATCACATTACTCCACATTAAAATTTACACTAGTAGCAAAATCTGATGGGTATCATATTACATAATAAAAACGTACTACCTACTTTTTGAATGGGAGGTAGGGCAATCTGTCAAAATAGGACAAATCGACAAAACACTGGCAGATTTAGAGCACCGATAGACACCGTAAAAGTTCACAAGATGTAGAGAAAACCGTTTTCTTATAAAATAGGTGTTTGTTTCTACATATTGCCTAAAAGTAACTTCAAATTAGATTTCTTGTTTTTACAGTTTGTCCTAGTAAGACAAAATAGCTAATTAGGTCAGTATACACCAAATAGCCTATCCCACAAAACACTGAACACTTAAAAACATGTTATGAATAAATTAGATGTAATTTAAATAAACACATTTGAGTCACTGAGGCATGTATTACACAAACTGACATTACCAAAAATGTTTAACGCATACTGGTTATATTTCAACATCAGACAGAAAATCATTTGTATGACTTCTGCTCTTAACCTCGAGGTTTACAGCATCTAGCTAATTAATTAGAGAGAACGTATTTAGAAACTTTAAAAACAATAACGTTGCATTTACAAGCCTAGTGGGAAAGGTTAGGCCATGATTTTTGGAGTTGAGGTGATGAACTCCTTCAAACAAAGCCGAGGAAACAAGATGTTTATAATAATACTGTATTTTACAGATAACGACAAAAGTAAAAATAATGTTAGTCTAATTATTATTGGACGTTCACTGCATCGATAAAAAAAGATAACAATAAACGATATGACGAGGGGCGACCCAGTGGCGTTTCTGTGTGGAGTTTGCATGTTCTCCCTGCGTTTGCGTGGGTTTCCTTCGGGTGTTCCGGTTTCCCCCACAGTCCGAAAACATGTGTTACAGGTGAATTGGGTAGGCTAAAATTGTCCGTAGTGTATGTGTGTGAATGAGTGTGTATGGATGTTTTCCAGAGATGGGTTGCGGCTGGAAGGGCATCCGCTGGCTGAAATATGTGCTGGATAAGTTGGCGATTCATTCCGCTGTGGCGACACCAGATTAATAAAGGGACTAAGCCAAAAAGAAAATGAATGAATGAATAATATGATGAGGCAAAAATGAAAAGACTAGAAGACCTAACCGACTCGTGGTTTAGGCTACCCTAACTAACTTTGTCCTGTAAGTAAAAATAGCTAATCAGGGGTGCGTTTCCCAAACAACGACGTAACTCACAGCTGAACTATCATAGTTTGATGCATCATTTGGGGAAAGAACGATGTAGTGACGAGTGTTCCCCAAAACCTGTAGTTTCTCTGTCGCAGATCCATCGATTGAACTACAATAGTTATAACGTAAAACGCCCATAATGAAACGAGGTGGAGTAACATCTTTAGAGAACAACACCATCATTTATTTGTGCAAATTATATTGTTTTACACAAACACCATTTAAAATAAAATCCAATACTAGTTTTGGTAAAAACCTGCACTCGCTTTCCATATTCATTGAAATATATGTAAATGGCACATATCCTGTGTTTGCTTTACTAATATTATTGAGAAGTTGAACATTACATATTCTATCTAAAAAAATAAAATCACTTACAAAAGCTAACACTATTCTAATATCATATATAAATCATATAAATACATAATAAGGCGATTTATTATAAATATATTTACTTTAATAATAATATTAATGATGATGACGATTATTATTATTATTAAGTAGGATATTGTTTATTTATTTAAAAAAAAAAGTCTACTTTTACAATTTGACACATGGCAAACCACAGCAGAAATTTCTAACCAACAGGCCCATATCATATACAGTACAGACACTTAATAAATAACCCACTATAAAATAAAAGAATTAGCGTATGCTGTGTTTTATTTTTATTTTCACAAGCTTTGGAGACGTAACATAAATTCGGCTTTTAAATAATAGCTCTTTCGCCATGAGGCTGTGTTCAAAATGATATCAATGTTTTCAAAGTGCACTGCGAAGGGAGCACAATTGTAAACATGAAAATTGCTAAAACTGGACTGTAAAAATACTTTGAAAGCAAATTAGACCTAAGAGAGATGACCTTAATGCTTTTTTTTTTACTTTTAATAATTCCAACTTTGAATGTTAAAATGTTCTAAATGAATAGGGCAAAGGGGAGATAAGTGGGAATAGCACACAGCCAGGAACTATGTTTCTAACTACAGCTCTATAGGTGTCGTTTTAAGTGCTCAAGTTTGCGACGCAGTTTGCGAATGTTCGTTGGAGCGATGGATTTGGGGAAACTGCAAATCAACAAACTATGTTTGTAACGACGGAAATTGGTCGCCCCCCAGGTCAGAATACACCAAATAGCCTATCCCACAAAACACGGAAAACTTAAAAATATGCTATGAATAAATTAGATGTAATTTAAATAAACACATACATTTAAATCACTGAAGCATGTTAGCTACACAAACTAACATTACCAAAAATGTTGACCCTGGTTATATTTCAATATCAGACAGAAAATCATTTGTATGACTTCTGCTCTTAATCTTGAAGTTTACAGCATACAGTTATTTAATTAGAGAGAACGTATTTTAGGAACTTAATAGGAAAATAACAATGTTGCATTTACTAGCCTAGATTTATTGGAGCTGAGGTGACGAACTCTCTTGAAGCCGAGGAAACAAGATGTCGTCTATCATGATGCCGTCTATTTTCCAGATAATGACAAAAGTTAAGTCAGGTTAACATAATAATCATGGGATGTTCACCACATTGTCTAAAAAAAAAAAAAAAGATAACAACAAACGACATGAGGCAAAAATGAAAAGACTAGATGACTTGTGGTTTACCCTAAAACGAACTATTTGGACTCACAGCTGTTACATATATGATTGATGAGCTTTAACTGGTTTACTTGATGTGTTATGATAAATGTATCGTTTATGTTCCCTAGCGATAACAATTGACACATTTAAAAAAAAAACGACATGTCTGCACATCCCCAATTGGGAAACGCGTTTTGCTATTTTCGGAGTTTAGGTAGGTTAATTTACTCACCTTAGATCGGTTGAAGCTCAAGTTGAACGTCCTGTCGCTTAATGATGTAGGCCTCAAACGTTGAGAGTCTGTGAATAGCCTCCTCTTCAAATTCACCTGCTACTACCAAATGAATGTACTCTTATGAGGAAAGAATGTTTGAGTACACACACATTAGTATGCAGGAGGCACTAGTTAGGCTATATTAACGTCATCAAAACAGCATGAGCTCATTTGAGTTCACTCCACATAAACGTCATTAAGCAAAGCATGCGTGCGTATTGTTTGATTAAAGTTAATAATTTTGTAAATCCAGTTCGCTTGCTTGATTATTTTATTTGATCTCAGGTGTTTTAATATTAAATGATAATAATTTAGATTGTTTTATTGAGCTTTTTTTACCTTTCAAACTAAGTCTTTAAAAGTAAAAGATTTTACATGTTATAAATAACCAAGACAAATGGTTGTGTAAAACAGCTGCATAATATTGTAAGAGCGTTACCCACTGCGCTGCCAAACAAATACAGCTATCTTTATATTTTTAAATATACATTTCAAAGACATCAAAAGTCAATTGCCAAAGACAAATCTCCAGCTCATAGCAAGTCCTTTAAAGTTTGGCCGCACTAAAAGTCAGTGCATAATTTACACTCTGGGCGTGTCGAGTAAAGAATCATGGTGCAAGCAAATGAGTATTGATCATAAACCGTTGTAACTGTGAATGATGACTGTACAATTTAGTTTGTACCCAATTTATGTACCCTTGATGAGGAATAACGATAAAGCTTGCCAAAAAGCACAACTCATTTAGCTGCTTTATGAGACAGGCTTGCACGACTTGAAAAGCAAACAAAATTTCCCATCATGCTCCGAGGCAGTACATAATTAGAGCATTAATTATGCTTACATTCTTTGCTCTCCATTTAGTAGCGCTTGTGCTAAAGAAACTTCCTGTGTTTATGCAAACTTAAGAAGGTGACTGAAATCACATACAACCCTGAACTCTTAAGGAAGATCTTGACTGAAGTAATTGCCCATGATAAAGAAAATTCAGAACAAGCTTTTGTAGTGACAATGAAAGCAGGGATTTTCTGCCAGCATGAGCTACTGTGGGCACTTATTTATTCATTTTTGTTACTGCAAACTCAAAAATTAGAATAAGTTTCTTTATTGGCATCTGATTCTGTGAAGAAACTTTAAAGGTGCTGTATGTAAGTTTTTTTACTCTTCTAAAGCATAAAATTACCATAATATGTGTGCAGATATTTAAGAAACATCCTAAGTGAACATACTTGTTTAACTGAAAAACAATGCTGAAGTCAGATATTCTGCTTTGAAAATGGGTTTTCCGTGCCGGAACGCTGTCTTTGTTTAGGTAATTTTCACATGCACATGCCAGTTTAGCCAATTATAATTCAGCACCCCGGGTTGCCATGTTGGGAAACAGCATACTTCATACATTCATTCAGAAAGGCTCTGAAAGCATGCGTCCGTGACCGAAAAGGACAGTATGGGAGACAGATTCAGTTCCACATGAGGTTATTAATTAGCAAATGACATAAATATTACGAACGTCAACATTAGGTGAGCAGGTTACATTGTAACCGCGTGTCCTAACAACACGCTGTGACGAGAGAGGCAGTGATGAGCTATTTGGCTGTTTGCACCAGATCAAACACGGCAGAAATTTAAACACAGCCTTTCAGAAGCACAGAATATGAACTCACTCATGAAATGGTAAAGTTTAGAATCTGTTTAATACATGTTAACCCACGTTAACATCATTAAATGTAAAATGGCATTCAAACTCATATTGTTAGCATTTAGCATTGAATAAAGCACACGAGATTTACCTGAGGTGATCACTGTCATAGGTTTCACAAGTTCAGCTGTTAGAAATAGAAGCCGTTTCTAATAAATTCAATTCGAGGTGTTGGTTAGGACAAAAACTCCCTTTAATATGGAGAATATTCCCTCTATCGCGTGTCGTCGCTTTTTTTAGAACAGTTTAAATCATACCTGTCAACCCTCCCGTTTTTCCCGGGATTCTCCCGTATTTTACAGTTCTATCCCGCTGTCATCCCGTAAAGGTATTTTCCCGTATTTCTCCCGTATTTTTAATCTTTCTGAGAAGAGCCGATCCTCTCTATATGCAACCCATACCGCCGAACCACCAGGGGCCGCCCTTGCACTTAAATGTGAACCAGTTCTGTGCTTTCATTTCATTTAGGAATGGAAACCTGATGGAAACACTTTGAAATAAACATAAAAACGGCGCGATTCATTTCCTTTTCATTACAATTGCCCCTATGCAATCCTCAAAACAGTCAGTTCATATAAAGATGACTGTCAGCTGATGCTCTCCATAGTGATAATAGACGCTGTTTCCCAAGCGGATTCTGTACGCACGCGATTTGATGCTGAGCTCAAGTGGACACTGGGTTTTGGGTGCGTGTTTGAACAGACATATACACATCATCATCATAATGATAATAATAATAATAATAATAATAATAGTAATAGCGGTTCCGCTATGGCGACCCCAGATAAATAAAGGGACTAAGCCGAAAAGAAAATAAATGAATGGATGAATAATATTAATAATAATAACAACATCTAGACATGTCGATCTTGTTGGGTTTTCTTTTAAACACAACAAATTTTATCTTAAATGAGCATAAACAGTTAGGAAAACAGTCAAATGCTTTCAATATAGATCTGTGCAGTTTTAAAGTGACAGCTCTGTTATTTAATGTAATCAAACCAAAAAAATCTAAATGAGAGATTAATTCACTGCTCTTTAATCAGATTGTTTAAATTATACAGTGAAGAAAAGATGAGATTTGATAACTTGATTCTATTTCTTTATAATAGCTATTAGTTTTAATGAGCTGAACTGTTCGCTAATTTATTTGCAGCTTTTTCTAATGTATCCTAATTATTATATCCTTTGTAAATAATAATAAAAACGTATTACTGATCGTTTCAGAAGTTTATTTACAATGAAACAGCTCCAGATGTACATATTTATTTTTGGGTTTTTTTTTTTTTTTTTGGGTGGGGGGTGGGGGGGGGGGGGTTGGTTGGGGGGTAAGTATCCCTTATTTTTACATCCCAATGTTGACAGGTATGGTTTAAATCACTCGCTTCTCTGGCATCCCACGCATGCTATTGTTTTGATCCAGGAGTGCAACACCAAGTTTAACCACTAGGTGTCAAACTTACATACTGCACCTTTAACATCCATGGAACGTATCCATTACACTGGTTCTTTACGGTAGAGAAAAACTTCTTTTGATTACTGGTCTCTACTTTGGCAGAGAATGTAACTTAAATAGCAGTCAATGGCATTCCACATGATTTGGAAATGGCATAAGGCGAGACCATGGTCTACAGATTAATACATAACATTAAACAAACTTTGATGATGATATGTAGGACGGCCATATATGAGGTTGGTGTCGTGATCCCGTTCCTTTTGAGTGTGCATGCACATTAGCTTGGGCAACCTGAAAATATGCAGATTTAGTTTGATTTGGACATTTAGAAACTAAATTCATGAGAGTTGTTGTTTCATTTTATTGGTGATTTTAAATATGTTATGTAATCATAATCTTGGCAAAGAGTTTTAGAGAATTTGATGTTTCCCCATTAAGACAGAATGCCCGAGCATACTGCCCGAGAGGCGTTTCAAAGATGGCCGGCGAGTGAAATGACTTGCCTTAAAGAGACTTCGGCAAGACATAGCCTTCACCAAATGCCTCCTCACTGATTTAAAGTTGGAAAAAAGTTTCCAAAAAATGGTTTTTAAAGAAAACACCTCCAGGTTTCTCTCAATCTAATGTAAATAAACAGTCTAAAATCCAAATTTTGGCCACTTCAAAGAAATCAACACAACCCGATTTGACAAAGAGATTTCTCTAGTGGAAAGATCAGTCATCAGTCAAAAAAAACCCATACATATATGAAGCTCTGGTCTAGCTCTGCAATACTTTGACAAGTTAGTTCATAATCTTATGGAAGGCAATTGTGTGGGGGAAAAATGTGTGCAATGTCTTTAAAAAAGAAAACCGAAAGTGTAAAATCGAGTATAAAAACACATGTTA
Source organism: Danio kyathit (assembly GCA_903798195.1). NCBI lineage: Eukaryota > Metazoa > Chordata > Actinopteri > Cypriniformes > Danionidae > Danio > Danio kyathit. Next base: position 27,152,119 of record LR812533.1, on the reverse strand, counting down.
TGTTAATGTCATGTTAATAAAAGCTCTTTACATTTTTTTTCCACTTTTCAAGTGCCTTGGACTTAGGATTTGCAATGTTGCTTTGGATAATAGTTGATCAGCACCACAGTTAAGGATGCTTGAGATTTGTGGAGTAACTCTAAAGTTTAACTAAAACTGAGTAAAAGTTTATCATTTGCATTTAAAGGTTTTTGAAGCATTTGGCCACAAAAAAGTACATTTGTAACTTAATTAAACAATAATTCTACTTAATTATTAACAAGTCTATACATTGTTATTTTACATTGCATTTGATAATTCGATTTCTGTACCTGGATACTGTTTGACACTCCAGAAAACCATAACGCTGTTTGTTTTACTTTTTTTCTTTGCTTGCAATTTGTTTATTATTTTTTATTCATGATTCATTTTCCTACAAAATCACCATGATCAGTCTAAATTCAAGATTTCTTTCCAAATTAGTTTTTTCCAATATCGTGCAGCCCTAGATAGTATGTTGAGATGCAATTATAGAAACATGTTTGTTTGTTCATTGTAAAAAGATATACTGGGTTCAACACAATTCCTTCATGTTGTGAGAACAAAAATCGATTAAGTTAGCTTAATTGTTTTTTACAAATTTAAGTAGCTTGAACAACAAACATTTAAGTTTTCTCCATAAAGACTTAAGAATTGTGTTGTTTCAGCTCATTTCAAAAAGGCAGCTTGAACAAGCAGTAAAAGTATTTTTTTTGCTTGTCAAGAACATTATTAGAAATGAGAAAATTGTCAGTTTTGGTTTAAACTATTCCTTTAAAAGATAAAAACGGTTACTTTAAGAGCTACCCAGTAACATTTATCATCTTTGGTGAGCACTGAGGTTTTCTATGGAGCTGCTGTGAAACCACACCTTACGGCTTATGGTCATGCCGTTTTGATTGACAAGCTACTTGAATTACCACTCTGGGTCATGAACGTGCCGGCACATGTTCTCATTATACTCCTCCAGAGCCTCCATTTAAAAGAACTGCCAAAAACCAAGCCAAACTGATCAGCTCAGAAGCTTTATCATTGCATTTTTATTTCCAAGTTTTGCATCACTTGCTATTTTGATGGTAATTCTTTCTCTCTTTTTTTTTTTTTTGCAGTCATCATAATTTCGCTGCAGACCAGGAGAGCCTGAGCTCCATCCAGGAGGGTCTCGAGGGCAAAACCAATGAGTCCAGGGCTCTGGGAGGAATGTCAGCTGGCTGGAGGAACAGAGCGAGGCCTTCAGCAAAAAGAAAAAACTCTCTTTATGTACTGCACAGATTTGGCCTTCCATAAAAAAAAGAGGAAAAAGTCTGAATTCTGAAGCACTCGCCCTGTTCAGTCATCCTGAAGCCTACAGCTACAGACAGCTTAAAGAGTTTCAACAGCCAAAAGCATGCAAGAAACATGGAAAAAACACTAAAAGAAAAATAAATACATCTCAGGATTTAAAAAGAGGAAAAAAAACAATACATTAGTTTTTTTTTTTTTTTTAAAAATCCGTTCTCGACTGTTTGTTACATACTGTATATATATTCTGAAGACACACAGCTTTGTACATTTTGGTATCGTTCTCCATTGTCTAGCGAGGAGTAGCAGACTGGGCTGCCCACGTTTGCTGGAATGAGGACATGTAGTCGGGACAGGTAAAGGCAGAGAAGAGACAGTCCGTCTTGCCTAATTGACGAGTGCTGACAGAAGTGAGAGGAAAACCCTTGTTAGAATATTCTCCTCCTCTTTTTTTTTTGAATGGAGGTGTTCAGCAGTGAGGCAGACAGGCTTGTGCGAAGACTGAAGAGATGCCCCCGTCATCACAGGAGCCGGCGACTTCTGCCACTCTATTTCTTCTCTGTGGGAGGAAGGACACAGCAGAATGACGGAAGGAACCTGAAACAGAAACTAGTTTGAATGGAAATCTTTAGCAGTGGACGTTACCTCTGCTCTCGTCTGCTTCTGCTGCTGACCCACCAGGCCTTTGGCGAAGTAGATTATAATACTTGGTTTCCATCTCCTACAAAAAAAACAACATAATCATCAAATTAGCACATCTGGCTTAAGAATAAGGCTCAATGATAAAGCTCGATGTAATTGAGCCTTTAGATATAATATTGTATTTTACGTAAACAATAATTTAACAATTTAAAACAATTAAACATTTTGTACTATCAGAATTTTCAGGAAATCATTCGAGCAATAAATGGACTCTGGTTTGGTTCCAGTTAAAGATGTTTATAAAATTCTCATGCAGTATAACAATAAACAATAAAGATACTTTCGTATCTCATAATATAACTTAAAACAGTCCAATAAAGGCAGAGCAAACCATCACAAACAAAGTAGTGGTAAAATCAGCGAATATACACAACTAGACATATCAAAATATGTAAACTGTACATGTATTTGAGCACTATTAATAAAATTATAATAAATGAAATTATGGCTCTAACACATTTATTTAAAAAAAAACATTAATAAAAAAATGTATAAGAACTACTAATATTTACAGAGTATATACAGGAATCAGAGAGTGAAATTCAATACCTTTTAAGACCTTTTTAAGACTTTCCATACATTTTAAGACCTTATAACCACTTTAGGCTTCAACCGGAAACACTGGCGTGATTTTAACTTACAGTATATTTACTAAATATTAATGTAAGAAACTAATCCAAAGCTAAAACATTACTCATATACTGAATAAAAATCTAATAAATCTAGCTAATTCAGCAGGTTTGTGCCTATAGACCTTTTTCTTGGCTGCTGCGTGGAGGGCGCCATAGTGACCAGCGTCTTCCGGTAGAATGTTTAGAACTTTCGTTTACAGCGTTTACAACTGGTAATTTGCGCTCCGAAAATGGGTTTCAATAGCGTTTTGAGTGGATTACGGAGTGTTTTTGTGACACACAACTTTAAAAGATGTGTGTTAAAGCCGTTATAATCTGTGGTTCAAGCGCAAGAGAAAAACGTTCTCCTAGTTTACGTGTCTGCCGTCAGAAATACAGTGTGTGTGTTTCCCCCGGCCTGTCAGCTGTAAGCTCAGCGGCTCTTCAACACACACACACACACACACACACACACGCAATACTGGCATGAACCTAACAGGTATGCAAGTCATGAAATTCACAAAAATGACCAATAAAAGTGCGTTACAAATACTCTGCTGGCTGATTTGCTGTTCATTCTAATCGCGAGCCATTTAGTGTTTTGTATTTACCACGGTTTGTGTTTTTCTGTCATTTCAAAACGTCACTTTATTTTCACTTTGTCAGTTATTGAATCAGTGTGTTAGTGGGACTGTACAGTAGGCTACGTGTGTGTGTCAAACATTTTGGTGAACTGTATTTGTTTGGGCTGGTTATATATTTGAAAGAAAGAGAAAATGTTGACATTAGCCATGACGAGGCTTCATTTAAACGGCATAAGATGCCGTCTGACAACGAGGGGAAAATGCCTCACAGCAGCTGTTTTCCATCCTATTAGATCACATTTTTAATAAATAATCAGTCCAGGAGGTGGCGCTGATCGACAACAGTATTAGTTCAAAGATGATAAAAGCAGTAAAATAGATTAAAACTAGTTTAAAAGCTGTCCAAATGTGACTGTTTATACGCATCAGCTGCTGACCGGAAGTTCTTACCATTCTCCTTGCGCATACACGCAAATCATAATGAGTAATTTTGCGTTCTAAGAAAAAGGTCTATGAAATTGCAGAAATAATGGTGTTGCCTTGGTTACTGCAGTAAACAAAGCAGCATGATGTCAAATCTAGCAGGATTTCATTGATTTCCTAAACTACACAGCATCCTGATATTCGCAGATTTAATTCAGGCAAACTTTAACATATTACCATACATTGAATAATCAAAAATGATATTAAAATTAATACCTTGCAAAATAGCATTTAAGACTTTTAAATACTTTTTAAAGAACTTAAATTTCTCTACATTGATTTATCAACTTTTAATAATTTAAGACCCCGCGGACAGCCTGATTTATTATTATTATTTAAAATATTAGTAATTTTGGCTTGTATTTAATAATTTAATATTGTACATCAACTTTAACTACATGAAAATGAGAAATATTTTCTTGGTAGCTGGGTTAGGGAAAAGGGTTTTACATATTTTAATTCATTTAACATTTCCTCCAAGTACCCAAAACATATTGTTTTCTTTGTTTTAGTTAACTAAAATGACCCATAATCAAATAACTAATATAATGAACCAGTTTTAGTAAACTTAATGGTCTTAAAAGTGCATTAAAACCATCAAAAATGATCACCATCATGTTTTACATTGGTGGTTAAACAATCATGAGTATGCTATAAATCAGGGGTGCCCAAACTCAGTCCTGGAGGACCGATGTCCTGCAGAGTTGGGTTCCAAACCCAATTAGACACATCTGAACCAGCTAATCAAGCTCTTTCTTGGTACAGTATACTAAAAGCTTCCAGGCAGGAAGTTGGAGCTAAACTACGCTGGACACCGGCCCTCCAGGACCAGGTTTGGGCACCCCTGCTATAATTCTTTATTGCATCATAAAGTCCTGAAAGTCAGAGTGAGGTGGAAAGTGTGAAACCTTGAGGTGGTTGAGGTTGGCCTGCAGGCAGCGCAGGTGTGAGAGCACCTGTCTGCTGAGACGGGACGTGCTGCCAGAGGAGGGCGAGGAGAACTTCAGGCTGATCCCAGAGTCAGCAGCGCAGCTGTGGGCCAATCCAGGCTCCTTTCTCCCAACCTGAAAATCATCATCAGTACTGCTCTCGCCCGAGCCACCGAAGCCCTCCAGAACCAGGTACGCTGCTGAAAAACAACCACTGTCAGCGGGCTCACCTCAAACATGACACACATTTGACCATTTCCATGCATTTAATTGTATCTATCATATAGGGATGGGCAATATGGTCTAATACACTGTAAAACCCGACAGTCAACTTCATCAAATGAAATGAGTGTAGTTAACTCAAAATTGACTGAAAGTTAATTCTACTCATTTGAAAAGAGTTTTGAACTCAGTGTTGATGGTAAGGAGTTAATTAAATACCTCATTACTTCAACTTAAATGGAGTAAGTTCTCAATACTCGTATAGATTAGTTTTTTGGTTTGTAGCAATCGGTTTCCTCAAACGGTTTGAGTTGCCTTAACTTATTGGGTTTACAGTACTCAGTTGGTTTGAGTTCTCTTTATTTATTGGGTTTTACTGTGCTCAAATTGCTTCATTTACTCAAATGTATTAAGTTCACAGTACTCATTAGGATTCGTTTTTGAACTTAAATAGTTTGTTGCAATCGGTTTCCTCAAATGGTTTGAGTTACCTTAACTTTGTGGGTTTTACAGTGTAGGATCTTAGATCATATCAGATATGATCTTATTATTTGCGTAAATACACTGTAAATATGTTAAGATGATTATTCTTGCCTACAATCTGGAATCTGTCAATGTACTACAGCAGCACATACACAATACAGTTATGTATGCCTGTTTACAAAGAGATTTACCAAACATACCTCAAATTTAACTCATTACAACGGTTGAATGTTTGAAATAATTTTTATTTGTGACCAGATGTGGTTTCTTTCACAAAACAAGGAAAATGCATATTAAGTTAATGCATGCATGTTAAGTTATTGCATGAGGTTGTCCTCTAGCTTCCGATATCAATAAAACTGATACTACATCACATTAAAGTGGTGTTAAACAGCGCTGAAATCAAAGCAGTTTTAATATATTTGAAAAATATTTTAAAGTCAATATTATCAAACCACCTAATTAACCAGACTTGCTTAGTTAACCTAATTAACCTATTTAAGTCTTTAAATTTCACTTTAAGCTGAATACTAGTATATTATCTACTGTCATTATGGCAAAGGGAAAAGAAATGAGATATTAGAAATTAGCTAACAAATTTAGTTTAAAAACGTGTTAAAAATATTCACTCTGTTAAACAGAATTTGGGAAATATTTGAAAAGGAATTTAAATTTCACAGGAGGGCTAATAGTTTTCCTCCTGACTGTATATTGCAATTTTACATCCTGAAGAAGTGAAGCACTCACCATAATCCTCTGGGCATTCATAGAAGCCTGTGTCGCCAGAGGTGTAGTCCTGAGCTCGACTAGGGGTGCGGGTGGAGTTGTGCTCCACTGGTGTGCGTAGAGAGGTGGTCCTGAGCAGACGACTGCCGGCCGATCGGCCCAATCGCTCACCCTCATCCTGAGCCATCAGCTGAGTCAGCAGCACCTGCTTCAGCGCTGCCACTGAAAACACATGTACACACACCTTAAAACAACCTTACACAAAGACGCTGATGACACAACACACAGGCCAAATGCAATATTGAGACCCATCTTTTCACCGGCATCAATTCTCTTGTTTGGTTTTGATGGTAGCATTCACTTTTATTCAAATAAACCGCACTAACAGAGCAATCACACCACATTTCATTTCAATCGCACCAAATCTGCCCAGTGTGAACACACTCAAGTTTACATAGTTGAGTTAGAGTCAACAGGATGTCTAAACGGGCCATAACAATGTAACCTAAAAGTGTTATGAATAAGTAATTCACAAATTCATTCATTCATTTTTCTTCGGCTTGGTCTGAATATTTCAGAAACTGCTGATCTACTGGGATTTTCACGCACAACCATCTCTAGGGTTTACAGAGAATGGTCAAAAAAGAGAAAATATCCAGTGAGCAGCAGTTCTATGGGCGCAAATGCCTTGTTGATGCCAGAGGTCAGAGGAGAATCGCCAGACTGGTTCGAGCTAATAAAAATGCAACAGTAACTCAAATAACCACTCATTACAACCGAGGTATGCAGAAGAGCATCTCTGAACGCACAACACGTCCAACCTTGAGGCATATGGGCTACAGCAGCAGAAGACCACACTGGGTGCCACTCCTGTCAGCTAAGAACAGGAAACTGAGGCTACAATTCGCACAGGCTCACCAAAATTGGACAATAAAAGATTGGAAAAACCTTGCCTGATAAGTCTCGATTTCTGCTGGTAGAGTCAGAATTCCGCGTGCACAACATGAAAGCATGGATCCATCCTGCCTTGTATCAACAGTTCAGGTTGGTGGTGTTGGTGTAATGGTGTGGGGGATATTTTCTTGGCACATTTTGGGCCCATTAGTACCAATTGAGCATCATGTCAACGCCACAGCCTACCTGAGTATTGTTGCTGACCATGTCCCTCCCTTTATGACCACAGTGTACCCATCTTCTGATGGGTACTTTCAGCAGGATAACCCGCCATGTCATAAAGCGCTAATCATCTCAGACTGGTTTCTTGAACATGACAATGAGTTCACTGTACTCAACACCTCCACAGGATCTCAATCCAATAGAGCACCATTGGTATGTGGTGGAACGGGAGATTCGCATCATGGATGTGCAGTTGACAAATCTGCAGCAACTTCGTGTTGCTATCATGTCAATATGGACCAAGATATCTGAGGAATATTTCCAGTACCTTGTTGAAACTATGCCATGAAGGATTAAGGCAGTTCTGAAGGCAAAAGGGGGTCCAACCCAGTACTAGTAAGGTGTCCCTAATAAAGTGGCTGATGAATGTATACATTTTTTTAAGTCTGATTTAACTAAATAAGAATATGACTACATTTTAGGACATCAAAGTTGTCCTAAAACTATTAAACAAAATGCGTTCTTGTGTTAAAACAATTTTGAAAAACTGGTTTGATCAATTGTTGACTACTGTATATGTGAATCAGTATAGTATCTGCTGAGGTCAATCTTTCCATTACCAGTGCTGGCTTCAGATACCAAAAGAGCCATTACACCAATATTTGTTGTTTTCAACAGAAGTGAATTCCATTAGGAAGCAAAAGTACCCAAGCTCTTGTATTGTTAGATACTAAACTAATTAAAAGGCACTTGGAAAACAAACAAATCTTTTCTGGAGTGTTCTTTTGTTTTTTAATCAATAGAGGCTGAATTGTCATTTTCTTGAGTTGGCAGGCACACAGACAACTGCCACCCAGCGCTGAGAAAAAGCCAAAACAAATGGCCGCACTAGCCTCAAATCATGCTTTCTGCCAATTTATTATGGAGATTGTCATTTTGCATTTATCATTTGAAGCTGCCAGAGATGAAACACCACATGAAAGCAATAGTATCAAAATCTACCAAAGACTTACAGGTTTTCAGGGCCTCGTCAGCTTTAGATGAACAAGATAGAGAGTCTGTTTCCCTGCCGTTCAAAAGTTCAGAGTCCTGATAGGAAGCGTCTCTGCCAGATCTCGGGAACTGGTCCTCTTCCCCAGGGTTGGTGTCGGGCACACAGTCCCGCAGGGCCGCTGAGGGTGAAAATTCACCGTCTTTCTCTGAGGACAGATGATGAAGGCTCGACTTGAGTACGGCAGCAATCAACACTTTCACAATCAGAGGAGCGTTTGTACATGCACAGCTACCTGCAGACTGGATGCTTCCTGTGGAGATCCGATCAGAGCCTTTGCGAAACTTGTTTAACTCCACACCGTCTCTGTCGCCACTAGAACACAGATGAACAGTTATATAAGCTTCATGCCTTCATATTTGCTACGTTTGGAATGCCTTTTATGAAGAGATATATAACGTTGTCCCAAAAACTGATATATATGACCATGTACAACTTTGACTATAAAAATTTGAAGAGTTAAATAATCATAAAAACATTTTAATAAGTTTAAATATTGAAAAAAAAAAAAAGAATTTGCAAACTATTTTGTGTCTAGGATATTTTTATAAGATAAAAGGACCTAAGTTAAAGGTGCAGTATGTAAGTTTGATACCCACTGGTTGAACTAGGTACTGCATTCCTGGATCAATACAAATGCAAGTGCAGGTTGCCAGATTTAAGGCTGATTTAAACCGTGTTCTAAATAAAAGCAACGGCACGCGATAGAAGGAATATTTTCCATATTAAAAGGAGCACAAACCAATGCTACACATCTTACAAAGCAATCAAATAAATAAGATTTGAATGACAACAATGATTTAGATTTTTATGTCATTTTGTGATCAGCTTGAAGAATATGCATCTAAATGCTAGGTGCAAACGAAACCTTGGAAAGACCCAATCTTGTGGTGTAAACTGGGCTTGTTCAACTAAGATGGTTTCATTTGTAAGTATAAAGAAACTTACTCATGTTGAGGCAAAGGAATGACACTGTGAGGTTTGGCGTTCATAACTTCTGCCCTCTGAGTGATCTGCCGTTGCCACCTGATAGAAAATACAGAGAATAAACTCAGCTCTATTATAAGAGAGTCAAGTCCTGCAGAATCATGAAAATGAAAGAAGTGGCCAAAACGTACATCCTCTGCTCAGACACCGTCTGGGCCATCAGCTCATAAATCTGAGCTCCGTTTTTGGACATGGAGATCACAAAGAATGATCTATTATCTGTTTGGGGAAATCAAGGAAACTGTTATGGATTCATTCTTGAAATATACTGCGGGTAAAATAAGTCTTGAACGCATCCTGATTTTTCATGGTAAATATATTTCTAAAGGAACTGTTGACATAAGACTGACTGAGATTTTGATAAAAACTCAAACAATCCAAACATACAAATAAAACAAAACATAAAATATGTGTAATAACAATGGAATGACACAAGGAGAAGGTACTGAACTACTGAAATGTATTAAATACTTTGTATAAAAGGCTTTATACAGGCTGTATTTTTAGTAATGACAGCTTAAAAACGCCTCTCATATGCAGTCGCATGCATTGCTCAGGTTTGGGGTTTTTCCAATACTTGAACAGAGTTTAAAAATCTTGATGGTTCCATGAGTCTCGTCAGTCAAATCTGATCTTTAGTTCTTATTTTCTATTGAATTCAAGTCAGGTGATTGCCTGAGCCATTCTAGCAGCTTTATTTTCTTTTCTGAAAGCAGTTTCCTTGGCTGTGTTTTGGATCATTGTCTAGCTGAAATGTCCACCCTTGTTTCATCTTCATCATTTGGTAATGTAGGTGTTAAGACTAAAGCAGCTAATATTCATTTTACACTGATGAGGCACAGGGTTACTTTCTAACTACTGAGAGATTTCAGCTGCTGTCTGGGCTTTCCGTGGCTTTTTTCACCTCCCTTTCTTCATGTATTCAATACTTTTTCCCAGTGTCATTTAATTTTACCACACATAACTTAATTTCTAAACTAATTTGTTTACTTTTCTTTTGTATCGATGGATTGCTTTGGTTGTTACTGACACAACTTAAAATTTCAAGTCAATGGAGACAAGTTCAATATAATAGTGCATGCATGTTTGTCAGACACTGACCTGTGGCCACGGAGCGCACCAGCACAGTGCTAAGCTTGATGATGGGGCTGAAGATGTGTTTGGTCTCAGCTGTTCCTGCGAGGTTCTTACTGTGACACCTGAGAATGAGACGCTCGTCCTGCTTCTGCAGCAGCACCAGAATGTCTTCCAGGAGTAACGTATACAACTCTGCAACAAAATACACACTGCATTGTGATTATACCATCAACAAAAGCCGCTCAGAAGGGAAAAACTGAAAGCAATAGCTTACCAATTGTTTTGTCTTTGTTTATCTTCCAGGAGAGAGGACCCTCATGGACCATCTTTCGTTTAGTGAGATCCAGGTTCTGTGTGACAATAAATAAATGAGAAATATCCTAGTGGTTACTAGAAGGGACTCAAAAGTTTTGTTCACACAGCCTAATTAAAACTTGCTTTTCAAACCTAATGCAGGATATTAAATGTCGCCAACCTCAAGATTATAGTTGCAACATTGTGAAAGCCACAAATGAGAACTTTTGGGTAAATGTAGGCTGTTACAGTCCAGTGTTATTACAGTTAACTGATCATTAATTGAAGAAAACCCATATTTTTATAGATCAATATAAATACAACTCTTCAAAATGTTGTCTTCTTAAAAATGAAGTTACAACATAAAATGTGATTAATGTTCATCTTTTTTCATGACTTTAAAAAAACCTTTTCTTACTGCTTCTCAAATTTAGTTCTCCAGGAAAACTCCTAGACAAACTCCTACACTAACACTAACATTAACACTAACCTTGAACTCTGAGATCATTGGGTTCTCGCTCTGCTTGAGGGAAGAGAGGTCCAGCCGTCTCTGGTAGTCTTCCAGTCTCTGTAGAACATCAACAAATACAGATATTCATGCAGCAGAATGCATTAACCTTAGCCAACCTCTTAAAACACTGATTTTAGACACCCCCAAATACTGTAAAGCTTTAATCTTGCACACAACACACTGTAGATGCTGGAAAAGATGAGATTTTGCTAGCTTCCCTTATATAACATTAACTTTAGACACCCCCAAAAACTGTAAAGCTTTAGTCTTGCACACAACACACTGTAGATGCTGGAAAAGATGAGATTTTGCTAGCTTCCCTTATATAACATTAACTTTAGACACCCCCAAAAACTTTAACGCTTTAGTCTTGCACACAACACACTGTAGAAGCTGGAAAAGATGAGATTTTGCTAGCTTCCCTTATATAAGATTAACTTTAGACACCCCCAAAAACTTTAACGCTTTAGTCTTGCACACAACACACTGTAGAAGCTGGAAAAGATGAGATTTTGCTAGCTTTCCTCATATAACATTAACTTTAGACACCCCCAAAAACTTTAACGCTTTAGTCTTGCACACAACACACTGTAGATGCTGGAAAAGATGAGATTTTGCTAGCTTCCCTTATATAAGATTAACTTTAGAAACCCCCAAAATCTTTAAAGCTTTAGTCTTGCACACAACACACTATAGATGCTGGAAAAGATGAGATTTTGCTAGCTTCCCTCATATAACATTAACTTTAGACACCCCCAAAAACTGTAAAGCTTTAGTCTTGTGCAAAAATACACTTTAGATGCTGGAAGCTATGAGATTTTGCTAGTTTGCCTATTATAACACTGAATTTAGACATCCCCAAGAACTGTAAAGCTTTAGTCTTGCACTAAATACACTGCAGACACTGGAAAAGATGAGATTTTGCTAGCTTGTCTCTTATAACACTGAATTTAGACTTTTTAAAAAAATATTCTTGATCTTCTGGAGTTTACAGAGGTTTGGATCATCCCCGTTTGTACTCTAAGAGCAGTGTTTATAGCTGACGCAAGAGGATGCATTAAGTTTGCTTCTCCAGTCATTCCTTTAAGCGTAGCTGACCTGAGGCTATAAACTCAGGATGGAGTTGCACTGTTTACCTGTTTATTCTCGGACTCCTTCACCGACTGATTGACGTGGTTGAGAATCTGTCGACAGCATTCGGCTGCTCGTCTCACTTTGTCTTTCTCCTCTGACTCATCTGTTGGAGGAAGATACAGACCGAACACGTTTCAAGAAAAGACTAATCAACTCTTCAAGAACACCCGGGCCGGCCGGGTGCCCGCCATTTCCGTCCAGTGTCCACTATTGCTAAGCTCAGATGAATATGAGGAGAATCACCTCCTCCTTAATCGCTAGTTATACTTTACATTTATTGCCTTCTTCTGACAATGCCAAGAGAGCCACAATTTAGCACGACTGCCAAATAATGTGCCGCTCCTCCCTCAGAACATCTCGGAATAATAATGGGGATTTAAGAGCATTGCTCTAATTTACTAATGGTTGGTGTCCAGCCAGAAAATGCTTTCTGAGAAGCCGACATAATGCTGTAGAGAGCACGAGAGGGGCATTAAGGTCTGTGGAACATTTTAAGAAAGTATTATTTTAAAAATAGATTTAAAAAATATTACTAGTATTTAACTTTAGTTTCAACTAAAATAACTGAAACTAAAAAAAGAACGAATATAATGATTAATAAAACTATATTGATATTTTTAAATATAAATGTAGAAAAACAATGAGAAAAATACAAAATAAAAGTACATTTTAAAAATAAATCAATCCAAATAACTATTAATAAACACTACATTAGTTTCAAATATAACCCTCGCTTCATTCAAAACTAGACGTGAGCATTTTTCAGGACTCAAAACTGAATTTTAAGTGTGTTTAGCTGATTCAGCCCAGAACTAGTTGTCTGTCACATCACCCACATACCTCCGGCATGAGGTGAAAATGTCACAAATAATTTTTCTGCTGTCAATCACTAATGTTAGGACCGACAACCCTTCTCTGGTTACAGAAAAATGACAGAAAACAGGAGTTAGTGGAGGTGAAAACACCTGTTAAGCGCACCAGACAACAGGAATCACACCTGTTAATAAACACAGTGTTAATCCTAAACATAGATTAATACTGCATACAATAAGCCTTTATTTAATTTTATTTTAATGTAAATCAAATTAAAATTCCCTGTTTCCATCTAGTATCAACATTTAATACTGCTCTACTTGTGCCTGGTATTTGATGAGACTCATTCATTTAATTTTCATTCTTATTCTTATTAGTATGATACACAACTACACAATACTACTATTGAATCAGCAAACCAGTGTTAGTCGTTTACAAGTGAGTGGGAAATGAAGTGAATAAAAAGGATGTGGGTGGTAACACCAATTTTACAACGCAACACAGTTTATTTCTCCCAACAAATCCCATTATAATCACATGTTTAGTCAGTAGACTGAGAATAGCTGGTCTTTTGTGGCTATTTGAATGCATTCAACCATATGAGTGCTTACACTGTGAAAGCAATCCGATTTAAAGAGTTTTCAACTAAATCTGGAAGTAGCTTAAAGTGAACAAGCTTATAGAAGACCCCATTTAAACCTGTGTTTAGAGTTGTCCACTTGTGATAAGATTGATAAAAATGCATTAAAGTGATCGTTTACACAAAACAAATGACAATTTACTCACAATTTACTCCAAGGTTCCAAACCTTTTTAAGTTTCTTTATTCTGATAACGGTATATGCAGGAATCCTAAAGGTAAAATTCCTTTTTAAGACTTTTTTAAGACCTTCTCAGAACATTTTAGGACCTCATCGCCACTTCAAGTTCTAATCAGTATCAAAGCGTTAACTTAATAAACAGTTGTAGTTAAATAAATCAATGGAGCACAATCATGCAACAGAACTAAGCTCAGAAGAAACCAAGCTTGAAGAAATAAATTACACGGTTGTTTTCAGTGACAGGCTCCAGGCACTGTTAAAACTCATCCTTCTCCAACCAAGAGTACGCAAACTTACATTTTCCCATTTTGCCTTCTGTTTCACTCTATGGTTTCGCTACATGTGGAGAGCGTCACATCACCTTCATGCGTTTGTCGCAAATTACGTGACATCGGCTGGACAGAGGAGCTTGGCCAGACACGCCCTGGCCCTAACCAATCGCGTGAATCGAGCATGCCGTTGTTGATATTAGGAGGAAAATGAATATATTTATGCTTTTTTGGAGTCAAACACTTTGGACAACGCTTTAACAATTTTTTAGACCTCGTAAAAACGTGATTAAGACTTTTTAAGAGCCCTTATTTTCTCATAATTGATTTATCAACTTTTAATACTTTTTAAGACCCCGCAGACACCCTTTGACTTTTAAAGCGAATGAAAAACCTGTAACCACTGACTTCCTTACTAGGAAAAACTTTCTTCAAAATATCCTCTTTTGTGTTCAAAGAAAGTCAGACAGGTTTGAAACCAGTAAAGGGTAAGTAAATGATGACAGGATTTTAAGTTTTGGGTGAACTATCTCTTTAAAACCATGTGTAAACAAGGCCAAAAACACTAATGGAGGCTATTGGAAGCTTGGGTGCTTAAAGAAGAAAGATACCTGTGTATTTGGCAATGTTGTCCATTAATAATGGGTATTTGGTGAACCTCTGCATCTCTGCAGGGATGATGTCCTTTAGCTGTAGTCGCCGACACAGTCGATTGCTTTCAGCCTCCTGCAAATGATGCAGAGATCATCAAACAAGAAATTGAGGACAGCAGTACAAGCAAATCCACAACAAAATCCTCCCTAATCTTTTGCATATTTCCTTGTTATCAAGAGTCTCCAACATCATGAATAATACACTTCGGTGTGGATTTTATCCTTCGCTCAAGTGCAGAAAGTAATCCTCTGCAAACCACAATATTGTGATCCGTCAGCAAGGTGTGTGAATGAATCCCTGATGTCTTTGTAAGCAACTTTGAAATCTCTAAATACCCCGTCGCAAATGCCTTCATGGTGTCCTTTAGAGGGAGTTTAATCATACATATATATATATAGTTGAACAAATTATTAGCCCCCCTGAATTATTAGCATCCCGTTTATTTTTTTCCCCAATTTCTGTTTAATGGAGAGAAGATTTTTTTCAACACATTTCTAAACATAATAGTTTTAATAACTTATTTCTAATAACTGATTTATTTTATCTTTACCATGATGACAGTAAATAATATTTGACAAGATATTTTTCAAGAAACTTCTATACAGCTTAAAGGGACAATTAAAGGCTTAACTAGAATAATCAGGTTAACTAGCCAGGTTAGGGTGATTAGGCAAGTTATTGTATAATGATGGTTTGTTCTGTAGACTATCGAAATAATATATAGCTTAAAGGGGCTAATAATTTTGTCCCTAAAATGTTTTTTCACAGATTAACACATTTCACAGACCCTGCGTATATTGAGAGGCTGTTAAATATGTCATATTTTCTGTTCCCTGCATCCACTTCTATCACATGATGAATTAAAACATTATAAAACTGTACAGCAACACAAGCTCTCAACACTCTCAGGACTGCAACAACTGCATGTGCCTAAAGACAAGAAACTTCAAGATAAGCAGATCTGGCAGTGTATTCTACAAAATTAGCTCCAATTAGGCAAAATCTGTTTTGTCTTCCGTTTTCTCTGATGTTTAGCTGCCAGGCACAGCTGATACAATTAACAATTCAGATATTACTCATTTAAAGCACTTCTGCTGCTGTTTTTGTTCTAAAATGACTCAAGACATCAATCAACTACATTTAAATGGCAATTAAAGCATGCATATATACAGTTTACTGTACATGCACATACATAAATGCATACACACAATCAAACAAACACACTTATGAATTGCATTAAAGCATTTTGTTCTTCATTCATTTGCCTTCGGCTCAGTCATTGATTTATAATGGGTCACCACAGCAGAATGGACTGAAGCATTTTGTTCTTAAAAACACTAAATTAATTAATTTTCAAAAAAAAATTGCAATTCATAAATTCACATTCTATTACTCAAAGGAAACAAAGACTTCAAATGTATAATACAATTTTATAAAAGTTTAGGATTCAAAATTCATATTATAATAAATAATTGCTATTTTATGTAAAGTTCGCAGGGTCATGCAATGATTTTTAGTAACAACATAATTTGTTGTTTAGGAAAAGTTCTTTATATTAATATACAGTACATTA
The DNA here is from genome assembly GCA_903798195.1 of Danio kyathit. Taxonomy (NCBI): domain Eukaryota; kingdom Metazoa; phylum Chordata; class Actinopteri; order Cypriniformes; family Danionidae; genus Danio; species Danio kyathit. The sequence continues at coordinate 27,135,781 of LR812533.1, read as the reverse complement.
CATTTGTAATATTTAATTCTATTAAATACTTATTTATAATATTATTAGAATAATTATTTGTAATATTATTGACATAAATCCAATAATTATAACAACAAAAAAAAAAACACATCATATCAGGGGTGTAACAATTCATTCACTTTCACGATGCATTGATTACAAATCCTGCCACTGCATATGAATCGATTTCGAAAGATGTGTTTTGAATCGTGAATTGTTTGTCTGTCAATAGTCTATTTCATTTATATGAAACGAATGGATCTCGATTATATGACTATGTACAATTTCAAAAATAATTCAGATGTTACATTACTTGCGTATGCGTATAGTCAGCTGCACCCTTAGTACAGTGGCGCAGCGGGTTACGTCACTATCACTGGCATCTGTTTGTTGTGTTTCGGATAAACATAGCACCACAAATGGCAACTTCGGTTATCACAAAACAAATGGAAAAATTGACAAGCCCGTTGCAGTTAGGAAATAATACAAAAAACTTCAACTTAAATTTATTCTTTACTGTCGTTGTCATCATTACTCATATTTTAACTTTACACCAGACCTCCTCAGTTGCTACATATATTTTGTCTTAATAACACACAATTTGACACGACACAGGAAAAAGGTATATTTTTAATTTTAAAATAAGTTTTTGTTTTAACCATCTCTGACGACGACGCTTAAGTTTCTATTTTAGAATCTCTTGTTTCTGCGACGTCTTGGCTGGAACATTATAAGATTCACAGCCCTACATCATATTATAGAACAAAACTGATTCTGCAGCTCTGGTTACCCTACGGCCAGAGCAAGGAGTCTCAACCCACCTGCATGAAGGAGGAGAAACGCTGGTCCTTCTTCTGTCGGGATTTGATGAGCTCTAGGGCGAAGGGCTGGTTACTGCAGAAAGTGCCCACTGCTTGCTTGATCTTCTCCTCCTCTCCACTGCTGAACTAGAAAACAACAAGCCAGAGGATACATGGGTGAGTGGGAGTCTTATCACCCAGACAGGACCTACCACATCTTACCAGCAAAACACAAGCCCTTACCCACGACAGCAACTCGTCTCCTATGTGGTCAATCACAGAAGTCTCGTTCTTTTTGCGAATCGCTGTCATTTGATCCACTATTCTCACTGAAATTTAAAAGAGCAGATGCCGTGAGACATGTGGCTTGGATTATTTATATAAATGTTAGTTTGAAGAAAAAAAAAAGCATACTGTGGAGTTGGATGATTTCCTCCAGGTTGGTGAATATGTACTTGATGTCAGCAGGGGGCAGTATGTTGTCTCGATTGAGTTTCTGGTAGAAGACCTTGTCTAGGACCTTCAGCATGCGGACGTGAGCTCGCTCCGTGTAGAACAGCTCTGAAAGAATCAGACAGACAGGGATTTAGGGGATACAAAGCACTGGATGAATAAAAAACTAACCAAAACAAAATTTTACCACGTCTCGTAAAAATATCACACCCAAAATATAGATTGCACATTTTCACCTCCAACATTTTAAACAAAAATGTAACTTTTTTTGTATCAGTTGATGCTGATAATTAGCATGATAAATGTCAAATTTCCATGACTTTAAAGTTTTAAGACAGATTTTTAAGTGTAAGTTAAAGAAGCAGAAACTGTTTAACTGTCAAAATATGTCAGAAACATGATAAAGAGAGTTTACACAAAATTCTGCCAACATTTAATCATCCTTCACTTGCTCCAAACTTGTTAGACTATCCTTGTTATGTTACACACAAATGTAGATATTTTAAAATAACCTGTAATCATTGACTTCCATAGGATATATTTGTCCTACTATGTTGCAGATTTTCATCTTTCTTTAAAATGTCTTCTTCAGTGTTCAACAGAACAAAGAAACTCAAAGATTAAGAGTAAATATTGAGCACATTTTTATTTTGGGGTGAACTACCCCTTCAACCAGATGACTATTATTCCTTTAAAACAGATCTACAAATAGAAATATGTATAACATAATCTCCCAATGCTGCCATAATAACATGGGTACCAGTTACTGGTACTACAGTAAATCTGTAAAATCAGTAAGTCTTCTAACTGTCTTGCTCATAGTTCAGGGTTTCTCATGTTTGTTTCAACTAGATTTAAACTAAAAATCACAGAGAAATTTTGTGTTCCCCTTTAATTCAAATTCTTCTCTTTGGAGCTGCTCACATGATCCATTCAAAACCCATCTGAGAGTCTGAGAACATATAAATAGCCTGTATGGCACAAATGAGTAGCGCCGTTTTGTGAAGTATATGCAATATGTCATTTATCAAACATGTATTAAAGGGTTAGTTCACTCAGAAATCATTACTAACCCTCATGTTGTTTCCAACCCCTTGATACTTTTGTTCCTCTTCAGAATACACACTGACAAAATCTTGTAAATGTGCACCCTGACACTAGCTATTTTTCCATCCAAAATGCAAATTAACTTTACGCGCAAAACTGGAATATCGCATTAAAGACGTGCGAATAGAGCAGCGTTTCCATTCAACGAGTCAAAGAGAACAAAATGGTCACTTCCTTATTTAACTAGCTCCAAATTTCAACAGTAAAAACAGAATTTGCTGCAGTAGGAGACGCTGCGTGAATCTTTTCCTCGTTTAATAAATGACTTGCATCTCAGAAGACGATGCCGACACGCAATGAACGTGTGGTGGCGTTTAATGCAATGAGACGCAGACAGCAGACGCTCTTGACTATTCTGGAGGTAATTAATAATATAATAACACTAATACTGCAATGGTGAAGGTGTTTTAGAATGACCAAAACAACATTTTAGATGTTCTACAGTGTGGTCAGCTTGCTGGTTTGTCTATTTACACACATTATCATCATCACATGATCTCTTAAAACAATCACATGACCTTTTTTAATGCGCATACTGAAATTTGTTCGGTAAAAGTGTTTCCATCATAGTTTATGCACATCTTTTCCTATCAAATAAATATAGATTCCTATTGCATAAAAATAGGTGGATGAAAATGTAGCTACTGACACTGAGGAGATGAAACTGTGGAATAAAGTCATTTTTTTTTTGTTTTGTGCACACAGAAGTATTCTTATAGCTTCATAATATTCTGATTGAACCACTGACGGCATATGGTCTGTTTTGAGGTTGTTTTCTGAACGAGCTGGGAAACTTGCTGTCTATGGAGGATGAGGGAGCTCTCAGATTTCACCTCAAATATCTTACTTTGTCCTCTTAAGATGAACAAAAGTCTCAGGAGTTTGGAACGAAATCAGGATAATTATTGACAGAATTTAACAGAATTATATTGTGATAAATAATGTTGCTGTTTTATCACACAGTTACATGTCAAAATACTTAAAAGTATTAAGAATACATCTGATAAATGAAAACCAAAAATCTAGTCAAATTATTTATGCAAATCAAACCTACAAATAAAAAGAGTACTTGTCTTGATTCAACCAACCCAAAAATGAGTCTTAACCAACATTTTCGCAAAACTGCAAAAAGCTATGACTCACTGTACATTTTACTGTTACCCTGCCACGAAACGTGTAAAAAATGTCGCCACATGTCGTACATTTTCATGAGCCAGTGTTGTGATTCACGTAGTGAAAGGTGAACAAGACTGTACCATTAATGACTTCTTGTCTCTTGATCTCGAGGGGTGTCAGGCCTGCTAAAACATCACGCCCGACCAGCTGCTGCCAGTTTGGAGGATCTACATCAGAGTAAACATCACTCCCCTGATCATCCTCACTCAGCAGATCCTCAAACCTGTGAGGGAGGAGATGCTACATAGATTAATGCTCTCATTAATCGAAATGTGCATCTCTATTTAAATATGAGACTTGCTGTATAATGTTTCCTTAAAAAAATAATGCTTAATGCTGTATGTTAACCAGGTTTTAAGCAATAAAAATGTTAACTAATCTCAGCCAATTAGACAATATTTGATGTTTATAATACATTTATATGGGTCACTACGTTGGACATTTTATGACCTGGCACAAAATAGAAAGCACAGGCAATAGAGGAAATGTTCTCATCACAGTTGGTTAGGAAGTAAATAAATAGCTTTTATCGACTGTGGCTTTATCAAGTCTCTTCTGGTTAGGACACGGTGTATATAGAGTGACGTGAGTGATTGACAGAAGCAGTGACTAGTACCTTCTGCTCAGTTTAGGTGTGCCCACATCAGGGAGTCTGAAAAAAAACAGTACACAGATGCTTGCTTAGATTAGCAGCTAAATCAATGGTATTGGTTTTATTGTGTGCACAAGTCACACACTGTTTATTTTACCTTATCTAGTTACCTGGTTTATAACATGAGGAAATTTATCATATAAATTAATAAACAACTGGTAAAACAATACACTTCAATAATTCCAAAATGCTTAAATCTTTAAACTGTCAAATCAAAGTTGCATAAGCACATTAATTCTGAAGTATTTCCATTTTAGTCTGGCATTTTTTGATTCATGACATTTTAAAGGGGTGGTCTATTACGATATCATACTTTTAACTTTAGTTGATGTGTAATGTAGCGGTGTGAGCATAAACAACATCTCTGAATGTAATACGCTCAAAGCAAAGAGAGACATTCGCTTTTACAGAGTTAGCTTAGCAAAGCCTACAGCGAACAAAGCTTGGGGACCACAAAAAAATACATCCAGGTTAATGCGATCACAAACCCTTCAGGTTACGCACATACACCCCACGCAGCAAAGGGGCGTGGCCAGAGGCGCTGTAATGTTATAGCAGAGAAAGCTAAAATGCCGTCCAAACGCTGCTATTTCCACAGAGCTTCTTCTGTTTCTGTAGTTGATCTTCCAAAGAAAGAAGTGCTTACAATTTAATTTTATTATGTTCAAGAGAATTCTAAAAAAATATACAGCTAGTCTTTGACAAAGGACAGCTTTCAGAATCTCTCCCAGTTCAGTGCTGGATTCGGCTAAAAACTCCTCAAAGAAGGAGCAGCTCCAACCATAATAGACGAAGCTGTGGATTGTGAGCCACAACCTGTAAGTATTTTCATTTGTTAAAATTGATCTATTACATGCATGGTGTCTAGCGTTAACAGTATGTTTTAGAGAGGACATAAACAAGGATGTAAATAACGAGAAAATTGCTGTTTGACACCGTTAACAATTTAGCTACAAATTCGTATTTATCCGTTAAACCGCTGTAAACACCCACAATCTTCAACAGCGCGTACAGTGTCTTTCTATGCAGCCGCTGTCCCTGCGTTCTACATCTCAAATAACAAACTCGCAAAACATATGTGAACATTTCATATTACTTACACATGCTTATAACCCGAATATATCTTTAAGACACTTGTTTTTATTTTACACAGATTTTATTTTAGAGAGCTGACGTGAGGTAAACTCTTCATTTTCTGTCTGATTCAGTCTCAAACTGATACGGCTACACTGATTGACAATATTTACAAAGCAGTGGCACAGTGCGTGCTAGTAAAGGCATAACTGGACATGATGCAGGACGAATCACAGCACATTATTTTAGCTGACCAATCAGAGCCTCTTTAGGGCGGGCTTCGAAGGAATTAGGAAATATGGTTTATATGTCGTTTTTAAGTTAGCTGAGAAGCAATATATAATTAAAGTAAGATATATGAAAAACTTATGTGATTTTCTACAAGTAAAGCATGATCACACATTGGTTTGCATCTTATAAACATCTTAAACATCTTATAAACATCTTAAAAAGCAACTCTGGACCACCCCTTTAAGTTTGTTTAGTCACAATTATCATTTAATAACATAAATGTTCTCTCATAGTCTCATTTAGCAAAGAGGAAAAAAAACCAACATGTTTTTAACCAACTTTTTTCATCATGGATTTAATTACTGAAATTAAAAAACATTATATTTCCTGTTAATTTACTCACTCAGGTATTTCAAAACATAGGTGTTTGCATTTTTGGGTGAACTGTCCTTTTAAAACTTTCTTAAACATCAGCAAAATGAGTATGGGATTTATACTCTAATGGGACTCCTGACCCACACATCTATTGAAAAGAAATCTACTAAAAGGGCTGGATCTTGCTTATGAAATGTGATTGAGCAATATTAAATATGACCACACATAAAACTAGACTACACTAGTCTAAAATAATACAAAACCAGACATTCTCTGCTGCATGTGCTTTTTGTAGTATGTACCTGTCTCCATCTCTGTCTTCATCTAGCTGGTCCACGCTGTATGGGATGTAGTCACAGGGTGGATAAATGCTGTCCAGTGGATCTCCAGACTGCAGCCCATCACTGAGCCGAGGAACCACCGCAGACGGGCTCATATCTGAACACACAGAAGAGCCAGTCTCAGACTGATCACTTAAGAAATGGACAGAACAATCACTCTGGAGATCCAGTACTCACTGAACTCAGGGTCCCTGCCAGAGGGGTCTGATGGTGAGCTGTAGGGGGCACTAAAGGGGGGAGAGGTGATCAGTCCCGGGCTGTGGAGCAGGTCTGAGCCCTCACTCGACTGACTGCCCCGCAAACGTGCAGCATCGATCAGCTCTGAGCCGCCCAGAGCCGGCTGAGACATCTGCTTCTGAGGCCTTTGCTTGATGCTGTCCCCGGCCCTGCCAGCTGCTCAAACACACACCAAACACCATTAGCATCAATACTAAACTTTCACCATCTAGAGAAAGGAAAGCAAAATTAAGTCTACTGATTTAAAAAAATTTAACTGCCAGCAATCAAAAAACATTTAGGCTTAGCACTAAATAGACAGCAATACAAAAGATTGTATTTTATACCACCAATGCTGTATTAGCACAATTTTTGCAAGAAATAATAATATTTTTTAAATATCATGTTTGTTTGTTTTTTGCTTTAAAATCTTATTTACTTCTTTATCGGACAACTTGAGATCTGAGCATCATTACTCCAGTCTTCAGCATCACATGACATAATTCTTCAGAAATCATTATAATATGTTTTGGTGCTTAGAACACTTAAATATCAATGTTGAAAAAAGGAAAATAAAAATAAAGGCATACCATTTAAAAATGTATTATACATTATAAATGAATTCACTGTATCTTTTCTTGCTGAATAAAAGTATTCATTTCTTGAATAAAGTATTAAAAATAAATTTGAGCAAGAGTAATAAATATTAAAGGGGTGGTCCACTACGATATAATATTTTAACTTTAGTTGATGTGTAATGTAACTATGTAAACATAAACAACATCTCTGAATGTAATACGCACAAAGCAAAGGGAGACGTTGGCTTTTACAGAGTTAGCTTAGCAAAGCCTACAGCGAACAAAGTTTGAGAACTTGCTTCAGGTTAAGCGCATTCACCACACACATCCACAACGCGCAGCAAAGGGGCGTGGCCGGAGGCGCTGTAACGTTATAGCAGAGAAAGCTAAAATGCCGTCCAAACGCTGCTGTTTCCACAGAGCTTCTTCTGTTTCTGTATTTGGGCTTCCAAAGGACACGACACAAAGAGAGAAGTGCTTACAACTTAATTTTAATGATGTTCCAGAGAATTATAAAACAAATATACAGCTAGTCTTCGACAAAGGACAGCTTTCAGAATCTCTCCCAGTTCTGTGCTGGATTCGGCTAAAAACTCCTCAAAGTAGGAGCAGCTCCAACCATAATAGATGAAGCTGTGGATTGTGAGCCCCAACCTGTAAGTATTTTTACTTGTTAAAATTGATCTATTACATGCATGGTGTCTAGCGTTAACATTGTGTTGTAGCAAGGACATAAACAAGCATGTAAACAATGGGAAATGCTTTTTGGCACCGTTAACAATTTAGCTACAAATTCATATTTATCCATCAAACGGCTGTAAACACCTACAATCTTCAGCAGCGCTGCAGTTTCTCTCTATGCGGCCGCTTTCCCTGCATTCTACATTTCAAATAATAAACTCACAAAAGATATGTGAATGTTCCATATTACATATGCTCAAGGCTTTACATTAACACCCGCCAACCCGCCAAATGCGGAAAGATTTCGGTTGTGGCGGGTTAGACAGCCACTCCCACTAGCCACTTTGGCTGGCTGAAACTCATTTTTAAATTGCCAGTGCTGGCTCGTCATCACTACTGATTAGACTGTTAGTTTATGACCGCTTGTCTATATGCATAAAAATGTGATCTTAGAATCGAGAAGCAGCACGAATGACAAAAACAGCTTTTCGCGCGAGCAGAAGAAAGCAGCTGAATAACGAATGAGAGGATCACGGGCACGGTGAGATAGGCTTTCCTCACTCACTGATGAGGGCTTTAGTGTTGCGTGCACAGATGATTTGATGTGCGCGAGTGTTTAAAAGCTCCTGTGCCGTTTCCTCACCTGAAGCAAACATGCCTGGAAACGAAACTAGTGTGATGCTCGTGCAGCCACAGGGCTCGAGATTCTTTGTAAGCAGCAGCAGTTGTCACTTTCACTTTAACCATTATTTAAACAGATTATTAATTGGCCTAACATTAACCGTGTGCACGGCATCATCCTTTCATTATCGCGCACGGAATGTTTTTACCTTGCTGTTATTTTTGTTAATATTGTTTAATAATCACCCTTTACAATAATATTGCTTTAATATGTTGTTGTATGCATAGTTAACTGTTGATCTGGGATCTTGAGCCAGAACAGACCACTGTGCATAGTTTTAGATGCGTGAGAATATATATATTTTTTAAATGTCAACTGTTTTGTTGAATTAAAAGTGTATGTATACAGCAGTATTTTGTAGCAGTAAAATTTGTGGCAAGGAAATAATAAGTTTGGTGTAGCCAGAGAAAAAAAAAAAAAGGTAAATCCTTATTGTGTTGAGCCCTGTTAAGTCCTGTGAAATAAAACTAATTGCAATGCGACGCTTTTTTTATGAAAGCATAACCCATTTGCTCATGCTCATTGAGTAAGCTCATAAACAAAAAACAGTTAAATGAACAAGGAGACAAGTGGAAAAAACACAAAATCTAAATGAAGTAATTTTAGCATGCCAAAGTCAAATTTATGCATATAAAATATATTTTCCCAACAACAAAATTGTGGCTAGTGAAAATGGCGAGTGGCTAGTAACGGTGGAAAACTACTAGCCACAGTGGCAGGTGATCAAAAAAGTTAATGTCAAGCCCTGCATATGCTTATTACGAATACATGTGAAAGACAGATTTAATTTTAGAGAGTAGGCATGAGGTTCAGCTGTGTCCTTTTAATGTTCTGTCTGATTCAGGCACAAACTGATACGACTAACAGCTACTCTGACTAACAGTATTTACACAGCAGAGGCACAGCACGTGCTATTAGAGGCGGGACCACGAATGACAGCACATTATATTAGCTGACCAATCAGAGCCTCTTGAGGGCGGGCCTTCAGAGGAACTAGGAAATATGACAGACGTTTTTATGTTAGCTGTTTAGTAGCTGTATATAATCAAAGTAAGATATATAAAAAAAAATAACAACGTGATTTTACAAGTGAAGCATGAGCACACATTGCTTTGCATCTTATAAACACAATCAAGCCTTAAAAATACACTCTGAACCACCCCTTTAAATAAGGCACATTATTGATATAGCCTATATAAGTGATTTTTAAAAATCCTGAAATCAATGTTCATTTATTTTCAATTTAATTCAACTTAACTGTAAAGTCTGTAACATATTCAAACAAACAAAGATTCAGCCAACTAGGCCAAGAAACAATATATATGTAAGGTACATTTTCTCCAAAAATGCGTTGTTTAATGTTGTGAATACTCAAAATGAAAAAGATCAAAGCCTTAAAAATGTTTTCAATAGCTCCAGGTTGTAGGACTTTTCGTTCAACTTACATGGTACTGAATCAAGGCGACTGGGCCACCGCGGGGGCACCCGGATGGGAAAGAAAGACTTTTTCAGTTTCTCCTCCCCGTCCTTTTCTGTTCTGCTTTTCTGTTCAGGAAGGATAAAACAACAATCCTCAGGGTAACAGCATTACCATGGCAAGACTATGAAGATAATTACTCAGTTCCAAACCCTAGTTAACTGCTTATAAGGGTATCATTTCAAGACATAATTTGTGTGGTAATTATGCTAGCTCTTAAAGACACAGCACACCCAAAAAAAAAAAAATTCTGTAATTTACTTATCCTCTACTTAGTCTAAACCTGAATTACTTTCTTCTGTTGAACAAAAAAAAAAGTCATTGGTTTATGTTTTGCCCATTACAGATTTTAACCACTACCGGTTTTTCAACATTCTTCAAAATATCTTATATGGGGTACATGTCGAACGTCACGTGACCAAACCGGATCCCTGGGTAGAACACTTCCGCTCATCGCTATTTCATATGCGCCAGCGGGTTGTTATTGAAAGTAGTAAGTAGTGTTTTATGTGTTATATAATAGGATATATGCGCAACTTACGCGTTCCAATCAACCTGGGTAGAACACTTCCAGTTTTTCACTCTCCGCTAATTTGGAGTTGTTTTATACAAGAAGCCTCCAGGAACTACCAAAGTTAAGCATCACAGATGTCCACCGAATATGCTCATTATCATCTAAATGTCCGGCCACCAAATTGGCCAAAGGATTTAAATTGTATGCTTCATACATAATGGAATATGAAGGTAATTAAGCTAGCGGAATGAAAATGCTGTACAATGTCACTAACTAGCTAACGCTATAAAGTTATCTGGTCTGCCGTATGGATCTACATATTCACATTACCACTTTGTGAATTTTTGCACCAGTATCAAATAAAGACAGGTTGACTGGTGATGTCAGCATTGGGGCACCCTGTCACAGGTCTATGAAGAAGTCCGAGACACCATCAAATACATCAAATACTGAGACAATTCATTTTTGGAATATATATCTTTCAGGTTGCGTAAAACATTACAAGAAATGGCACATACCCTCAGTTTGGAAGGAAGGAAATTAATTCGAACTCGTTTGGATTCCAGGTTTCGTTGCTCTTTCGTCCGAACTCCCAGATGCTTCATGTACACGAAGATCACATACTGTATAGTGGAGCTGAAAGAGACCAAACTCAGATTTAGGGCTAAACTGAACTCTTCCCTCACTCCCTGTCCAACTAGAGCACAGCGATGAGCATCGAAGTCTTTCATTTCCTAATTTAGATTTGAGTCTCAGAGGGTTGTGTTGTGCCTGTTGAGTGCTGTTGGCTCCATGTGGTCGACTCCTTCTGTTCCACATGACTCCTATCTTATTGTGCCTTCTGCCATATGTCACAAAACACGCGCACGAGTTTCCCCATCTATCTTCCCGCATATGTCCTGTACATTCATAAATCATACAAGCTTGTGGTGTTTCCATATGGCATCTCAAATATGTTTGCCTACATTATGGTAAATGAGGACTAGGAAATGCATGAGGATTACAAATCTCATTAAGTCGCTCTGTTCGGCAGCATCTTGCATTTGTGTCAAGTGTCAATGTGCTGGAACCCCAAGCAGACAATTTACAAACAAATCCGACACAATGTCTTTAAGCGCAATCAAATAACGTTCATCCATAATATTATTAGGGAAGATCATTATTAATGAGGTTTGCAGGAGGAAAACATAAAATATTCTCACCATTTCTCCTCTTCTGTGGGTTGTGAAGTCAACCTGTTAGAGAGACACATGTAAGATGAGGGAAAGCCATGTAAGATATAATCCTAAGTATGTTAAATAGTACTGGACGGTCTTTTCACTAATATAATATAATATAATATAATATAATATAATATAATATAATATAATATAATATAATATAATATAATATAATATAATATAATATAATATAATATAATATAATATAAGGCAGCACAGTGGCGCAGTGGGTAGCACAATCGCCTCACAGCAAGAAGGTCGCTGGTTCGAGCCCCGGCTGGGTCAATAGGCCTTTTTCACACTTCCTGGTTCCGGTAAGCGAAACAGCGTACCACCATATCCTGTTCCATAGCAGCGGAGTAAGAATGAATGGCAGAGTGGTCTCATCGCTGTTATTGCAGCGTTCCCGGCTGCTCCAATTAAAAAAAAACGACACGCTTACCTCAATTTCCACGATTTCCCGAAAGACGAAGGACAGAGAACATCATGGGTGAAATTAATTAGACGGGATGGACGTCGTTTCAAGTTATATGCGGGAGTACGTTCATGTGTATGCACTTCAAAGCGGAGATCGTCATGTTTTATCAAATGCTGCTGGTCTTGATTTTATTTTGATGGGCAATTTTAATATAGACAAAATTCCAGTTAAATGATCTGCCTTCCACAAACAAGTGCTCCTATCATGGTCATTAATCTATTATGGTCTTAATCAATTCCTTTTGAGGAAGAGACTCGTGTTATTTAGAGGTATTAGACTATCCTTCTGATAGATCGTCTTTTGATATTACTAAATCTAATGTTGGCAAATTTTGTTTTACAATAAATACCAAGAGTAATAATAAAGCTATTTGTACTTTTTTCTAAAGAGAAATCATTACTGTACCTTATATGCTATTTTATTGGATGTCTTTATTAAAGGGTGCTGAAAGAAAGAAAGTGTGTGTCTGTTACTACAAAAATATCATGTTAGAAATCAAATTAAAGAAATATTCTATAAACTTCTCCATAGATTTTATCCAGCAAAACATTATTTACAGAAATGTAAAAGCAGGATTGTTGTGAATTGTTTTTTTTATGAATATGAGAAGGCTGTTTTACACTTATTTTGGCTTTATGTATTGTCAACTTATGTGGTGAAGTGCAAAAATTTATTAATAACAACTTTCAGTGTTCAAAACCTCTGTCATCATTATAGGAAAATGTACTTTTTGGCTTTACTGTTTATCCTAATCAAGAGGAAAATAGTTTTATTTATTTAATTTGCTTATGTTGTTAACAAAACTGTACATTTATAAATGTAAATTTAATAAACAGAAACCAAATGTTAAGATATTGATGACTGAAATATGCTTGTACCAGTATCAGAGACCCCCTTAACAAGAAAGCTCGACCCACTTTATAATTTGTGAACTCTATAATGCGTTTATTTAATTATTACAGATGTACATTTTGTATATTTGTATTTTATTTATAAATTACCCCTGGCATGTGTATTTTTTTTGTATTGTAAAATGTTATTTGCTGTTCTTTAAATAAATAATGTAAAACAATACAATGAATACCTTTATTTTTCCGCGAGTAGGAACTAAAGTATGTTTGCAGACTTGAGAAAACCTTACAAGCATTAAACAACCTGTAATTTATGTGGCTCCTCGTTCTTTCATATTGACCGATCGCAACTCACCTGCATTAAAGGAAGGAGCACAGTTTACGGACGGGACTACTAACACAAAACTAATCCTGCTGGATGTTAAATAGCCTAGTTAATCATGCTTACGAATGGCTTGAATGAGCAGATCGTATGTTGTTAACTGCGCACCTTACTGTAACCTACAGTGGCAAACGCTTTGTATAAGACAGACTTTCTGCACAAATTCTGCAAATCGGTATCATCTTTTAAATGCTGTTTTATTTACGTCACTTTTACACAATCACCGAACAACGTCTTCTTGTCCAAATTATGGCAAAGATGACAGCGAGAATGTCATCCACTGTCCTGAGGGTGTCCTGTTTCAGCGACCGCTGGCGAAGCCGGAAATAGCGGCACACCGCTGCGAAGGGCTCTTCCGGTGTTCAATTCCGCTGTGAAAAAGGTCTATTGGGTAGGCTAAATTGTCTGCAGTGCATGTACGTGAATGAGTGTGTATGAATGTTTCCCAGTGATGGATTGCAGCTGGAAGGGCATCCGCTGTGTAAAACATATGCTGGATAAGTTAGCGGTTCATTCCGCTGTGGCGACCCCTGATTAATAAAGGAACTAAGTCGAAAAGAAAATGAATGAATGAATAAATTAATATTCATTCATTTTCTTTTCTGCTTAGTCCCTTTATTAATCAGGGGTCGCCACAGCGGAATGAACCGCTAACTTATCCAGCATATGTTTTACGCAGCGGATGCCCTTCCAGCTGCAACCCATCTCTGGGAAACATCCATACACACTTATACACTACGGACAATTTAGCCTACCCAATTCACCTATACCACATGTCGTCTTTGGACTGTGGGGGAAACCAGAGCTGAATATATAATATAATATAATATAATATAATATAATATAATATAATATAATATAATATAATTATTGTAAATAATTTCTTAATTTTTTTTATATTTTGTCATTTGTATATACAATATGTATTTGTGTGTGTGTGTGTGTGTGTGTGTGTGTGTGTGTGACTCTCACAGAACATCATCTATCTTTGAGAGGATGCTTTCAGCACAGGCTCTCTCTCGGTCTACAGCCAGCTGTTCAGAGTCCAGACGAGACAGCTCTGCATCCGCCAGGGTCAAGCCCATACTGCGCTTCTGCCTGCAAGAGTGTGTGCAGGACATTTAAAGGTGATGCTGTCATTGGGTTACAGTCAATCTCAATAAGAAAACAAGTGACAGCTATGATGGATGTCAGTATTCCACACCTGAAGTCTTCCAGGTTCCTCTGTACATCAGGAAAGAGAGTTTCCTGCATTGTCTGTATGTACTGCCTGTGTAATTCCTCAGGAATCAATTCTGGTCTCCTCCGCTCTGACAACACACACAAAAAACAAGTAGTCACACATATGTTATTTCTTTATATTGACTTAAAGCTAAGTAATAAGTATGTATGCTACTTATGCATGATTTTTGCATCTCTCCCAAAAGTGTAAACACTGAGGTGCCATTATACTAGTGCGATTTTATATTAAAATGTCATTTTAGAATGAAAATGCTCCTCATTCAGACTGCTGTTTTTATTGCACTTCAGAAAAAGATCTCAGTCAAAACTATACAGCCTAGAACGCATGATACATGACAACTGACCACACTGGAAATGCACACTTTTTGATTGCACCCGTACTTGTAGTCAACCTGATGTGTAATGATCATAAGAAAGGGCCTTTATGAATAATGAGATATGCAACTGAAGCCCAGTCAGAAAGCTAATGTGAATAGCCACACCTCCATTTTCAAAAGGCTGCACTTTTTCCTCTCTATAATGAAATGTACCACCAGCAATTCCAAACTAAAATGGGGTCATTAGGTTGGCACCAATAGCCTAGGTAGTTCGGCTACTACTAGTTAGTGCGTTAACACAAAGCACTGAGGTGCTTGAGTTCAACGCTTAGCTCAAGGTCTGTAATCACCACTGTCCTGTCCATTAAAGGTGAAAACCCCGAAAACAAAATGTAATAAAAAGGTCTTCAGCGTCTTCATATCGTGAAAACAAAACTTTTTTTGAAAACGCTGATGTACTATGGATGCCAGGCATAATATGTATATGAACTGTTGTAAATGGCACCTGAGTACCTGAAGCACCATCAAAACATTCAGAGCAGTTCGCTCAATCTGCCAACTCAACCAATAGCAAGAGTTTGGGGCGTGGCTACTGTATCAGCCAGGCTGAGCCAGAGAGTGTTTAGCCCATTTGGTATTATGTTGGTATACTGATACTGTTTATCATCTATCATTAGTGTGATTTGTATTGCAGGGATATATTTACCTGTTTGCACTGAGTAGTGAGATCCACTTAATCTCATTACACAAGCATATAATGTACATTGTATATGTGTACAGTGACTATAAAAGGCATTCTATTCTTTTCTATTAAGGTTGACACATGAAGCCACACGTCAAGTTGGCTTCAGTTTTTAAACGTGTGGAGGAGCCTGCATAAAGTGCAAGCGTTTCGTCACTAGGACAGAATGTGTATACCAGGGGTGCTCAACCCTATTCCTGGCGATCGACCTTCCTGCAGTTTTCAGTTGCAGCCCTTATCAAACACACCTGCCTGTAATTATCAAGTGCTCCTCACGTTCTAAATAATTGGTTCAGGTGTGTTTGATCAGGGTTGGAGCTGAAATCAGCTGGAAGGTCGATCGCCAGCAACAGGGTTGAGCACCCCTGGTGTATACAAATTCTGTTACCAAGTGTACAATGCAAATGCAGTTTGCACACTCGCTTTAAAATGTTTTTGCACTACTCAGTTTTCAACATTTCAAACATACACCATTGTTTCACAGTTTGAAAAGAATGTTCTGATTTCTTTTAACCTGTTTTCTGATTTAACATAAACTGCTAGAACAGGGATTTGAGAAACTGTTATATCAGTTAATCTGTTATTAAAAAGTAAGAAGATTTTTTTGTCAAGCCTATTTATCAATCCATTTTCTATAATGGGAAAATTTTTGTTGCTACACTACAGCTAGGCAAGTATACACAAACATGTCTCACAATAACACACCCATTTATGATCCGTAAACAACCTGCATGAACAGAAATGGCTCATTTGGGCCATAGAGAAAGTAAACGTCACTACACGTGTTGTTTTTATAAGCAATGTCAACATGACACACAGGGCAGCGTGACCAACAACTTCAGAAGCTAAATCCATAATTACATGGAGTATCAACATGTACATTGAACAGGATTTGTGCTTTCTGAACAATTGCAGGTTTCCTACCGTGAGCTGAGAAATGATTATGTGGTTGGATGCTGAAATGAACACTGCAAGGGTGAGAATGGGTTTTGTGCTTCTAAAATTAACACCGCTTACCGAGTTCAGACGAGATGGATTCAGGCACAGCGACTTTCAAATTCTGTTGAACAAAAATAATAATAAATTAAAATGTTTCTGACAAAACAGTCGGTTTAATTTTTTTGCCTGCAACGAAACTACAAACATTAAAATAACAAGGTAACAAAACAGTTCTAGGAAGAAAAAACATGCACAATTTCCATCCATCTGGCAGAAAAAGAACAAAGTTCGCTGCAGGGAAGACTCGCACCCACTCACAAACACACAGAGTTGGAGAACAACAATATGTGATGACCGTGGAGGTAAAAGGTTGTCTGAGAGCGTGTATGCTTCCTGACCCTGAGGCTGCTGGGAAAGGAGTAACCCTCCACACACCTCTTGGGACAAAAGGCACAGTTGATCTGGGTGGATCAGGCTTTTGCCTTAACATGCCCACAGACCAATTGACACCAAGGCTGTTCAGACAATGACGGATTTGAGCAAGACGAGAAGAGGTGCGAAAAGCTCCACTTACTGCCCCCCGGTCTATGAAGAACGTCAAGAAGTCCGTGAAGATGCGCCGAGTTTCTTTGGAGTTGGTCTGTTTGTAGAGGTCAGCATACAGATAGCAGAGCTGTGGAGAACAGCAAGAGATAAACAGACCGATTTAAGGATTTAAATTACGTCATAATTTATTCAAATACAAAAATATTTACTTTTTCTTCAGAAATCAGGTGACATAATTGAGAAAAAAAATTGAAGCTGTTATCTCACAGGCTTTTCTTTTTTTCAGAACTGCCATTACTTCTTGAATTTGTTAGTTCATATGCTCTCTCTAAATTCTGACTTTCATTCTCAGAGGATTTGTATCCCTTTAGAATTTATTAAAACAGAAAAGGAGTTAATTTTCCCTCACAAATTAGTGAAAAAGGAGGTATAATAGAGTCTGAAATCTAAGCTTTTATCTCACATTTGTGGCTTTTACTTTCTTCAGAACTGCCATTATTTCTTGAATTTGTTAGTTCATATGCTCTCTCTAAATTCTGACTTTCATTCTCAGAGGATTTGTATTTAGTATTTATTAAAATAAAAAAAGTTATTTTTCCTTCACAAATCAGTGAAAAGGGTGGCATAATTGGGAAAAAAGTCTGAATTTAAAGCTTTAATATCACAATACAGAATTTTTGTTTTCTTTAGAACTGATTTTACTTCTTGAATTTGTTAGTTCACATGTTCTCTCTAAATTCTGACTTTCGTTCTCAGAGGATTTGTATCACTTTAGAATTTAATAAAATAAAAAAAAAGTTATTTTTCCTTCACAAATCAGTGAAAAAGGTGGTATAATTGGGTAAAAAAAAGTCTGAATTTAACGATTTAATATCACAATACGGAATTTTTCTTTTCTTTAGAACTGATATTACTTCTGGAATTTGTTAGTATATGCTCTCTCTAAATTCTGACTTTCCTCCGCAGAAGTACAAGATACAATATGGCTATTGCAAGTTTATATTGTATGACATATAATTATGTAATATTATGCAATTCAATGTAATTCTGTGAGTAAAAAAAAAAACTTACTTAAATCTGCTGATCTGAATTATTATTTGCAATGAACATTAATATTTTAATACCTTGGGAAAAAAAGCACTTCTTCAAAACAACTCTTAGGGATATTTTTAGTCCATTTAATATCTACCAGACAAAAAACATAAATCCTTATTGCTAAGAAAAGCACGACCAACAACACTAGTCATGCTTGCCTTAGCAAGCACTGTTAATTACAGCGGGAACTCACCAGAGGTGCAGGGTCAAACTGAGAGATCACATGATGCAGAAAAGCAGCAAGATGTGCAGGTCGTGTCTTGAGCAGCTGGATGCTCTGGAAGCAGCTGCACTGGCCATTAACCTGGAACACATCAGATCATGTTCAGATTCAAAATCACAGTCTGAGCGCTTAGAAAAAGAAACTGAGATTACCTGCTCCTGCTCAGAGTCAAAGTCATCATCTTCAGCAGCAATGATCTCAGAAACCAAACGAGACGGTGGGCTCCCTACGGTGGATGGGAATCGAGAATCCTACAACCGAAAGTAGTGGAGTGTGAAAACTGCATTTGCATGAAATCAGGCAGTAAGGTCTATCAGAAGCAAAGGTACTCACCAGGTCAGAGCCGTCCTCAACTTCAGGAGAAGGGCAGGAGTTGAAGCTGTCTCTGGGGGTGCTTTTCGGACTGGAACAGTTAGAGTCCCGCTTACTCTCTGGAGAAGCTGGATAGAAGCGCCGGTGGACCTGAACATCACACACACACACACACACACACCATAAACACAATTAATTACACCACTGGGAAGGAGAGCCACTGAGTACACTCAAGATATAACCACTGTTTAACTGAGATCAGTGAAAATTTCTCAGGGAAAAACTACACTTACAGATGGCACAGAATTTCCACTCCAGAAAGCCTCTGGGCTGAAATCTCCCTTATATTGATCCTCTTCCACCCATGAGCCATCTTCACTGTTCCTGAGACACAGACTCTCCTGTAGAGCACAGACGGGCATTTCTGAAGCTAACAGTCTTCTAAATAGTGGTCAACCAATATAATCAATCGGACCAATAGACAATCATTGAGAACGTGCGACGAACAACCGTAGTGGTCCAAAAAATAGAAAATGAGATAACCATGTGAAATTAATTGTATGTGTGAACTTTGTATACAGAAACAGTTTGGGGATATTTTTGCGTGACCAAGAGTCAGAATTTAAAACATTAAAATAGCGTTACACGGAAAAAACGTTTATATCCACTAAGGAGAATGTAGATGCCGCTTGTCGTCATGTCCGCTTCAGACATTAAAAGGCAAATCCTCGGCAAAAAAATTAGAGCCGACATGAACAAATGGAAAGACAGTGTAAGGAAGTCTTTGAGGGATGCTGGGAAAGCATATTTGAATCGAAAAGGAGAACAAAAAACAGGAAAAAAATCCACCGAAAAGGTGAGTGGCCGGTGCTCCTACAGTCGAAGTCAGAATTATTAGCCCCCCTGAATTATTCGCCCCCGTTTAATTTTTTTTCCCAATTTCTGTTTAACAGAGAGAAGATTTTTTTTCAACACGTTTCTAAACATAATAGTTTTATAATAACTCATTTCTAATAACTGATTTATTTTCTCTTTGTCATGATGACAGTAAATAATATTTGACTAGATATTTTTCAAGACACATCTATACAGCTTAAAGTGACATTTAAAGGCTTAACTTGGTTAATTAGGTTAACTAGGCAGGTTAGGGTAATTAGGCAAGTTATTGTATAATGATGGCTTGTTCTGTAGACTATAGAAAAAAAAATTAGCTTAAAGGGGTTAGTAATTTTGTTGGTTTTTAAATAATTAAAAACTGCTTTTATTCTAGCCAAAATAAAACAAATAAGACTTTCACCAGAAGAAAAAATATTATCTGACATACTGTAAAAATTTCCTTCCTCTGCTAAACATCATTTAGGAAATATATAAAAACGGGAAAAAAAAATTCAAAGGGGGGCTAATAATTCTGCCTTCAACTGTATGTATATTTCTAAATATACGACAATATTTAGCTATGATTTCCACATTTTATGTATTTATTGTTGTATTTATTTATTTATTTATTTATTTATTATTAATAGTTGATTGTTATTGCCTGTACTGTAAGGTCTATGTATTGTACATTGTTCATACTGTATTTTCTGTTTTTAAATAATAATAATAATAATAAAACAAACTTGGACAAAATGCCTAATACTACCTCAAGTTTCTGTTACTGTACTAAGATAAAGGAATCAGATCTTGAATACTGTTATTCCACACTAACTGGACATAAAACATTCTTCCACATTTGACAAATATAAAATCACAATAACTTTTGATTTTTAATACTGCCACTGAAAAATGTTCTCCTTAGAATTGAGAAGCTTTTGTTGTTTATCTTCAAGTAAAATAAAAAATTATAATATAATGGTTATATATATATGGTTCTTCGTCTCAAGGCCTTAATTATTATAAGGCAGTTTTAGGAAAACATATTCTGGGGAGAGAGGGATAAATAAAAAAAGAGCATGAGTTTAATGAATAAATACTAGTATGTACGAAGTATAAACTATCTTCTATTAATAGGTATGAGCATCTAATAATTAAGCACAAGTATCTAAAGATTAAAATATAGTTGAGACTACAATGATTCCAAACTTTTATAAGTTTCTTTAGTTGAACACACAAAAAAAGATGTTTAGAAAAATGTTAGAAACCAGTAACCATAATAGGAGAAACAAATACTATGTGAATCAATGGGTAGAAGTTTAAAACTTTTTTTTAAATAACTTCTTTTGTGTTCAACCGAAGATAGAGAGTCAAACAGTTTTGTGACAAGTGAAGGATGAGTGAAAGATGACAGAATATTCAGTTTTTGGTGAACTATGACTTCAAGTACTAGTATCTAAAAATATGTACTAGCATATAAAATAAGCAAAAAAACGTAATGAATAACTACTAATATCCATTCGTTTTCCTTTGGCTTAGTCCCTTTATTTATCAGGGGTCGCCACAGCGCAATGAACCGCCAACTTAACCAGCATATGTTTTACACAGCGCTGCGTTAGCTTTTCTAAATAAACGACAATATATGTAAGAAGGTCTATGTATTGTACATTGTTCATACTGTATTTTCTGTTCTTAAACAATAAAAATAATAATAATAATAATAATAACAACACACTTAAAGAAATGCTTAATATTAACGTGAAGTTTCTGTTACTATATTAAAACTAAGATAAAGAAATCAGATCTTTAGTGGTTTAAAGTGATAGTTATACTGTTATTCCACACTGTTCTCCTTAGAATTGAAAAGCTTTTGTTGTCTATCTTCAAGTAAAATAAAAGTATAAAATATAATGGTTATATATATATATGGTTCTTCACTTCAATTATTATTAGAAGGCAGTTTCAGCAAATCATATTCTGGTGCATTTTGGAGAAATTACATATATTATATGGACATATCAGGGGAAAAAACGAGAAAATTAAACAGATATGATGTACAGTAAAGGTTTTAATCTGAATATGATTGATACTGATCAAAACGGTCATACTTGTGTAACCCTGTTGAACTGGCTCTGATGATGTGGAATGTGTTTTTTGGCTTCCTGGATGTCCCGTAGTGGTTTGGGTGTAGGGGTTCTGCTGTAGTCCTCCTTCAGTCCCTAAAGAATCAGAAATTGTCATATACACTCAGATCTCTTATGCTAATGATACACAGAGCACAATTTGAAGCAATGTTGCCAGGCAATTTTTCAGAGCAATGTTGCTTGGCTACTTTACTTTTAAGAATAGGCAACAATATTGTATCTGTAACCCATTGCCCTATTAAATACCCTGTCTCACCTGGTGTCATCCACATTAGACTCACAGATAAATAAAAAGCAACAAGCCTAAAAACCACTCCGACATGTTACTCTGCTCTGATACTCCAAGCTTATATTTACTAAATTATAGGTCTACTTTTAGAAAGTCTTAGAATGACAGCGCTGTGTTTACACATTCTGAAAGGTGGTAAAACTGCACTGTTGAGTAATAATGGGAGAAGCTTAAGTTTACCCTCACATTTATCAGCCACCAGAGCTGTAAATTACCTCCAACAGGATAGGCCTCATTCTTATCAACATAAGTCATACAGAAACATTACAGCACTGTAACTCAACACTTTACTGACAGAAATACTTTATCAAATTGAAAGCAGCATAGGTGTGAGCTTCAAACCTGTGGTCTGATACTTAAGATTCTGACCTGTGTGTCCTGTTGATCCTTTGAACCAGTCCTCCTGCTGTCCATTCTTTGGTTGTGTAGAGCACTGTTCTCTTCCTATGCCGGGTAGGGTTGAGAAACAACAAGGAGGAGCGATGTGATAAATATTGAGGAGGTAGTTTAATTGGAGGAGAGATACGAGGAAGTGAAATGACAACAAATAAACAGAAAATGAAGGTATGAAAAGATTACCCATGATACAAGAGGAGAGGAGGTGCGTTCTGCTGCATTGTAAGAGTTGGGAGATGTAATAAAAGGGTCCCCGAAAACATCCGGTGACTCGAGACCCACGTCCACCTCAGAGAGGGGGATCTGGGGCAACCCAGGCGGTTGGCCTAATACTGTGAGGGCTACATAAGAGCCGGCTGGGGAGAGAGAAATAGATAAATAAGAAAACGTATGTTATGAATAAATACTAGTATGTAAGGAGTATAATCTTGCTTCAATTGATAGGTATGAGCATCTAATAAATAAGCACAAGTATTTAAAGATTAAAATTTAGATCACCTACAATAATTCCAAACCTTTATGAGTTTCTTCAGTTGAACACACACAAAAAGATGTTTTGAAGAATATTAGAAATCGGTAACCATTGACTTTCATAATAGGAGAAACAAATACTATGTGAGTCAATGGTTACTGGTTTCCAACATTTTTCAAAATAACTTCTTTTGTGTTCAACCGAAGACAGAAAGTCAAACATTTTTGTGACAAGTGAAGGATGAGTGAAAATGACAGAATATTCGTTATAACGTAACTATGACGTTAAGTGTGGAGGACCAGGAGTGCCGGTTAGAAATAAAACGAAGAACCAAATGAGAATTTCTTTAACAGAAATCAGCTAAAGCTAATAAATCCCTGACATTTGAGTCTAAAATGCCTAAAATGAGCTATGGCTTTCTCTCTGTCCAATGACAGTGTGCGTTTCATTTACAAGCAAGGGTGGGTTTAGCTCGACTTGAGGTGAAAGTTGATTGGTTGCTCCCACGTGTGGAGTGTCCAATGGCATTTTTAAACTTGATTTATTTTTCAACTCGAGAAAAGCATGTAGCAAAAGTAAAAAGAAAAGCAGGAGGCAAATAAAGAGAAAAGCCATTTAAATTCTGCTTTTAAAATGATCTATAAATATACGTTTTATTGTTTGATTTATCAGTGTTTTAAAACATGAATTAAATAAACAGCTATAAAATTGTCTACTTATTCATACATTTAAAAGTTATCTTTAAATGCATTGTTTTATTGCTTTATTAAATTACATTTAAAAACACAATTTAGATAAACACATTTAAATGTCTATTTATCTGTCCATTAATTGTTCATTTAAGTTGTGGTTTATTTATATACATTTTTATGCTTCAATTATTAAATTGATAATTTGATTCTTCATTTTATTTCTAACCGACACTCCTGGTCCTCCATAGTTAGGTACTAGTATCTAAAAATATGTACTACCATATAAAATAAGCAATAAAACGTAAAGAATAACTGCTAATTTATAATGAATGTTTTTGAAACTGAAATACATATTGGTCGAGAAGGATTAGTTTCTCTCAATGACAAAAAAACAACAAAAAGCAACAGCAAAAACAGTGTTACAAAAGAACAGTTATCACTTAAATAAATACTAGCATTGAATGAATAAGGACTAATATCTATTCATCCTAACAAGTGGTTAATACTCACATTTGATTAACTTCACCACTTCAACATGGTTTGATTGCGTCACCAAGGTCCCATTCACCTGAAAGTGAAGAAAGACACTCAATAAGCATTCAACTCTTGACTGCAAGAACAATTATTTACAGGCTCTGCTTGTACACAAAAACAAACATGAGGTCAGAGTGTGGCCAGCAGGTGGCAGAACAGACAGATGCACAAATGCAGTAGTGAACAGAGAGAAAGGCTGGAAAGTGTGAAAAAAAGAGAGTAAACAGAAAATATTGAGTTTCATAGAGTAAACTGTATGTGTCCCACCTTAATGATCCTGTCCCCCGTCTGAACACCTGCACGCATGGCAGCCCCATCTATTGACAAAAAAAAGAAAATTCTTATATTTACAAACTAAAGGTACTTTCTGGTGTGGTATGTGGTTGCCAAAGCTGTCTAGTTGCTGAGGGGTACTGGGTGGCTTTTAGCACATTGCAATGTGGTTTGTGTGCTCCATTTACACTGCACACAAATAGGTTTATGCTGTCATTCTGCAAATGATGAAGCCTCATACATTTATTGTCTCATATAGACTAGTTTATAGAAATAGATTTGGGCCAAATGAAACAATCAAAAATTGTGAAAACTCACAAAAATAAATAAAAAAAGCACAATTTTTGAAAAAAACAAGCAAGAATAAAGATTGTAATCAAATAGACTGTATTTTTATTTACTATACTTTCACTTTTTATTTACTTCACAGTTTTAAATGTTCTGCCATTGTTTTTGTTTTCCAAAATTTTGTTTGCACTTTACAAATTTACGTTCGCTCTTCTGGCACAAACGTTTTGTGGAGCCAGTGTTCTCTGATATCTAAAACCCTACTTATCCACTATTAACTATCATGTCACAGATTTGGGAACAAAACAATTATGAGTGTATTAGGACACTTTTATAGAGACTATTCCACATTATATACGAGTCGTTTTCTAAACAAATTCCTTGCAGACTGAGATAAATAAATGGCTTTATTGCATTTCAAATGACATAAATGAACTTATGTCTACTGTTCAGACTTAAAAAAAATTATTTGAGTACTTTTTTGCCACTTTTAAATAGGTAAAGGCTATAAACCTTGGTCAGGTTTAAAATATACTGAATGAAAACATGGCTGTGAAGAAATTATTTAAGGCCAAGGAATACATCAGCACAATAGACTACACAGCCTTTAAAAGTAAATCAAAACATGTGCACTAGGAAGATTCATACTTTTTCAAAGTGTGTGCACTTTTTCTATGCAAAATGTATAAGCACAAAAAATGAACTCGTTCAAGTTTTTGCCTGTTTGGTGAATCATAGTCATTTTAGATAATTGGATCATATATAGATGGAGACAAATTCCTGTTTACACTTTACATTTTATATTTAAATAGTCTCTTTTGTCCACTTTAGGCCCCCCTACATGATAAATGTTACTAGGCTCTTTTAAAAAAAGTACTAGTAGTACAAAAATCGAGATCTAGTTCATTTTTCAGATTAAATATTAAAACTGCTTGCCAAAGTCATCTATTATTTTGCAGTTTTTACTAGTTTGAAATCTCCTCTGCTTCTTTTCTGAATGAGAAAAAACAGCCTTGTCCGTTCAAAAAATAAATAAATAAAATGGGCTTTGGCCGTATTGTGCTATTAATGAAATTCATGGCATGTGTATAGTGCACAAACGCTAGCGAGCATGTAACAACTGAAGCAAACTTCAGGCTTTACAGTCTTTTTATTCAATATGTCTTTCACTATCCTTTGTGCATCCCTATAATTGGTTCTCTTTAGAACATAAACAGACCAGCTCCATTTCTGAGCAACAGTGCAGTTATATCAGCTCGAGGAGGTGGAGGAGAGACACAGTGAAAGACATCCACAGTAGCTGATGGGCAAGACAGCAAGACAAACATGAGTTTTACCCTGTTTGACGAGCTGCACGAAAACAGGGTTGTCCCCACTGACGGTCAGCCCAAAGCCGTTCTCATCTTTCTGAATGATCACGCATCTCTGAACCAGCCCTGGAGAAAGAGAGAGAGAGAATAAGAAGCAGGATTATTAGAAGAGAGCTATGAATCTGATTTCATAAAAGAGAGCTATGAATATGATTTTGTCTTTATTAAAGCATTCATCAGGACAGGCCTATCAAAGTAGATTAGAGTAACAATAACTCCAAAAATGGATGGAAAATGACAGTGTTAGTAAGTGCATACAGGCACAGTCATAAAGTACTTGGCAAATAAAATATCTGCAGAGATGTGAAATGAATGATCTCCAATTAAAATGTATCACCCTTTCCCAGAATAATAGAAAGACATAGGAAATGATGAGAGATGTGGGTTATTGTGGTCATCTAATGCTACTAGCTTGAGAAATGGGCCTGCTTAGCTCATCCAATCATATCTGAAAACCACCATTGTCATTATGACAGAAATGAGTATGAACTGCATGTAAACTGAGCAACCAAACACACTAAGGAAAACCTAGATCTGTGTCTTCATGACGTCTTCTCAACTCTCAATTTCTCAAAAAATTCAACATTTTCAAGTATGTTTTACAGGCTGTCATTTACCACAGAAAAAAGAAATTGTCCCTTCATTTGTAAATAGAAAACAGTATTCACTAATGGACTTAGCTAATGATATCTAGGAGTCTGAATCATAATTTATCAGTGATCTCAATTTTGAAAGACTAAACTGAACAATGAACAGAGTATATATACAGTCAGCCCCTGGGGTATGAGTAATTTCGGCCTTGACTATGTATAATTGACATAATTATATATTACGCATTGTCATAGTAAATACAGTACAGCTAAATAGCCTGGGGTCTTTAAGGTTTTTTTATTGAGAATAAATACAAGGAAAGCAAAATATAGAAGAGGAAAGATATTAATAATGTTACGAAAGATTCTGTCAAATAAATGCTCAGAATTTGACAACAAACACCTTATAAAACTTCTTTATCACAGTTTGTATAAAAATATGAAGCTTTTATCATCAACACTGATAAAAAAAGATAATAATGCATATCACACAACAATGATTTTCGATATTTAATTTTCACCATTATTACATCAAGTTTTTAGTTTTCATTTTCACATTTTATGATAAAACATAAGTCATTCATTAAACATGAGTAAATCGCTCGCAAATCTGTTCTGATGTAAATTTTTGGAATTATGACAGTTCATGAAAGATCGGCGGTTGCTGAAATTTTTAGATTCTGTAACATTCTTAAAAATGAAATAGTAGTAATTAGGCATGGAGCTATAACAGGTTTCAAGATTTATCACAATTTGTAAAAGTCAAGGTTTTTAAGCCATTAAAATTTTCTGTTATACTATGCCTAAGTATATGTAAGGTTTTTTTTTTTATGTTTTTTTTATGTGTTGTAAAGAAATCTGTTTATGATGAAGACAGCAGAAGTCAATGATTTATTTTAATTATTTAGCCTGACATGTTTACTGCTCCAAAATATTATAAATGTTTCCTAAAAGAAAATGTATTTGTCCAATGGGGAAAAGAAGGAAGTTAAAAAAGAACTTATTTCAGAGCAGTAATCACAATACTGTGAAACCATAATATTTTTATCCAAGATTATCATACCGTCAGAAACTTATACCAGCCCATGGCTAGTAGTAATAGACCCTACTTTACATTTCCGAGTCTCTCAGTCGTCATAGGTGGGTAAACTTAGAATGGGAGAGTACAACAATTGTTTTTTTTTAACAGTTCTATTTACTAAAATAATAAAATAAAAACTTGACATTGGTGTTATCAAGACTTTCAGAAAAAGGAAAAGAATTGTATGAGACTGATAAGGGCAGGCAGAGAACAACACCAAATTTACTGTCTTGTCCATTAGGGGTGTCAAAATTAATTGTTTCTCCGGTGCATCGCGATGCAGACGCGGACAATTCGGTATCGGTTCAGTAATAATCATAACCGGTTATTATGTACTGACGTCATTTATCTCTTATGCGCTATGTCGCCGTAGCTTACTATGGTGAGGGAGGCGAGCGCGAGTATTAACAACGCTCCAACTACTTAAAAACTCAGAAACTTTGCACAATTTCACTGCGTGTGTGTTTGCTGGACTGTGTTTCACTGACACTTACAGCAGAAGCCCCTATTTCACGGCGATTAAGAGAATGAAGGTAATATACATTTCTCTCTCTCTCTCACTGTGGCCCATGGGTGCATCTGTGAAGAGCGCCAGCGTGTAAGAGCCAATCGCAGCCCTTTCTGTTGAGCGCGTGACCAATCAAAGGGGTGAAAGAACTTGGTAGAGAGGACTCAGAAAGCGAGCGGTAATATTTATATTTGTTTATTTGCTATAAATGCTCGTGTTGTTTATCGGTGCAGTTTAAATATCTGACTGTTTGTATTAATGGACAAAATTGTTTTACAAATAGTATATAAATATATTTATACATTTTAATGCAATAATTGCTGTGCTGTGAAAAAAATATAAAACTGTGTATGGAAATCCCTGAAAAAAACAGCATATGTTGGTAAGGTATGTTTTGATGCTGGTCTTGCTGGACTTGATGCTGGTCTTACTGGTTTTAATGCTGGTCTTGCTGGTCTCATAAGCTGGTCCTGCTGGTCTCAATGCTGGTCATGACCAGCACACAGGCCAGCAAGACCAGCATTGAGACCAGCACTGAAACCAGCAAGACCAACATCGAGACCAGCAAAACCAGCATCGAGACCAACATTGAAACCAGCAATACCAGCACTAAAACCAGCAAGACCAGCATCAAAACATACCTTACCAGCATATGCTGTTTTTTTCAGCAGGGAAGAATCATCAATGCACCACGATATCGAATTGAACCGAATCGATGACATAATAATCGTAACCGAACTGAACCGTGAGACCAGTGTAGGTTCACACCTCTATTGTCCATACACATTGCATTTAAAACAGCTCACACAAGCGCCAATTATTTTTTTTTATAATTTAATGCAAAGATGATAGAGTACATACATAAATGTTCATACACTTTTTTTAAATCAAAATATTAAAAACTTTCAAGGATTTAAGATTATGACAACCGTTAAACGCATCATAACAGTATTGTGAAAAGGGTCCATACGATACTGCCGTGGATTTCAAATCACAGGAACCAAAGTACCACCAATGTGCCACCAAAGTGACACCAGCTGCATGTTTATTGAAAATTTATTGTTAGGCATATGACCTATTAGTCTTTCCTAAGTTCATGAAATATACTGAAGCAAAACCTTATGCTGCGTTCACACCAGACACGGATGAAGCGCCAAGTAAGAGTGATTTACATGTTAAGTCAATGTAAAAACACGAATAGACATCCTGTGATTTGATTCGCACAAATGACGCGATTCACACAAATGAAGCGGCACAAGTTGAGCATTTTGCGCATGTTGTGCGAATCGCCCGAGTTGAAAAATCTGAACTTCAGCAGACATCCGCGCCGCATTAACCAATCATGAGCTTGCTCAAGGGTGTGATTATTACGTAGTGTCTGTTGTTGTTGTCCTGAGGGGAAATCCTCTTGCCAACACCAGACAAGTTCATCAAACTGGGCTTGGCTCAGTCTGAAGCACAGCTGAAAGCCTCCATCATCCAGGTATAGTTTCTGGAGGTGTTGATGAACTCACAGAGCTGGGGGCACCTCTTAAAGGATTCAGTACACTAAGACACAGCGCCGAACAAATCTACAATGTTTTTCAGCCTTCCCAAAGCACATAAACACAGCTATTCTCTCAATAAAATCCATGTTAGTAAATTAGCAACGAAACTAGAGTCACCGGGCAGAAAGAAGCCCCGCACATGACACGAATTTGCGTCTATTGTGAAGTGAATTTGATGCATGAATGAAGCGAGTAAACTCAAAATGTTCACGCGTCTATTTACGTGCAAATAGCGTGATTTATTCATGCGTGCCATATCTGTGTGAACACAGCATCTGAAGAAAGTGACTTCACAATATTCTAAGGCATTCCTAGACACGTCATTTACATAGTAATCACTTATAGGTAGGGCTTATGCTAATTCCGAATGAGCATGCACACTATTTACAAATGATTGGAATTTGTTAACGTGCATATTTAACTATTAAATCAGACTTGTTTTGTGAATCTGGAGGACAGTGTTGGAAAGGTTTGTGTTAGGTGGAAATTTCTCAAATTTAATCAAATATTTACAAATGTTTCATGATTGAGGCCTGCTTATTGTAACAATATCTGTAATTGTGAGTGTGTGTGTGTGTATATATATATATATATATATATATATATATATATATATATATATATATATATATATATATATATATATATATATATTTCACATTCACAGTATTAGAGTTTGAGTAACTTTTGAACCATAAAGAAAAGAGTAGTTCCATTTTCCCCACTTCCTTCTCCAATTAAAAAACGTTAATTAATTAATATAAAATAGTGCATTGCACGTATAAAGCTATCCACTATCTTTCTGAATTTTTACCTCCTGACTGAGCCATTTAAGTAAATGCAATTAGTTATAACCAAATAATACACACACACAGTCCAACATCAACTCAGCACTAAATTAACACATTTAAATGCTGACAAGACTCAAACTTCACAGTATTGGAGAAAACAACACAGCAACATTTCAATCATCTTACCACAAGACTCAGGTCTCCTGTCAGCCACTACACATCCACTCTTCTGCACCAGCACGTCTGAGCAACACAACACCATGATACACAAGACACACACAAACAAACACACACAGATCACAGAGGACACAAAGAGAGGACTCCAATGAAAAAATGAGAAATGGTACAAGTACACAAAGTATGGCTGTTTTGGAGTGGATTGTTGTATATGGATAAAAAACAAATTCCCAGAGGTATATTATGTTAACAAATGATCTCCTCCTGAAATTATTAATAGGATGTTTAAGTATTAGTTCCCCAGGTTTTAACCCAGAAACTAATGCACATATAAATGGTTACAAAGAGTGCGGGTAAAATTTGCTTTAATTTAAGTTTCACAAGCACACAAGTTTTGGCTTTCATCTCAAAATATAATTAATTATAGTTAATTATAACACAATAGAGCAAATTGTGAGCTTGA
This sequence comes from Danio kyathit, assembly GCA_903798195.1. NCBI lineage: Eukaryota > Metazoa > Chordata > Actinopteri > Cypriniformes > Danionidae > Danio > Danio kyathit. Next base: position 27,104,589 of record LR812533.1, on the reverse strand, counting down.
TTAGTTCAGGCTACTTATATTCTCAACAAAACAAATATGTAATCAGTAGTATTGTTTAATAGAACCCTTAGGATCTGAAACAATTGTTTCCATCATTAATAGGCCTATACAACTTTTCTTATTATTCAATCACACAAAAGAGCCACACTTCTCAGACAGTCCACACTCTCAGAAATAAAGGTACGCGAGCTGTCCCTGGGGTGGTACCTTTACAAAAGGTACAAATTTGTACCTAAAAGGTCCATATTAATACCTCAAGGGTACATATTAGTACCTAAAATGTACAAAAGTGTTCCTTTTAAAATTTGTAGGTACTAATATATACTTTTGAGGTACCAACATGGACCCTTCAAGTACAAATGTGTTCCTTATGAAAAGGTACCACCCCAGTGACAGCTTGCATACCTTTATTTCTGAGAGTGCAGAACAGATGCTGGAAAGACATTAGGGCTGAGCAATATATCTTGATACTCTCTAATAATAGTCAATATGAAAAAATCTGCCCATGTGCTGCATTAATATTAATAATTTTTAATTATGCATTGTATTGTTTTGTGATTTTAAAGACCAATAAAAATTAAACATAGCACAAATTATTTTGGGTAATTTACACAAAAACATGAGAGAGTCAGAGAAGAAATATTTTATCACAGTCTTTAATTTAAACTGATATCTCTGATTTAACTCGGTTGCTTTCATTTGTCTCAAATCATTTTAATTTCAATTATCATGTAGTAAAATGTTTTCTAAAACTATACAATGAATGGTAAATTTTAGGGATGTACTGAGTGAAACTCAAACATTGGTATCAATGATTTGTTTTAATGAGCACAGCTGATATGCTGATGTTCATGTTTAAAAACTATAGATGTATCCATTATAAAGTTGTCAGAATATAATAAAATTGATCTGAATAAAATGTACCTAAAAGTACAACAGAACAATTCAACCTTGCCAAGATAGAAATTAAGTTAACCAAATTAGCAAAAAACCCTTTTAGGTGGTTTATGTAGGCTCATATTTTCCAGTTCTGTACAAATACTCAAAAATGTCTCTGTCACTGTTTTCAAAATATTTGATTTACCAAAGTCAGACAATTGGCATTTTCAGGTAGTAAAATGTTTTTTAAAACTGCACAATGAATGGTAAATTTTAGAGATGTACTGAGTCAAACTCAAACATTGGTATCAATGATTTGTTTTAATGAGCATTGTCCTGTTATCTCACTGCAACTACAATAAGACTCTATATGATTATGGTTTACATAATTATGATCACAATAATCCCTAAAACTCAACACAGCTGATATGCTGATGTGCATGTTTAAAAACTATACTAGATAAGATTAACTGTTAGCATATTAGGAGAAAACACATTTAAAGGGGTGGTCCAGAATATAATTTTAAGGCTTGGTTGTGTTTATAAGATGCAAAGCAATGTCAAAATCACGTTATTTTTTCAAAAATCTTACTTTGATTATATACAGCTAACATGAAAACGACTGTCATATTTCCTAGTTCCTCCGAACGGCCAGCCCTTAAGAGGCTCTGATTGGTCATCTATCATAATGTGCTGTGATTCGCGGATCGACTCCACGTCACGCCCGTACAAGCACACGCTTTTGTGCTGTGTAAACAGTCAGTCAACCTCATGCCTGCTCTCTAAAATAAAATCTGAAAAGTGTCTGTATGAGTGAAAATGGGGTGTGGCTCCTTTAAGAGAGATCGCCATTGTGTGTGTGTGTGTGTGTGTGTGTGTGTGTGTGTGTGTGTGTGTGTGTGTGTGTGTGTGTGTGTGTGTGTGTGTGTGTGTGTGTGAGAATTGCCTGTAGACGCGTGTAAAGGCCGATTTATACTTCTGCGTCAAACGCACGCGTATGCTATGGCGCAGCCTACGCGTGGACGCATAGGCCCCTAGCCGTGGCCGTCGGCGACGTTGACGCGCACCTCTCAAAAAATGTAACGTGTACGCGTAACGCAAGCTCTGTGATTGGTCGGCTTGGTAGCGCTGACGAGTGTGGCCGGAGGTGCGAGCTGCGCACCCGATGCAGCGAGTGTTAACAAGTGTGGAGTCCCGTGAAGGAGCTCCGGATGGAGACTGTTGTTTTGTGTTTACCTTGTGATTAAAGTTGTTGCACGTCCGCCGGTTCCCACCTCAAAATGAGCGAATTTGAGCCACTTGTACATTAAGGAAGTGTTCAGAAAAAATAAAACACCAGCGAAGAAACTCGGCGAAGAGAGAGACATAAACACCTACTGCCAGCTAGCGTTTCAGAAGTGTATTGCAGAAAAAAACAGAAACAGCGCGCAGAAATATAAAGCCTGGTTTATACTTCTGCGTCAAGTGATCGACGTAACCCACGGCACAAGCCTCGCGCGTAGCAGTGCATTTATACTTCTGTGCGATGTTTCTGTTTCTCTGCAATAACGCTTCACAGCAATAACCAACGAGGGGCTATGTGTACAAGCGTAGGCTGCGCCGTAACATACGCGTGCGCTTGACGCAGAAGTATAAATCGGCCTTAAATGCACAGCTACGTGCGAGGCTTGCGCCGTGGGTCACGCCGATCACTTGACGTAGAAGTATAAACCAGGTTTTGTGGAAATAGCAGCGTTTGAACAGCATTTTAGCTCTCTCTGCTGTAACATTACAGTGCCTCTGGCCACACCCCTTAGCTGCGCAGTGTGTGTGCGCGGTAAAAGTACTTTTGTGATCTCACTGGCCCGGAAGTATTTTTTTGTAGTCCCCAAAGTGGTAAAGTCTAGATCAGATATGCGGCCGGCGGGAAGTGCGATATGCACATTAATATAGCAGCATTTTTTTATGACACTGTATAACAATAATTAATATTTTTACAGTACTGTGAGGGTTGGGGTTAGGGTTGGTGTAGACGTTAATAAAATACAATAAATCGGAAATTTCATAAACAACATAAATAATTCTCGTTAACTTCCGGCCGCAAACGTATCCGATCTAGCAACAACCCCCCAAAGTTCGTTCATTGTAGGCTTTGCTAAGCTAACTCTGTAAAAGCCAAGGTCTCCCTTTGCATTGAGCATTTTACATTCAGAGATGCTGTTTTTGTTCACACAGCTACATTATACATCAACTAAAGTTTAAAATATGATATCGTAGTGGATCACCCCTTTAACTTGCTCGCCATTTTGTAAAATAATAATAAAAATAAAACTTTAGATTCATCCATTATAAAGTTGTCAAAATATAACAGAATTGATCTGAATAAAATTAAATGTACCTAAAAGTAGAATAGAGAAATCCCATGCAATTAATAAATTAAGTTTTTACTAAATTAGCGAAAATCCTTTTAGGTTGTTTGTGTAGGCTCATATTTCCCAGTTCTGTACAAATACTCAAAAGGTCTCTTTTAGCGTTTTCAAACTATTTTATTTGATTTACCAAAGTCAGAGAATCGCAATTTCACATCTGTCACATCCGTAACGAAGAGATGTCATATCCATAACCAAGCTTTTTCCTTATAAATGCATGTAAATGTAAAGTAAAACAAATATACATTTTTTTGTTTTATAAAGAGACAGCTCATATCTATTAGATTCGCATAATTTTTTTTTGGTTGTGCAGTTTAATTCACAAAATTTCTATAAATTACTTTTTTAATGTAAATTCACATACTTTTGTGGTCACATCCATAACACGTTTATTTCCCTCATTGTTTACTTACTGATTTTCCGCTCCCTCAACTCTGTGGTTAGTTGTTTGAGAAATATAAAGAGATTGTTTTTTTCAATATACTGTTAACATATACACTGTGAATTTAAGTTTTAAGTTTGTACTGCAAATGTCACATCCGTAACGCTGGAATTGCTCAATTAATTACTACTGTTTTAATGTATTTTTGATAAAAAATGAATCCATAGTGAACATGAGACTTCTTAAAAACCATTAAACGAGTTTAAAAGAACTTAACCAAGTCCATATTTCTGAACAATTTATTTTTAACTTGATTTTAACATTTTCCTTTCCATTAAACATCAGCTATACCTTAAGCCATTTTTGTCAAATCCTGTCAAAAAAAATTATATTTGTAGCTATATTGCCCAGCCCTAGAGGACAGTGAACGTCACACCATGGTTAGGATGGTTAAGTCATGCATCAGAAGAGGAGAGTCCAACACCAGAGAAACATCCGAAATAAACATGCACATCACATCCTCCCGTCACCACTGTTGCCTTTAACACACATGTGAAAGTCAGACATTTACGTGAGGTCAAACCACAAACAATAAATCTAAATCTGCGTCAGAATGGCTCAGAAATCTTCAAAAAGAAGATGATGCAATTCTGTCATCTTCATACACTCTGCTATTTTCCAATCAAACCGGAAAACGTCTCCCCATCCAAACCATGTGAATCGTATATTAATTGATACGATTAGCACATTGTTCTCCACCATAAACGTCCCATTAACGGCCAGGCACAGGACTGATTTTCCTTCTCTACTCTTACCTCGCAACTGAGAGGAAAAACAGAGGCCGAACTTAAAAGAAAAACACACTGACAATGTCTTTCAACTGCCAAAAGCAAGGCCAGGAACATGTGCATCGTTTATGGTCAGCAAGTATGAATCATGCCGCTGTTTAAAGCCGTTCCACTGCAGTTAGTGGACGGGCACAGCCTTCCATCTGTGCTGTGTGTGGAGGAAACTGTTTCCATTTTGGAGTCTGAAGAGACTGTGTGCTTCAGTCCACACCACATGCGCGCACACAACTAAAAACTACTATTCAGTATGAGAAGAGAAAGAAAGCATGAGTGCGAAAGAAACTGTCGAATGTCATTTACCTGTTGGGTCAAACTCTTGTGTTGGAGTACCGGGCAGCTTATCACTTTTGGGCCTCTTGTCGGGAGGGTGGTCTCTGCTGAGAAAGCTACTGGTTCTGTGAACACAAAATGGAACAAATCAATGTAGGTCAATGAAATACATTAACACCCTGCAATGAGCACAAAACAAAAATGGGACACATTCTGATGGGGTGGAAAATGCTAGAAAGGCAAACTATTAAATATAGTTACCAAAAGGTAACTACTCAACTAAAGGCTAAAAGTTAGTAAGATTAAGCTAATGCTAGCATGGATATGCCAATTAAGAAACAACATGAAGAAAACAATGCAAGGTCCTTTTGAGAGATGTTAGTTCACTCTGCAGCCATATTGGACAAAATTCAAGGCAGCCATTTTCCGACAATCAAGTGCAGCTTTTGTATATTTGAATAGAATAAGATGCAAATCATCAAAAAAGTGCTTGATATTACACATCAAATATGTTACAAGTTGTATCCAAAAATATAAAACTGTACTAGATTATGTGATAACTGAAAATCTGTGAAACTGCAAAATAATACTTCATAATATTACTGTTTTTACTGTATTTTTTGAACAAATAAATGCAGCCTTGATGAACATAAGAGATGTTTTAAAAAAATGAAACCCATTAAAAAATTTATCCAAGTCCAAACATCAGAACAATAGTTTATATAAATAAATAAATATAAATGCCACACAAATTAAAAAAAATGTCATTATCACTTGTGTTAAATACTGCCCAATGAATTGAAAAAGAAATGAAAAAGAAATAATGCACTCACATTCAATGGTAAATAAAGTGGTTAATTGTACAAATGGTAAAAAAGATAACTAAAAACAACTAAGGGGCGTCAAGTTGGCGCAGTGGGTAGCACGATCGCCTCACAGCAAGAAGGTCGCTGGTTCGAGCCCCACCTGGGTCAGTTGACATTTCTGTGTGGAGTTTGCATGTTCTCCTCATGTTCGTGTGGATTTCCTCCGGGTGCTCCGGTTTCCCCCACGGTCCAAAGACATGCGGAATTGAATAAGCCAAATTGGCCATAGTGTATGTGTGTGAATGCAAGAGTGTATGGATGTTTCCCAGTAATATTATTATTAATATTATATTAATAATATTATTTATACCATTAAATTATTTAATTCATATTTTTAATAAATAATAATTTTTTTAATAAATGATTAGCCTAAACCAGGGGTGTCCAAACTCAGTCCTGGAGGGCCGGTGTCCTGCATATTTTAGTTCCAACCCCAATTGAACCAGCTAATCAAGCTCTTTCTAGGTATACGAGAAATATCCAGGTAGAGCTGCACAATTAATCGTAAAAAGATTGCCATCTCAATTCGACCCCCTAGACCAGTGGTTCTCAACTCCAGTCCTCATTTTGTATGTCTTCCTTAATTAACACACCTGATTCAGATCATCAGCTCATTAACAGCGAGATCCATGAACTGATCCTTGTGTGTCAAATAAGAGAGACACAAAATGTGAAGGGCGGGGGGGCCCTGAGGACTGGAGTTGAGAACCAATGCCCTAGACAATCTTAATCCAGCATTTCTACGATTCTGCCAATCATATTTTTAAGTTCAGGAGAGAAGCAAAGGCGACCACACAAGCCTTCACGTTGTTTTACATACAATGTTCAGCAACGTGGACACCTCCAAGTGGTGTTAAAAGAGTCACATACTGTATTTATAAGGTATAATTCCCTCAAAAATGTAATTTCTATCTTCATGTAATGATGTATTCGCTGCCGCGAAATCACACGTGACGTAAGCTGACCGTGAGCTGATTCCATGGAGAGGGTGGGCGCGCGCGCCTGTGAATGATGCCTACTTTAGTGAACAGAAGCTGCATAGGCTGTGAATAACAGCTAATAAATTTGTAAATAACAATCAGTTTGTGGCACAGGATGATTGTTTGGGAGCCGTGCGGGAAGTATGAACCGCACTTAGCAGTGAAAATTAAACCGAAAGCCCGCACATCATTTAAATAATCATATCGCATTTTAGAGTATTGATTACGACCAGCATTTGATATGTTTTTCTTTCACAGTGAACACAGAGTCTTGTGCATGAAAATAAATGTTTAACAGTGTCAGTATAACTACTCTAGCCTGTTTAATGTTAAAAATAATGCAAGAGGGAATCTGATAATGACAAATGTCTCATTTTACTAGTGAAATAAATGGTCTAACAATGTTCTCAATGACAAATGACAAGCATTTGTCTCAAACATAATAATTCAACATCAGAATTATGAATTGTTGTATTCTGAAATAACAATAATGATAGCTGACTCATATTAACCTTTATTTTACATCTACAGAATCGTGAGAAAATCGTGATCTTTATTTTAAGCAAAAAAATCGCGTGTGAGGCAAATTGGAGCTAAACTATGCAGGACACCGGCCCTCCAGGACCGACTTTGGACACCCCTGGCCATTTTATAAGCCATGTTCGGTTACCACTTGATGTTTATTTTAATCCACACACAAACGCTGAGGACGACAAATCTGTACAAAAAACAGTTACCTATGCTTTTTGAACACCATTTTCAAAACTTGACCTTTTTTCAAAGATTTCTTTTTTCATGTCCCAAAAATTAATATGTTTACATGGACACCAATAATCAGATTTTAATACGATTAAGACAGAACTCTGATTAAGATTCTACCATGCAAACAGTGATTTTTGATGACCTTAATCCGTCTACAGTCATATTCGAACTAAACAGAAATCGAATTAAGACATGTGGAGTATGCCGATTTTAGTCACATTATTGAAGTGCAGTACAGACATGTAAACACCTTAATCAAACTATTACCGTCGTGTAGGATTTTCAGCGCATTTTGTGACAGGATAGTCTCTACACACATGGCTGATTGACACTATTCTCTGCACCGACCGAGTCAGTGAAGGACCACAGACACCTGCATTGCGAAATGTGGAGGTTTTTGTTTTCTCCCATACGGCGTGCAGTATCAAATTCCATTAAAACAACACTCTTCCGGCAGTTCACATCCAATATCTCGTTTGTCACAGGGGTCATGCATGAAATGTTTCTAATTGAAAGTGAAAGTGCCAAACTGCAGTTAAAGTCGACAAATTAAAAATAAAACACCTGAAATTACATGAAACTCCGGAGGAAACGTGGATAGCATGGTGACGCAATGTTGTTAATCAATCTATGTGCTATAACATGTAAAACGGGATCATGAAAGGAACATTCGAAAAGCAACTCATGTAAACACCTTCATCATATTATTGTCTTATTCAGATTAAGGCAAATCATTTGATTACTGATGTCCATGTAAACTTAGTCAGTGTCAAAATCTTATAAATAAACTGCCAAAACACATAAAAGCTTTCTTTTTTTATTAGAAAATAATGTTAATTGTAAAAGTTGCCTAAAGCCATTTGGATCAGTGACTGACTAATTACTCTACATTTTACCATGTTTATTAATGAATTCCTTATAAAACTTTCTATAAAATAAGTGCTCATTTAGCAGAAGCGGTTCTGCAAGTCTCAAAATCCATCATAAATATGCAACATGTATTTATACCCTCTTCTCTAAATCTCATATTGTCAGTCATTAATTCAAACCAGCTTTAAGTGTGCTGACTGATAGCACAGCGTATTGTAAAGCACAGAGTGTCCTCTTGCTGTGTGCAATCACTGTTTACTTAGTTAACTTCCCGCTAGGACAACAGATGTGCCCCACTGCGCTAATGTAGCCCTATTCATTACACACGCCAATTAAGAGGCTCCACGTGAATCCTGCAGCTTCTCTATCAAAAGAGCGAGTGGAAAAGCCCGCGTAGAGCAGTCTGACTCCAGGTCTAAAAGTAGCCTGAGCAGCACGGTGAGGTGAGGTGGGGAGAGCATGTTTAACAGCACTCTGCTTCCCGCTCACAGGCCGTGTGAGAAGCCTCTGTTCTCCAGGCCAGCCAGTGATGGGACACTGTGCTGAAGAAGCCCTTTGTAGGCCTGTCTGACAGTGTTGAACTGAGAGCCACTGTACTAACATCCTGCTGCCATTTCTCTCACCTGTTGAGCCTAATGATTTCCGCAACGCTGAAATCACGGACAGAATTGCAGAATTTTAAATATAGAATTTTGCATAATATATGCATCGCCAAGGAATTTGGTAAAATAGGGCTGTATATGTATTAAACTACCACATGAACTTGTGTTTCAAGTTGTTCTAAACTTACATTATATGGAAAGTGATTAACAAAACAGTGAATTGTATAGTATTTGAGCTAAAAGATTTTTTTAATGGAAGTCATTGTGAACAAGAAAATTTGAGTACACTGCTTAGAATTAAAGAATATACTGTAGATGCATAAAGAAATATGAATTCAACATGTTCTACGTAGAAGGTACTAGGCATGGGACGATAACCGTTTTCAAGGTATACCGTGGTTTGGAGAAGTCAAGGTTATCATACCGCCAAAATTTCTATAATACTGTTCCTAAGGTATGTGTAAGATTTTTTTATTTACATTTTTTTAACAACAGTATCTCAAGCAGAAAAGATATCCAAAGATGCCATTTTACATTGTAAATAAATCTGTGTTTTTGAAACTAATGAAGACAGCAGAAGTCAATGATTCATTTTCATTATTTAGCCTGGCACGTTTACTGCTTCAAAATATTATAAATGTTTCTCAAAATAAAATATACTGTGTTCAAAGGAGAAAAAAACTTTAGTTTTTTACCCAGACATTTAAAAAGAATATATTTTAGAGCAGTAATCACAATACCGTGATACCGTGATATTTTTATCCAAGGTTATCATACCGTCAGAATCTTATACCGGCCCATGCCTAGAAGGTACTATTCAATGTCATAAATATAAAACTTGATGTTAGGGCTGGGCTATTTGGCCTTAAATCAAAATCTCGATTAATTGAACATTTTAACTCCATTACAATTAATGTACGATTATTTTATTTTGTTGTTTTTTTGCCTCTGTGTCGAGTTTCTTCACAGGGGTTTTGTTTTTTCTGAATGCTACTGCATTGTACAAAAAGCTAAAACTCGCACATTTAGAGGCAGGAACCAGTGGACGTGCATCACCTTTAATCATAAGGAAAACACAAGCTTCCATACAGAGCTCCTCCACGCCATCCATGCTCGTCACTGCTACCAAACTGATCAATCACAGAGCTTGTGCTACGTGTCGTCGAGACGTGTAGTTAAATATTTTGAGAGGTGGGCACATATGCAAGCCTATGCAAAGGCTGCGCCGGACCATACGCATGCGATTGAGGCAGAAGTATAAATCTGCCTTAACAGAGCAGGGTCACGTGACTCTACACGCGGTAATTGAAAAAACTGATCTGGAAAAATTTGATCAGTCAAAGTTCTGAATGTCGATTTCGACTACTTTTCGGTTAAATGCCCAACCCTACTAGATGTACATTTTCTGGATGGTCTGGATGGTTTCTAACACAGTTAGCATGTGGTTAGCATAAAGCTAACACAATTTGTATACTGCAAACATAATGTTTACACAAGTAGCATACTGCCAGCATGATGTTAACACGGTAACAAAATGATACCATGATGGCAAAATATTTAGTGTTGCTAGCATAACATTAACATAGTTAGGATAATGTAACATGCTAATCACCTTAACATCAAGTTTAACTATTTGCTAAGCTGCTTACAATATTAATATGTAATTGACAACACAATGCTTATACAACTACCATATGGCAAGCATGATGTTTAAGTAGTAATGTAGTGTTACAATTAGGGCTGGACAATAATTCGATATCAATATATATCGCGGTAGATTTTTTTTCAATAACGGTGATGAGTTTTAAACCCATTTCCGGAATTTCGATATAAATTTGCATATATGTATTTTATTATTTGTATTACATCTTATATATTATCATTTGTCGCTGAATGACATACAGTGGTCAGACGTCAGAAAGAGCGTGATGTCACTTGCGTGATGACGTACATCACAGACACACGCTGCCAGAGCTCAGCAATTGGTTAAGCTCCGTGACCGTCGCAGAAAGTTTTAGCTACAAAATGAGTGCCCTGAATACAGATATGAATGAACAAGCTTCCACAAGTAAGAATGCAGATGAAATAGTTGATAAAAGAGGAAAGACTAATGCAGTGGTGTGGAAGTGGTTCGGCTTTTTAAGTTCCGATAAACGTATAGTTTCGGTGCTCTGCAAAATTTGCAGGAGAGTGGTGCCGACTAGCAGCGGGAACACATTAAATCTGTTTCACGCGATAAAACATACTGAGAGTGAGAGGATGAGGCATCATAAAAGTTTAGGCCAACCTCCCCGACACCGAAATCAGCGGTGTCAGAAGAGAAGGCAATAAAGCAAACACAGATGCTATGAGGCGCCGTGTAGGATTAAAATCAAACTTCGCTTATCAACACATACATAAAACAAGTGACGTGCATATACATCTATACTATTGAATGTTCAAAACATGTATGAAACTTGCGCATATATAGTACATATAAACTTGATGCATGCGTATACCCACATACACACGCACATACATATAAACTCGATCCTCGCATAAACACCCAAATATGTTTCCCAACTTAAATAATAAGATAAGCTTTTGAAAGACAACTTTTATTTTAAACATCATAATCAGAAAAGAAAAATCTACACCTGGGTAAATGTTTGACCTATTGACCTAGCAGAGCCTTAAACTGACCAAAAATAACGTACACAATAAGAAACATCCACACAAAACAATCACTTCAGCAATTTAAATGATGGAGGGTCAGCATAAACATCACATATGTCCGCCTGGCTGACGGCTTGTCGATTTTGAGCACATTTTGCAGGTCAATCAAATGGCCGGTTCATTACAGGACAGCATCAGAGAGAGTAAGACTCCATACCCTCACAGTGAAGTGTTGCTCTGAACAAAGGGAATACTTGTGCGAATGCTTAACTAACTTTTCTAAGATTGCTTCAGAGGTCAGCTAACTGTGAAATTAACACTGCAGCAAATGCTATGGAAAAGGCTCGCTGGGATTAGCCCACCTTTTGTAAGGTTGGTAGATTACTCTAAGCAATTTGTCACCGCTGGTAAACTAGATAAGTCTAATGAGAGAAAAGCAGTCAATCACTGACTGCCTCAATTAAAACTCAATTAATGAAATTAACCTTCAATGCTTGGCTGGCGTAAGCCAATATAAAACAATCCTGTTGCACCACTATTTCCACATTTCCCCCAGCTCTTCATTTACCTGTGCTAATGAAAACAACTGCAAACATCCACTGTTTTACAAAGTACAACACATATTGAATAAAACATGAGGGCTAAGAACCACAGCAACTGCAAGCATGAATGTTTGATTAATGATTCAAAAGGAAATAAAAATGACTGATACTTAAATCAGAACCAGAGAGAAGAAAGCAAGAGTTCTCCACAAAAATTACAGCACTCAATCTTATAAACCTGCATGACTTACTAGACTCTCTTGTATACAAAAAACAATGTTTTGAATATTCTTTATGAATAATCTTTTTTTTTCTTTTTGTAGTGAATGCTTTAAAATGATGTAACCATTGCAGGATGTCTTTCATGTTGCAATAGCTTTTGCAAGTCTTTTGAAATCATGCAACAGTTTTATGTGAAGATGAGACAACATTTAGGTCACTGAACACAAGTGGTCACAAGAGATTGCATACGTGTTTATACCAGATGTACACTGTAAAACCCGACAGTCAACTTTTTCAAATGAAATGAGTGTGGTTAACTCAAAATTGACAAAGTTAATTGTACTCATTTTAAAAGAGTTCTGAACTCAGTGTTGAAGGTAATGAGTTAATTAAATACCTCATTACTTCAACTTAAATGGAGTAAGTTCACAGTACTTACGTAGATTAGCAATCGGCTTCCTCAAACAGTTTGAGTTGCTTTAACTTATTGGGTTTTACAGTACTCAGTTGGTTTGAGTTCTCTTCATTTATTGGGTTTTACTGTGCTGAAATTGCTTCATTTATTCGAATGGATTAAGTTCACAGTACTCATTAGGATTAGTTTTTAAACTTTAATGGTTTGTTGCAATCGGTTTCCTCAAATGGCTTGAGTTACCGTCACCTTCATTTTACAGTGTGCTGCTGTGATTTTAATATTAAAAACCAATAGAAATGCTATAGTAAAAATCTGTTTCCTGGTTAATGTTTCCTTACTATATACTAGGGCTGGGTGATATGGCCTTTTAAAAAAAATTCTAGTTTTATCACAGAAAAAACAAACAAAACAAAAAACGATTTATAACATGTTTTTTTTTTTTGGCGGGCATGTTGTTTTTCATTTCATCTCAAAGAGCGCAACATTTCTGCAAGTTCTCCTCTGCTTGCTGCATATTGTTTGTGTGACCGATTTTCATTCAAACAGATCGTTGTGAACCTCACACTCGAGTTAATCGATAAAATTGACTTATCGCCCAGCCCTACTCTATACAGCGAATAACTGTAAATTGACTATCCCAGAATTCCCTGCAAACACTTAACTATGTTTTTTTGTTGACATTACCATTGTTCTTTTTTCTTATAATTTATGTAGATTTTAGCTATTAATTATTGACAATAATATTTATTGCATTATTTTAGTGTCCTCCGTGTTACCGTTGATGGTGTTTAGTAGTTGTGTGAAGAGCTATGTTTCCATCCAAAGATGTGAATTAAATTTATGTGCAAAAATGGTATATCGCATGAAAGACGTGCGATTAAAGCAGTGTTTCCATCCAACGAGTCAAAGAAAACAAAATCGTCACTTCCTGATTAACTGGCGCCAAATATGAAGAGTAATGCCTCATTGACAATAGCAGCGACTTTGTAGCTGCCTGTCGCTCTCGGTGGCGACCTGCTGCAAACAAAGGTCTGTGTAGGTATATACAGCACGGATACAACCAGCCTCTGAGTGAGTGGAGAGGATCAGGTGAGCTCTACTGGTGCTCCTATTGGCTGTCGCTCAAGAAAGTCGCTCTTCATCAACTTTGTCGCATCAATCGACACCTACCTGGTCACCAACAGACAAAGTTGCTCGTGTAGATGGAGGTTGCTCACTCTCTGTTGAAATGAACTGTCGCTTTGCCGCTGTGAGTTGCTCGAAGTGTAACTGATACCTAAAAATTTAATTTATTTAAGTAGGAGAATCTGCAAGAATCTTTTCCTTATTTAATAAATGACTTGCACATCAGAAGACAATGGCGTTTGAAGGCATCAGACGCGGAGCACAGACACTCTTGACAGTTCTGGAGGTAATTAATAATATAATAACACTAATACTGAAACAGGCATTTTAGAATGACCAAAACTACATTTTAGATGTTTTACAGTGAGCTCAGCCTGCAGGTTTGTCCATTTACACACGTTTGATAATCACATGATCTCTTATAACAAAATCGCATGACTTTAATTCGCATACTGAAATTTGTTCGATAAAAGTGTTTTCATCGTAGTTTATGCACATCTTTTCTTATCAAATAAATAGTTTATCCTACTCTGTTATGCGCATAAAGTTATGCGCATTTTCAAAGTTGATGCTCATCTTGCCGTTTCCATCAACCTTTTTTTATGCGCATCTCTAAAATGCAAATAAAAATAGGTGGATGGAAACACAGCTAATGACACTGAGCGCCTTCTACATGTTACTCTGCTTGTGGGAAAGCTGTTTGAGATTAGCTTTGGCTCATCATGTGACTTTATCATCCCCATCTGCTTTTGGTGGAGTTTTCATCTGTGTAATTCAAAAGGTGCAACGTGTAGATGTTAATACTTCAAAATGACTGTATATTAAACCTGTTTGGGACTTTTTTTCTGTTGAACACAAAAGTTCATTTGAAAATTGTTGGAAACTTGTAACCAATAACTTCCATTGTATTTGTTTTTCATAATACAGGTTTCTAACATTACTCAAAATATATTTTAATGTGTTCAACAAAAAATGAAATTCATAAAGGTTTACTCGATTGAGAGTAAATAGTGAGTAAATGTTAATTTTTGGGTGAACCATCTCTTTAAATAAATGATTTGGCTGCTGAACTTGTTGGGAATGACTGGGACTCAATCGCAAAAGTGGGAGTCAATAGCAACTTTATCAAGACTGCACTCTCAATAAAGTAGAACTTATAGATGTTTTATAAAATGTATATATGATATTTTTAAAATGTAATGCATTTGTTGCACTTTGCATTTCCAGCTACTCTCTCTCGCTCTCTCTCTCTCTCTTTAAGATGAAAACAATTGTAGTTTTGAGTCTTCACACAGAAACTCTTCTTGCGTGTATCAGAGCTCTCTGTAGTGACACAGGATCCTTTTGAGAGCAGTTTGAGGGAACTGAATGGGCCATTTATGAAAGTGCCTGTAAAACGTTCCATGGTCCGCTCGGCTAAAAACCTTCCGCTAAAGAGGAGGAATGGAAAAGTAAATCCAAAACAACCCAAGCAGCCAATAATCATACATTTAGCATGTTATTCTCTCTCTAATGAATCATACATGCTGATGGTACACATAAGAACACTGACATTTGTGCTTACAACCAGGTTACACTAACTCTTAAGCATTAAAAACGTAAGATGGTATACAGTAAGATGGGTCTAACCAAAAAGAGTAGCCATCATTACTTCTGGAAAAAGTCCCATCAATTGGGGTGATTTGAAAAGATGGAGAAAATATAAGGGCAGCAAGGGAAGATAGGGTTGGTGAGGTGAAAGAGTTGTGTTTTTTTTTTTTTTCTCAATTGAGGTTTTGTGCAATACTGGAAAAACATTCGACATGAAGCCAGAAAGGGTGGGTAGGGGACACCCCAATTACTCGACTCTGAAAGGCGTGCTTGTCAGAAACCACTTGAAAAAAATAGCGGGACATTGGGTGGAAAACAACATGGCTCTTCTGCAACGTCATGCCGTCTCTTTCGCACTTTTCTGTAAGTTTTGAGTAGAGAATCTGATGTGATGGTGTCATGTTCAGGTCGTGGTGGGCATGCTGGCATAAGGATAGGGGGCTGCGGAGAGCCGAGGGATGATATCAGCGTTGGCTAAAGCACTGGAGGAAAAAACTAAGTGAGTGCTGGACTGGCAGTCAGAGAAAGAGCAGTGACTGCACAGAAGAAAGAACACATGCTGTTTGTGCCCAGTGTGGTGCAGAGGACCTCTGTGCTCAAACTCATGACATCAGCGTCCAGCGTGGCCACACATGGCTCCAAATTGTCATGTATAGGTTTTAGCAGGAGTCGCTGTGTGTCAGACAGACAGCAATATTAAAGACGGCCACAGGACTAGGACTCATTAAATAATGATAACGTAGTGTTTGGATTCAACATACACTAAACTGTGTGGATTGCCTTCAGCTGTTAAAGATCAGAATCAAATTGATTTATTTTTAGATGCATTAATATTGTCTGGTGTTCATGCAATTTTTCAGCACATCAAGATTGTGAATGTATAAATTGTGTAAAATAAAACTTGGTATAAAAATGTTCTGGGAGATATTAAAGGTGGAGTAGGTGATCTGCCTCCTGAAATCACGAACGTGCACATCAACGATGACAGAGACCCACTAGATCAGGGGTGTCAAAGTCAATTCCTGGAGGGCCGGAGCCCTGCAGAGTTTAGTTCCAGCCCTGCTTCAACACACCTATCTGTAGGTATCAAACAAGCCTAAAGCACTCAATTAGTTTGATCAGGTGTGTTTAATTGGGGTTGGAACTAAACTGTGCAGAGCTCCGGCCCTCCAGGAACTGGCTTTGACACATGTGCACTAGATCATGTCATTTGCCAGTTAGAAAACTTTTCAGTACTTCATCATACTACAATTCTGAACAAAAAACTTTATAATATCTAGCACGTTTTCAGTTGTGTAGCAAGCAAAACTTGTCTTAATGTGCAATATTTTCATGCATGCAAAAACCGCTGGTCTCACTCTTTTTTGCACTTTCTCCTAAAGCGACTATGGCGCTTGGCCAGCGGGGTGCAGGAATTACATTTATTAGTAAGCCATACTTACATGCTATTTCAGACCAAATATTCAAATTAGCATGGTAAACAAGGGATCGGATTACAGGTTAGGGATCGCGTCACAGGTTGTCATTGTTCAAAAAAGAAACCAATGTGAATATAAAACCAACTTCAGCTCAGTAAAGCAGGCTAGGAGGAAAGCGCTACTTTCTTATGTTTTGTTGTTAAACTAAATAAAAATCTGCATCATCGATGCTGTAAAAGGTCCCTTATGAAATTGAAAATAGTCACATCATGCTTTCGCCGGAAGATTTCAGGGGCTGAACAACACTTCTGTGCATACAACCCATTAATAAAACAACCAAATCTACATAAGATTTGCGTGACTAAAATAGTTTTAAGACAGAACATTACCCGTGTAAAAGAAATACTTCTGCCATGGTGTCATCCTTCCTCCAGCGTGCAAAAGTAACTCGTATACTGATTCAGGATTTTAAAAAGTTTTGATTCGGCATTTGTTTTTACCACTGTCTCTCTCTCTCTCTCTCTCTAATCTGCAGGTGAATGTGGTGCGTGTGCACGCGTAAACGGTGAATCTGTCTGCATCAACAGGGTGCACAGATGTACAAATCTATATTTGTTGACAGACAGTTTGGGCTACTTATCAGAATTACGGGAATTGTCAGCCAAACAAATTTTAATTGGATGAACATTTTTTAGTTGTATGCCTTACCCAGAATATAAAAATACATATAAATACATTTAGATTATTTACATTATTCATTACGATTGGAATGTGAAGAGACTTTCAACCAGCACAACAAAAAATGTTTCTGAAGACAAATCACCTACTGCACCTTTAAATACAATTTGAAGCAATTCTCATTTATCTTTTTTTTTTTTTTTTGCAAAAATTCAAATTCGCAAAAACAAAAACAAAAAAACATTGGACGTATAAGAATTTGTTAAACTATACACAAATGCAAGAATGAAAAACAGAAAAAAAGCTAATACCCTTTTAATTAACTAGGAAAAAACAATAAATATATAAAACAAAAAAATAAGTAATTTTTACATTTTTATTATTTAAAATTTATTTTAATTGAAAGATTTTAGAATAAAAATGTAATGAATCAAACCGCTTCATCTTTATTAGTTTTATTTATGTTCACTTTTATATAAAATGAATAAACACTGTTTATTTTTTAATTAATACAATTTTAAAACATTGGAATGAATGTATACTTACTTTTTTCAAATTTATAAGTAAGTGTAAACAGACTGAATGAATGAACAAAATAATAACATTTTTCTAACTCCTTGCTAATATATATTGCTTAAAACAAAACATTTGCAATGAATAAAAACGTGCGAAATTTTACAGAAATTACAAAACTACAGAAATGTCTCAGACACCTTGCCATACGTATAGTTAGGCCTGTCACAATAATCAATATATGGACTTATCACACAACACATGGACATGACCTCAATCATTTTTGTTGATGCAATATACATAGCCCATACATAAAAACCAATTCTAGCAACATTTTAGCTGATTGCGCAACATCTTCATCTCTATTGGAGGTGTCCATGTCAGTATGGTTAAAAAAAACACACTTTACTATTTACTTCAAATTACTTTAGTATATTTTCATGTGGGTATCGGAAAACTGAAAATAGATCTGGAAGCAAATATCGCAGCCTGTTACATTTTACCATGCGCTTTTTTTATTTATTTATTTAGGATACGCATTTTCACATTCTGATTCCAATGCCTGATTATTAATTTTTTAAAATGACTATAATTAAATTAAATATTCTTGAGAATAAAATATGATGTGTTGTTTGTAAGAGTGTACTTGCATTGTGATGGTATTATATTACATCAATTAATGTATATTACATTAATATTGCTTATCATAGTTTATTTTGGTTCAATACATCGTATCAAAAAATTGATATCATGACAGGCCATAATATTATTAGTATATTGTAGAAGATTCACGTGCAGATTTACAAGTCAGTCCGAAGAAATAAAACTACACGGGCATAACAAAGTAACCTAGTAAAAATATACACAACAGCCTTTCACTTCTTCTTCACATGCAAAATGAGGAACTGGCTATTAAACTATAAGAGACAAAACCAGCCACTCGAGGGGAATGAGCTCTCATTTGCAGATCTGTCAGATTTGGGCTGCTTGAGTCAGTGGAAATAAATGAAGTGGAAGCTGAAAAATAAAACATTGAGGAGGTCTCTTCACAGGGTGTCATTTAATAAATACAGCCTTGCGTCTATGAAGCAAAATGAATAAGCAAATCCAGGAAAAAATGTCTAGGCAAACGAGTAGAAAACAAAATGCTTTTGCGGACAGATAGAAAAGAAAAGCCAGAGTTTTTACGGCCCCAAGCGCACCAACTGGCTTCACATTTGCTCCAAAAATCAGCTGTTAAAACCCATTAAACAGTGAAGACTGAGTAATGACATGATCAAACAAGAGCAGAATGACTGAACACACACATGCACACACACACACACACACGCATGCACGCACGCACACGCACACGCACACACACACAGTGTGGGTAATAATGGGAAGTAAAAGAAAAAATAAAATTAAAAGGTAAGTGTCATTTGAGATAATGTCAGATGACACGGGTCGAGCTGGGCCTCCAAAACGACTGGCCCCTCCCCCTGATGACGAAAGTGGCCTGGGGAGATTTTCCTTTTCTGCTCCAATAAGCTCAATCACCCGTCCTGACAGGGCTGGAGGATGTGCATTTCTTCACGCTAGATTGTCCGTTTAAATTCTTTGATATTGCAGGAGGAGGTGGGAAAGGAGAGAGCGAGCCAACTTCACAACACACTTTGTCGCCACCAAGGTCAGGAGGACAACCTGACGCCGAAGGGCAGTCAGAGCTCGTACCGATCCATGGATCCCAAAAAAACTAAAGATCACAACTGACATGGGTCCCACTCAAAAAGCTAAAGATAGGCAGCCTGCTAATTAGGAGAAGCTGCTTGAAAAGGAAGATCTGCTACTTTCGGGCAGCCAAGTTGGCACAGTTTATGCTGAAGACCCAAAATAAGACACTGCAGATGTCATTAATTAGCATTCATTATCCTAAACCTCTGACTTTATATTCCTATAAATTAAATTTTATATTCTTAGTTCAGGCTGGCAAGAAAAAGCAATATTAATGTGAAAGTGCTGAATGGGAAAACAGGCTTATTTTTTCTTGCAAGGAAAAAAGTTTATTATACAGTAATTAATTATAAGAATAATTTTAAAAAATATTTATTCCCAAAATTGTGAGTAATAAAATCACTATGACAAAGATAAAATGAGCTTGCATTTGGGTGTTTTATATTGCAATTTTAAGAAAAAGGTGTGTGATATTAACTCTTCTTCTTAGGTTTTTTTTTTTCTCCCACAGCAGGAACAAATCTATAAAAAAATTTCAAAAACTATTCACAAAAAATGTAAGCCTGTCATTAGAGCTGGCCGATAAAATCGGTATCGATATTTATTTTCCAGGTACACCTAGTTAAAAAAAACATCTGAACTTTTCCGAATGCCGCGAGCGCACTGTGATTCATGTAAGTAGAACTAACCAATCTGTCTCACACTTTGAATGGAATATACACATTTCAGTAAATGGCAGACTAATTATCTCAGATAAATCAAACACTGCAGTGCTTTTTACTTTTCTCCATAAACTTGCATTGGAGCTGCAGCGATGGTTTGTCATCCTCTGAGGAAACGGTTGATGGTCGCCCATAGTGGTTGACTAGTTCTGAGAGACGCCATAGAAAATGATGAAGTAAACCATGCACTTGCGCTTGTCACTTCAGGTCAGAATATCAACACATGCGAAAATGAGTGCGGTGGCTAGCAGCAGTGAGGAAATTGTACATAAAAAAGGATGTATGGATGTCTCTAGAGTGGCTTTTTGGTTTCTTTTCTTGTGCATTCCAGCCACTAGCGCCCCATCTGAAAGATTTTTTAGCATAGGGGGTAATATAGTCATTCATCTTCACAATTTGTAATGTTGCAGTATGTGTTTGAATAATGATGGTTAGTTCCTTTACTTAAAAGCTCAGATTTGATTATCATAATTTGTTTTGTTTACAGAGTTTGAGGTTTACTGTATCATTATTATTGACAACTTACAAATGTTGATCTACCTTTACCATTGCATATACTTTTAACATTTCTTTTATCAAGTTTAAGAGTCTCTTTAACACTTATTTTTTTATCATAAAGAGATTAAATATTGTGTTTTTGACTATTAAAACTATCTGCCTTAGTAATGTTGGTAAATTAAAATAAAGTGGTTAAATAAAAAATCCTAATATTCCAAAATGTATTATTAAAAAATATTCAATAATTATCAATATCAAATGATATGAAACATAATAAAAGTGATTTTTTTTTATGCCCAGCACTACATGTCGTGTGCGTCGCTTGCACACCATGTTTGCGCCACTTCCTCTTTGTGTGCGTAAGCTGTGTGCCTCGATTGAAAATAACCCTAAACTTTTTGGCATTCCTTCCAAGACGCGCGCTCAGCAGCCACATTTTAATAAAACTATAGCGCTTCATACTAAAACTTCATACCGAACTTTTATCATTAATATATATATAAATATAATAAATACTGATACCGTTTTATCGCTCAGCCCTATAACCTCTTAAGGCCCAAGGTGTTTTTTTACATGCATTTTTTATTTCTCTTTGCTATTTGGGCTTATTGTAACCGAATTAGAATAAAAATCTAAGTATCATCTTTTGATATGATGTACTTTTAGAGAAAAATTATGTCCATACATGTGGACTTGTGAGCCTAATTTACATAAAACACCTTTTCCTGAATGTTTTTTAATGCATATATAACATAGAGATATTTTTTTTAACTTGCTTTGGCTATCAGAGAGTAAAAATTTAATTTTTTCCCATTTTGGACAGTTAAAAATAGGGTTTGGGACCTATTTCATATGCTGCAAAACAGTTGCAGGATGACACTGTAAGTCTGTAACAAAATATAAAACATTCAAAGTATTTTAAGGGTGCTTTCACACTTGGTTCAATTGCCTGGACCGTCCCCAAGTTCGATTGTCCCCCCTTGCCACCTTCTCGGTTGGTTTGTGTTCACACTGTCTTTTTTCCTTCTGAACCCCGGTACGCTTGCGTCATAGAGCTGCTGTTTTGTTTACTGCTGTTACTAGGTGACGGTCACGAAAGCAAAGCGCCAAAATGGAGACTTCCGCACATCGCGGTCGATTTGCTTTTACTGAATCTTTTAGTTTGGGACATACAGAAAGCGATTCGCGTCTATCTGCGGCAAAAATATTATAAACATTCAGAACATCACACAGTGACTGCAGAAGCTGTTTCTGGAGGAGACAAGCAGACATCACTGTGTATCACTGTGCTTTGCTCAGTCCCGCTTGTCACCAAGGTACAATACGTGGCGCACACACACGAATGAACGTTATGAAAACGATAGTTTGTTGTACAGTTGGCGGTTCACTTCCGCTATTTGGTACGATTGCATTCATACTAGAAGTGAACCGTACCAGAGTTCGCATGAACCGTACCCCAGACCACCTCTTTCAGACGGACTCGGGTACGGTTCACGGGTGCGCACCCGAGTTCAGAAGACACGTTCACACTAGCTAAACGTACCGTACTATGACGTCAAACGAACCCGGGTGCGGACCAAAAGTGCTAGTGTGAAAGCACCCTAAATAGCCACTTAAGAGCTAAAATGAGCTGTCCACGTATGTGGACACTCAAGCCCTAGGAGGATAAAATAAATAAGTCAATAAAACTCTATACATTAAAAATATATCTTTCTTTAGAGAAAACTACAACCAATCCTTTTCACAAAAATGTAATTTAAAATATCTACAATTAAAAATATGTCATTCTATAATTTAAAAATAATTAAAAATATCTATATCTATAATATTCAACACATCGTCTGTGTTAGCTAGAAAAAAATTCATACAGGTTTAGATTAACATGAGAGTCAATTAACAAATTTATACAAAAGTTTTTGGTGAATGATGCTAATCAATTTTTCAGCCTTTACTCTCTGCTTTATTTTTAGGTATCAAAGCCATGTAAACTCGTAGCCAACTGTCATGCCATCTCACAGCAGTGAAGCACACAGGATTAATCTCAGCCTAGTGTGCCTGCCTTGCCATGCTGCCCCAGAAACTACATAAGATTTAAGCATCCACCCAGCGTGAGGGAGAAAAGGACAGGCGAATAAATCATATCCAATCGCCTTCTGCAGAGAGGCAGTCGTCTCTCCCTCCCCACACTTTTCAGTCACAGCTTAATGCACCGGAGAAAATACAGCACAGCAGTCTGGTCTCCGCTTGGCACAGAAGGCCAGGGATTGCATAAGCCAAGACTGCAAAGGGAGAAGAAATATATCAGACGTAAACGACATGGCATAGCAAATAGAAAATATCAGATGTTCATTTGAAACAGGTTATGGTTAAAACGACACTGGCAGGACCAATCTTGCCACTGGTGAGTTTTAGTGCGTTTTGGTATTGGAGAGTGCATGCAAGCATTAACATCAACATCTAAACACTGCAAGCCCCCGGTCAGCGCCCCTCCCCCTCTTTATAGCCAGAGGGCCACTGGCTGCAAATCCACATTTCTCACTTGCTGTCGTGGTGTACAGGGGAGTCTATGTTCAAACAAACCCTGTGAAAGAGCTCGCTAAACTCAGCTGGCATTTGATGTGCTGCTCAAAAAAACACATTTTAAAACCTTTTACAGACATCCGTTAAGGTTTCAAAAACTCTACTGCTAATATAGTTTTAGCCTCAGTCCATGAACTGTTTATAATTTACACTTCTTTATATAGGTGCAATTTACATTTGGTATTAATGCACATTTTAAATGATCACAAGTGAAACAAGACTAAATACAAGTTTAAATGGGCAGACTGTCCACTTTTGACCACCTCCGAATGTAGTGGAAAACGCACTAAATTAGACTGCTATCATGTGAACACTTGTGTGCTGAAAAGCATTCAAACTACAATTAAAAACAAGCAACTTTCTACCTACTGACCAAATATGGTTGGTTCCAATGGTTATGGAGGCATGTAGTGAAAAAGCACCTAGCTGGATGCAAAATGCTAGTTGAGATAACTATGACAAAAATATAGATTGAAAAGTCCCTCCTCTACACTTTACACTAAGGCCCCGTTTACACTAGCACGTTTTAGTTTTAAAACGGCGTTTTAGAACGAAAACGATCCGCTTTCACACTAGTGTTGCACCCAGCGTTTCTGAACAACTCTCCGTCTACATTAAAATGGTGAAAACGCACATCACGTGACCCCACACACACACACTCTCTGGCATGCACTGCAGCGTGCTTTGAGCACATACCCATATGAGAGCTGTGCATGTCGGACTGTTCATCACGGATCTCCCGCTGGATCTAATCTCACTATATTTGTTAAACGTCATATTTAATTCATCTTGTTGTCTATATCTAATGGCATATTCCCCGACTTTGGTCTTTTGAATCTATTACTTCTCAGGTAACGTGTTTTGACTGAGCGCAAAGACAAGTTAGGTTAATATCTTAATTAATGTAACCGCAGACACCGATTCTGCACATTGACTGATTGCTTGCCTTTATTTTCTCTATTGTATAAACTTATTGTGCAGTATACTTTGATAATGGCCATTATTAATTATTAAAACTGATATTCAATGAAAGAGACAGGGTATGTTTCGTATTTTCAATGAAAATGAAAGGAGGCAGTGATGTTATAGGCTCTGTTTTGTTATAAATATGCATGAAGATGACGGTCATGTTATGCAGCTACACAACGCCTCAACATTTTGATGTCTGTTAGGTTGCTAATATCAAAATGAAAATATGCAGTTCCTCTTATCACGTTTTCATTTTATTGTTACGATAGTGGAACAGCATAGCCAGGGTGATGTGAAGGACTTTATAAAGTACACACTCAGGAGTTTGCTTTCCTAATCAAACTTGCAAAGTCTGAACTTAAAAGGAGAGGATGTAAGACTGAACTTTGTGAAGGCTACTTAATATTGAGGAAAAGCCCTAATCAGATAGGCGAATGTCTGCAGCCCCGCCTCCGTTTTCAGATGTCTGTTTTCCACCATCCCCACTGACACGGAGCAGCAGCGTTTTAGAATGAAAACGGCCTCTCCAACATTTCCAAAACACTCCATTTTCGGGGCTTGAAAACTCCGGCGTAGTGTGAACAGATGGCGTAACCGTAGCAAAACTTATGCGTTTTAAAACTAAAACGTATTAGTGTAAACGGGGCTGTAAGGGCGCACTCACATTAGGTACAGTTGCCTTGAACCGGACCTGAGCATGCTTACATCATCGATGATGTGACTGTTCAGTTTTAACAGGAAGAGAAGCACTCTCGCTCAGCACAGTGGAGATTGCTGTAGTTATAACGTTTTGTATTATTTTTAGTCGTTAGAAATGCAGTGACATGCAGTCAAACACTTTGCCGAACAGATCCACCACTTTTGACGCTCATAAATTATCATAATTGTCCTCGTGCTGCAGGTATTAGGAGGTTTTCTGAAGGTGCAGCTGACGTGCAGCGAGGGGTTTGCGTTTAATGAAAAGTTTAATTAGAAACTGGATTTATTAAAGAGTCATTAATAAATCCATATGAAACAGTCCATTAAAAGTGACGTCACATCTTCAGTTTCGGGATCAGGCACACTTCGCACTCACACTGCATGCGTACCACACCAAAGCCCAACCGAACCACGCTCTGGCACACCTCTTCCAACCGGGCCAGAGCCGGTCAACTGAACCGCCCCTGAGCCTGATTCACAGCACTCACACTTCTCAAACGAATCGGGAAACACGCCTGGGCACGATTTGAATAGCATAGTGTGAGTGCCCCCTAAAGCTGTGGCTCTAATCGGTTACTTGTTAACCCAATCAGTATTTTCTATGTGGTACCATTGTGGTTTTCACAGAGTGGAATGGTTTGGTACAGTACAATACACATTATTACCATTCTACTGTCAAAGACACCAAAATAGCAAATTGTACCATACCACCTTTTTGGCACCCTTACTAGAGGTGTGAACCTACACTGGTCTCACGGTTCGTTTCGGTTACGATTATCATGCCAATTCGACAATTTTATATTTTACTTCACAGGTGCTGTTCAGAGATGAGTGACACTGATAAATGGCACTGGCGCAGTGTTGCCAGATTGGGTGGTTTTGAATTTGATTGTGTGGGTAAAAAAACGTTTTGAAACGGCGCGCCCCCCAGCCCCAGACACCACAACCTGCTTTATATGTTCTGGCTAGTGTTGCTAAAAGTATAGGGTTCAGGACCAATTGGTAATGAAATTTGAGTTTGCACTCGGTGAACAGTGGTTAAGGCTGGTGACCTGATGACCTTTACAGTCAATCACAGTTTGAGTGTGAACACAATGTTTAATCACCAGGATTGAAAAATGCACTCAACAGTGCTCAAACATTAGCTGGAAATAGAAGCTTTTTAAACTTCAATACTGATTGGTACTAAACAATATTTCCGTTTCAGTAGAAATTACATCGACTCGTTAAATACTGTTCAAAACACTTCAGTGGACCTCCAGCAGAATTTGGCTTTATGCTAATGACTTTATGCTAATTATCTAAAATAGTGTGTCTAGAATTAGTTGAAGCTGCTACAGTAGCACCACTCGTCACGTTTAATGTTCATACTCCAAATACCTCCCCATTGTAGCAAAATATTTGTCATCTTTTAAGACATTTAATATTTGCACCACACAACATCACTCCTCAAACAATCATACACCAACTCATATGTGAACAGCGAATTCAAAACAAGACCCATCATCAGGTCAATCCTGTAATTATACAGCTGCCATATGATCACTTAACTGATGACAACAACCAAACACGTTTTTAAGCTGAAAAACACCTGACTCAAATTTCAAGGGTGTCGACTGTAATTGAGCATCGAAAACAAATTGAAATAACACCATACCTGAAGCTTAGGGAGAATTTGCCCATGCTTATTAATAATTATTTTAATGGCCATTTGAAGAGCATTTTTTTGCCAGTTGGCTTGAGTTGACTCCCAAAGCAACTGATTTTGTAACACAAAATGTGCATTCATAGCTATCTTTGTGGCGTGAGACTGTGATTTCGGAGTTACTTCTATACATAGACTTTCAGTTGATTTCACAGCGCGGTCTGGGCTTCATGACTGCCGACTGAGATTTTCTATGCTGCCAGAGAAACCAGAACATCCGCCCTGCACGGACAAGCCCTCTTCAATCTATGATTTTCGCTTCTTTTTTACATCCTTGGTCAAAATCTTACTTGAAAACATCTTTGTCAATCCTCAAACTTCAGGATTTCCACCCTGTAGATTAAAAAAAAGACACGAGACAGCACAGCCTAAATGCACAATGAGCGCTTTGACAAGACTGATGACTCACTTGCCGCTAAGCTTACATGCTCATATTTACGTCTGACAACGAAGTTACTAGGTGTGTTTCTGGGACTTTTAGCTGCTTCACCCAAGGTAAAGGTGAGCGCAGGTGTGGCCCGTCGCTCTGGTGAAAGGCCCATTTGTTTGGAGGTGGGGGCAGGGGTGAACTGAGGGCGAAAATCAGGGGTGTCAGACATTGTTGTGCCTCAGCAGGGGCTGGTGATCTTTACTGAGACAGATCTGGTGCAGAATAAGCAGCGGAGAGGAGAAGGAGTGACTGTTGTGTGCTTGCCAAAGTGGCAGCAGGGTGTGAGGACGGCCCAGTCCACTCTTCATTTACACTCCAGTGAGAGCGTCTGTCATCCACTACATGCACTAGGATGAGTATATAATAATATAATGCACAAAACATCACTGCGACGCTTTAGACCTCTGAACGTTTATCTTTGTTTTTGCAGAAAGCACTAGGTGTGTGTCAGTAGAAAACAGCCTTCGTGTTGACACTATGGTCTAAACTTGGAGTGGGCAAACCGGTTTTGTGCTTAGAAATAAAATGGACTGAAAAGCTGAGATTCAAAAGGAAGCCCTGCATGATCACTAGCATCGCATGTAAAAAAATCTATAAATAAACTTATTTTATAATAAGAAATAAAAAGTTACAAATTATAGTTTTAAAAATATTTTTAAACATTCATATTTCATTTAATTTAAGATATTTTTTTATATATTTTAATGCAATTTAGGTGTATTAATAATTACATATTAAAATGTGAATAATATATAAATGCACATACTGATTTTAATAATACAATTTAGTATAAAAACATCAAAAACATTACAGTGTTTTAGGCCTAATGAACAACATATTCTGCTTTATGTTATTATTGCATGTGGCCAGCAAGAACAACACAAATGAAAGATCGATATTTATTAACCGAACACCATTGTCAACAACGATAAAAAAAAGTTTGGTATGAAGTTTCATTATGAAGCGCTATAGCTTATAGCGCTATAGGGTTATTTCCAATCGAGGCGCATGACATTGCTTGGCGCAATTAGCGCACAAGTGACGCATGCATTTTCCAGGCGCATGTAGTTAAAAACATTCATATAAATAATTCATATAAATTCATATAAATAGAACTAACCAATGTGCTCACACTCTGTATGCAATATACACATTTCGGTAGCAAACTAGAATCGGAACCGCAGCTCGTTTGTCATCCTCTGAGAAAACAGTTGATGGTCGCCTAGTTATAAGAGACACCAGAAGAGATTGAAAATGGTGAAGGAAACTGAATTCACACGTTTGCGCTTTTCACATGCTTTTTAGACACAACATGTGAGCGGACCTCAGTTGGGTGCCCTGACAAGCAGCAGTGAAGAGATTGTTAAAAAAAAGGATGTGAGGACGTCGCCAGTGTGGCTTTATGGTTTCTTTTCTTGTGCGTCCCAGCCACTAGCACCCCATCTCTATACACAACTAGGGATGTCCCGATCCGATATTGATATCGGAAATCGGTCCGATATCAGTCCAAATAAATTTATCGGACTGCGTCAAAAATCTCCGATATAAGCAGTCTGTTCCACTCTAAACTCCGTTACAGCTGTTTTATCCAGCAGCGTCCAGAGCCAGCGTGCAAAGCCCACGTGATCACAACACTGCTTGCTGGCAAAGTCCCTTACAGATTTAGCATGCTCTTCACGCTAAGATATGGTGTATTACGATAGAAATCTATTGTGACGGTAGCACACGCTAACGCTATCAACATCGGCACATCTATACTGGTTTATTTACTTCACGTCAAGCGATCTTTACATTGTTTTGTATACGCTGCTAAGAAACGCAAGGCACCGAATGGCGGCGCGTACCGCACATCGTGCGAGCCTCATAGAAAACGTTTACAATTCGGTCATGGCATATCATGGTGCATCCAGTGTGATCGATACCCAATTCAACACCTGCGCTTCCCACACAAAAGACTACCTCAGCGGCCCGGTTCTGTGTGGGTGAAAAACGAACACCGCCACAGACTCGCATGCTCTGCTGCTGCAGACCCACAGAGACGCGACCTGTTCACTAAACCTTTAACTAAATAGACTGATCCAGCTCATTATACACTGTGCTTTCGCTTTCTATAGCTGCATTTTTGCATTACTTTATATGAGCGCGCGCGAGAGAGAGAGAGAGAGAGAGAGAGAGAGAGAGAGAGAGAGAGAGAGAGAGAGAGAGAGAGAGAGAGAGAGAGAGAGAGAGAGAGAGAGAGAGAGAGAGAGAGAGAGAGAGAGAGAGAGAGAGAGAGAGAGAGTACAGTTATTTGTCATGCCAATAAAGCACCTAAAATGTGAAATGAGAGAGAGAGAGCAGATTTGACCTGTCAGTGGTGCACATGGATAGTAGGAGTCAAATAGTGGATTTCTTTATTTTTATTTTATTTTTTTTACTTGAACTCACTGAAAAGAAACAGTGTCATGTAAAAGGTGTTAAATGATAAACATTTTTGTTTTTAATTGTCTGTTAAATAAGAATTAGAAATCATTCTGTTGCTGAGGGCCATTACAGTTTAAAAGAAAGAATGGTATTCCCATATTTAACTCTTCTTTTAAAAGCCCAGAAAGATAAAGTGCTCAGATAAACAGTGTCAACTTTGCACATGAGTTTGTAGTTCTGTCTTTCTTTACATTGTCATACTTTTCCCATGTGGGAAGTAGGGTGGAATCTGTGCAATATATTATGCAAATAAAATAAATTTTGATAAATAAAATAAATTTTAAAAGTCACATTATTTTATGTGATGTGGAGAAAAGTATATCCATGTTAAAGATAATATGTACAATATATATTATTATAAAATAAATAATGTTTTGTTTGGGAGCATTGATACAGCCATACTCATCTTATGATACAAACACAGATTAAATAGATCTGACCATGTGAATGTTTGCACTAACCATACTGCACATTTTTATTAACTTAATAACTTATAACAATAACTCCTTATTTCTGCTGCTCAGTGTGAAAAAGATTTTTCAGCTCGAAACTGGATTGAAAAATTAATCAAGAAGCTGCATAGGCATGTCCACAACTGAAGACTTGATTCAGATCAGATTAGAGAGGCCTTCATTAGAGCAATATGATCCCAGACCTGCTGTGGACCGCTAGCTAAACTCCATACAGATTAAATTATAATTATTAAACACTATTTAAGCTGTTGTTGCAGTAAAATAAAACCTAGTGTACTTATTGTATTCAAATGAATGACACTGCTTTGTTTACAGATCTCCTCTTGTACATTTATTAGGCAAAAACACTATTTATTTTATACATTTTCACTGTGCTCCTAAAATTCTTTAATGTGCTCCTAAATTTTTCCACTTAGGAGCGCATGTCCTCCTCCTGAAAAAAGTTAGCATCAAGCCCTGGAAATGCTTATCTTCTTAAAAAAAATCTAATGTATAATCTAGCCGTTCATACATTACTCTCAACGAAATAGGTAAAAGTAAAGTATTCATGATTTGTTCCGATTATTATATCGGATTTGTATCGGTATCGGTTAGTACTGAAGGCTGCAATATCGGTATCGTATCAGAAGTTAAAATGTTGTATCGGGACATCCCTATACACAACAATCAACAAGAAAAAATTAAGTCTATAAATGGCTCTTTTGCTGCAGATTAATTATGCTAAAAATAGCCCAGCATCATTCCTAAACAGAGGTTCAGGAAACACTGCTGTATTACAGTAATGAGTAAAGCATTTATTTTCACATTACAGTAACACAAATTTAAAGTACGCGAGAAATCAAAATAATGATTTTTTTAACGCTAGTACCAGTTTGTTACTTATTCTATAAGCTGGTTTGCTCAAAAATAATAAATATATTGATAAAAAATAGAAAATAATAAACCTATTGACAAACAAAAAGTTGGTGTGCTCCAAAACATTTACAAAATTTACATTGGGAAGATATAAACATCCAAATTTTGCAGTTTGTTTACTTCCGCCTAAATGGATCAACTTTTTTGACGTCACCTCATATTTCATTTTCTCATTAAATCTTCTGACCAATCAAATGCTCTCTAGTACCTGACATGTCCTGCCCCCTTCAAGCTGTTATTGCTGGAGCTCAACCACTGTCACTGGCAGAGCTGTGATAAGTAAAGCTGGAGTTCAGTAAAGCTATTGACTTTTATGTTTAAGGGGGAGGAGCTAATCTATGCCCCGCCCTCAGGCACCCCGTCTTTATGGTCAATTCAAATTACAACACACATCAAACAAAACTGCACATTTCAAAGCACTTCACGGGACCTTTAAGTGTAAAATGTGCTCTACACCAAGAAAGTGTTGTAGTAAAGGTCAATGGTAATGACAATAACTAGATAGATTTACAGTTGTGAGGACCATAACATACATTTAATTTCCAACTGTATTAATGATAAAACTGTTTCAAATGCTAGTGTCAAAATATCATTAGTGAAGCTATGCATCAGAGCTCAGCAGCACAGCTATTTTAAGCAACTTGGTTATTAAGCTGCTCTCTGCTTATCACTGATGAACAGGAAACACATTTCAAAAATAGTGCCTCTGAGCCTGACAAAAAGAAACATTCAATTCATTCGTTACACAAGTGTCAGTAACGTATAAATCGACAATCATTTTTAATGATCACAGTTTCAAAAAACTAGACTTAAATGTAAAAAAAAAAAGCGTTTTACAATTTTAAATATAATTTTTTTCTATATTTTAATTTAGTAAATATTCATTTTTGGATGCAATATTTAAAAGCCTAGTTAAGTCAACCTATTCATGGACTGTGAACCAATCTGCCTTAAGCACCGGTGTCAAACTCAGTTCCTGGAGGGCCGGAGCTCTGCACAGTTTAGTTCCAACCCTAATTAATCACACCTGATCAAACTAACTGAGTCCTTCAGGCTTGTTTGAAACCTGCAGGTAAGTGTGTTGAAGCAGGGTTGGAACTAAACTGTGCAGGGCTGCGGCCCTCCATGATCTGAGTTTGACACCCCTGGCCTTAAGGATATCCTGTTATGTCTTAGGTGTCATTCTGCAGCGTACGGGTGAAAGTGAATGAGGTCTAGACACAAAGAAGCAACAAATGACTCTGAACTGGCATAACCTCAGCATTACAACAGAACAAAACATGGCTGAAGATAACAAAGGATGCATTAGCCACATACATCACACCATACAATGCATCACCTGCAGTGTTAACAGATGAGATAAAAACCAACCATCTTTAACTAGACCCATTTATAGGGTTGTACAAAATGACAATATACATCGTAGGGACAAAATAGATAGTCTAACATTTCAAATTATGCTCTATATATATTTTATTTTATGGTGTTGCAAAGTACATAGCTTAAGATGTTTTTCATTATTTGGATGAGTACAATCTTATATGTCATCACGGGGATGCAGGACGAAACATTTATAACAGCATGGTGAGAAACTTTGCAAGCTTGAAAGTACAATGTATACATATTGCAATTTATTTATAAATATTTTATGCTGGGCCTGTGTTTGAAAAGTGTTTTGTACTTTGTTAATATTTAATTCATTTTATATTTCTATATATTGGGACAGAATGTAATTTCTGCCACTAGGGGGTGTTTATTCACAACAAGCAAAGGTATATTGTGATGACAGGTTGACTAAATGTAGTTTTAATGGAGTTATTGTCTTCACAACATCCTATGGAGCTTATGCAGAAATCCTGTTCATAGATGAGCTCAAACATTCAAAATAATATTATCAAGGCAATATCATGCATTGCAAAGCCATCAAAGTGAAACAAGGCTGCAAAAGCAGCAGAGCTTTTATTATGCCACAGTCCACCGCTTCTGTTTTTCATTCGTGATCACATGGGGAAGAAGAAGCACGAATTTATCATACTAAATACATTTTAGGATTTTGTTAAGATGCTGCTCTTTGCAGTTAAAATAATATAAAGTTTATTTGGTGTTTCCCCATGTATGGTGTTTTCCTATCAAACCAAACAAGAAATCTAGGGTGTATGAGATCATTAGTATGGTGATAAGTCACATGTTAAAATTACTTATTTCTCTGGATTTGAACATTCTTCAAAACATCTGAGATAATGTAAGAAGCAACTTAAGTCAGCTAAACATATAACACTGTTATAGTGTTTTAGTGGATAATTTATAGAAGACCTATTGTGCCTGTCACCTCACAGCAAGAAGGTTCCTAGTTCAAGTCCCAGCTGAGCCAGAAGGCGTTTCTGTGTAGAGTTTACATGTTTGTGTGGGTTTCCTCCAGGTGCTCTGCTTTCCCTCACAGTCCAAAGACACGCACTATAAGTGAACTGAATAAACTATATTGGCCGTAGTGTATGAGTGTGTGGAAATGAGTGTGTATGGGTATTTTCCAGCACTGGGTTGCAGCTGGAAGGCTATCCGCTGCGTAAAACATATGCTGGAATAGTTGGGGGTTTATTCACCTCTGAAATAGACACTAAGCCAAAGGAAAATGAATTCCCTTTAAATTCAAATGAGATTGTGCCCTTTTCAATAAAGGGCGGAGCTTCAAACGCCTTTGCATCAGCATAGCAGCAAATTGAAAACAGGATTATTGTTATAACTGTGAAAAACTGAAAAAGTCCAAAGAGGTGTCTCAGAAAAAGGCAGTCTATGAAGACTACAGTGTTCATTTGTGCATCCTAAAACTCCCCATTTATAATCCTCTTAGTAGTTGACATTCTCTTCAGCAGATAAAAACTGCAATGGAGGACGGCTGCTTCTCACTCAGGTCTGTTTATGCTAATGAGGGAGAGGTTGTCACTAATGGGCAGGGTTTCCCCACTCTGATGACAATTACAAGAGGAAAATGTCAATTAAAGTGTTTCTGCAGACTGCTTTCATCAAGTGTGATTATAAATAAATATAATTCATTTATACCATACCAATTAGGCATGAGACGATAACCATCTTCAAGGTTTACCGCGGTTTGGAAAAGTCAAGGTTTAAAAACTGGCAACATTTTTTGCTATACTGTTCCTAAGGTATGAGTAAGATTTTTTACTTACATTTTTTTTTTTGTTTTTTAGGACAAAAGTATCTCCAGCAAAACAGATATCCAAAGATGTTGTTTTAAATTGTAAAGAAATCTGTGTTTTTGAAACAAATGAAGACAACAGAAGTCAATGATTCATTTGGATTATTCAGCCTGACATGTTTACTGCTCCAAAATATTTGAAATGTTTCTCAAAATAAAAAATATTTTGCTCAAAAGAGAAAAAAGTTTTTTTTTTTTACCCAGAGATTTAAAAAGAATATATTTTAGAGCACTAATCACAATACCGTAATACCGTGAAACCGGGATATTTTTTTTCAAGGTTATCATACAGTCAGAATCTTATACCAGCCCATGCCCAATACTAGTATGTTTATATTCACACACTTGCCACAGAACACCTTATAAAAAGTTATTTTTGCAAAATAGGCCCCCTTTGATAAATAAAATCTTCCATATTTATTCAAACATCTGCCCAGAAGTTCTCAATAAAGTGAGAAAAAAGTTACATGAAAAAGTACATTCTTGAGTATATGTTTGAAAATGAGCAAATGCGGTAGTTATTACCATGTGGTTAATAAATGAACTTACTCACTAACTCTCTTCAGCTTATTCCCCGCTTTATTAGGGGTCACCACAGCAGAATGAACCACCAATTCTTTGGGTAATCGTTTTACACAGCGGATGCCCTTCCAACAGCAACACAGCATTGACAAACCACTGATTGAATTTGCAGAGAAGTTACTATATTGTGATGTATATATTGTTACGAGGACATGAGATGACTTGTATCATGATAATGAGATTTTGTTTTACCCAAGTACCTAAAATGGTTCAATCCTGCTTTTGAAACTTCATTAAATGGAATGAAAGGCAGAGCAACAAAACCAAGCAAACCTGTCCCTCAGAGTTACCTTCCAATTCTCATGTTTCAATCTCTGCAAGACTGAAAGCTCATCTGTCATCGTGGAGATGACCAGACAGACAAGCAGTCTGCTGTTCTGCAGTGACGTCAGTGGCACAGACCTGTGAGAGCTGCTCAACAGCCCAGTCTGTCATTAGAAAACACTCTCTGAATGACATTTTTCCACCATCAGGAGTGAATAGTGTGCTGAACAAACAGTGGTTATTGATACATTTATTGAACTTTCCCATGACTTGTTTTCCGGTAATCACTTGTTATGAAAAATAATGAATACATGATCAATACAAAATGACAGGATGATGAACTTTTCACTGGAATTCTAATATGTATTGCTGTAAACTAGTTATGAGATCTGAGTTACGAAATGATCGAAGGAAATGCAATACAATAGAATGGATTTCTCCTCTTATCTACACTAAATTATTGACCTTGCCACTAACTGTGAATGCTTTAGGCTTACTGTTTGGGCATCTGGCTTACGAAATGAGATTAGAGACAGTTCGGACCACATTTGAGATAAGAATTGCATAATATGCTGTCAGCATCAACATGACAGAATTACCCACACAAAACCAAACATAAGCATGTTATTAGGTGATGGAAAATCCAAGACATCAGCACAGCCTACAAGCTTAAGAAAACAATGGCATACTAATACGAATAGGCTGCATGTACAGTACATATATAAAGTATTACTAGTCACTCTTTGTAGTGTACATGTGCCAAACATAATTTACAACATTGCAAGAAACAACTTTACTACAATTAAACTTGAAAACAATTTAAAAAAACATTACATGTATAAATTAGGGCTGTATGATATTGAGAAAATTAGACATTGCGATATGGTATTTTTCTGCGATATATATTGCAATATACTGTATAGTGTTGTCACGATACTGGAATTCGATACTAATTGTTATTGAAATTTTTTAAAAAGTCCATTTCCCTTTAAGTTTTCAGTGCTATCCAACAGAAATGACTTTGATTGGCCGTGAAGGTCATCTGTTCACAGAATTCAATCGCTGTTTATTGAGTGTAACCACAGATACAGAGACACCAGAGCATTTTAAAGCCGTGAAGATCAGTCGATTCATCAGTGGATCGCTCGTATGTCAGCTCATAAACAGACCAGCTGATCTTCAAGGCTTTAAAATGCTCCATTGTTCCTGTATCTGTAGTTAGACTCAGTAAACAGCTGGAGTTCAGTAAACTGATGACCTTTACGGCCAATCACAGTCATTTCTGTTGAGCACGTGAACACAATGGCAAATCAGCGCTGTTTAAGAGCACGCTTAAATGTTAGTGATAAATGGATATTTTTAAAATTTCAGTACCGATTGATATCGAATTCCAGTATCGTGACAACACTAATACTGTATCTATACAATTGCACCAAATGATTGAATGACACACCTTGGAAAGAATTTATAGTCACACTTTATTTTAAGGTTCAGTTGTCACACTATTAGCAAACCATTAAATATGACTTTTGCTTCAATAAACTCCTAATTTGCTCCTTATTAATAAATATTAAGTAAGTTCATGTATTGGGTTAGGGATGTAGAAAAAGATCAGAATATGTAGATTATAAGTACTAATAAACAGCCAATATGTCAATAACATCCACGCAAATAAGCAACTACTTAAAAGTAAGAATTGATCCCTAAAGTGTTATCGAATGTGTTCATTTTAAGTGATTGGGATGATTCTGTAGGGGAGTG
Source organism: Danio kyathit (assembly GCA_903798195.1). Taxonomy (NCBI): domain Eukaryota; kingdom Metazoa; phylum Chordata; class Actinopteri; order Cypriniformes; family Danionidae; genus Danio; species Danio kyathit. The sequence goes on along the minus strand of LR812533.1, from coordinate 27,067,576 downwards.
AATCATGCATAAAATATAATAAACAAACTACAAGCACAGATGAATCAAGCAAAGATAAAAGTTAACTAAACAGTGTATGCTTTATGGTTTTGTGTATTTAAATGTAAAAAAGACTCATGGGACTATTGCGAATGCACACATTACCATATCAATGCTGAAACTATATATTGTGCAGCCCTAGTATAAATACTATAGCAGTTTATAAATGATAATAAATAAACATGGCAACTCTATAGTATGTGTGTGTGTGGTGAAAAAAATCCAAAAAAGACAATAATATATCTAATAGGGCTGCACGATTAATTGAAAAAAGATCATGATCTCAATTTGACCCTACACACAATCCTAATTCAGCTTTTCTACGATTCAGTCAATTTTATTTTCATGGTCAGGAGAGAAGCATACAGGAAGTCGTATGAAGCCGCAGTCACACTAGAGTTTGAGCTTGCAAAATTCTGTCGTATGGCACTGCGAAAAGGGGCGGGATTCAACAAGATGATTAGATATTAAAAAAAGCGAGCGATTGCTCCATGTTTTAAATTTCTGTTCAGAGAGGTCATGTTTTGATCCTGGATTGGTCTCACGCAGTCAAGTGATGCGATTTCCCAGGTCAGAGTTCACCAAGTTTGAACTTTGCACCACAGCAACCTGCGAAATCTGACGCATGACCCTGCGTTTCCGATCTGACGCATTCGCGTGCGTATGAATGGAAGTCTATGGAGGGAAAAGTCCAGTGTGACCGCGGCTTAAGTCTTCACATTGTTTTATATACGTTGCTCAGCAACATGAACACCTCCAAACGGTGTTAAAAGTGTCACATACTGTATTTCTAAGATATATTTCACTCAACAATGTCATTTATGTCTTAATGTAATGGCGTATTACACGTGAGCTGACGCACTGTTTGTTTACTACCGAGAGGGCGCGCGTGCCCGCCAATGATGTGAATTTTAGTGAACAGAACCTACATAGACTGTAAATAACAGGTAATACAGTTGTAAATAATGTTCAGTTTGTTGCAAACTGAACTCAAAGTGATGGCAGCCATGACATGAGCCGCATGAGTGAAAGTGAAACTGAAAGCACGCACATCATTCAAATGATTATATTGCATTTTAAAGTTATGATTACGACAAGCATTTGATGTTTTTTTTTCTTTCACAGCGAACACAGAGTGTTGTGCATGAAAATAAATGTTTACAGGGTAAGTATAACTACTCTAGCCTATATAATGTTGAATATAATGCAAGAGGCAAGGTTTCCGCTACATTCATTCATTCGTGGCGGGCCGCCACGCCAAAATCCATCCCGCCACGGCTACATTACAGCTTCTTATTTAAAACATTTAGTCGTGTTTTTTATAGCGGATTATAATCGCACCAAAACATATTAGAGATAAACCGCGCAAACTTTTCTGTAACCGTAGTGCTGTGCGCTATTTGTTCAAGGTGACATGCTGACTGACTCTCTGACAGACTGACTGACAGGTGCGTGAGTCTAGCAAACACCGCGTAGCTTTCAGTTAAGATGAACACAGTTTCCATAAGTATACTTTATTGATAAAGGTCAATGGCTCTGCATACAATGACTTTATCTTGCTGGAGTTTATAGCTGTTTCATTTTACTTCAGGACGCGTTAATGTCGGAAAACGCACAAAAACACACTAAATCGCGCTTCAGCAGCGCTTACTGGAGAGCGCACAAGAAGATCTGCACTTGAACGTGTAAATTTGAGTGCGTGCAAGAAGTTCTGTGCTCGAACAGAGGAAATCGGCGCGCAAGCAAAGAGATTCGCATGCTCGTATTACATGAATGCTATCTCGACTTGTTATACTGCGTGTAATATTTGTCTTTGAAATAGTTGGCAGATCTGTGTAAAAAAAAAAGTCCTGCCGCCACTGCTGGAAAAAATCCTAGAGGAAACACTGCAAGAGGGAATCTAATACTGACAAATGTCTCATTTTACCAGTGAAAAATTGGTCTAATAATGTTGTTAAATGGCAAAGCATATGTCTTAAGCATAATAGTTCAACTTTATAATTATGAATAGTTGTATTCTGATGTCATCACTTTACTGTGAATTAACAACCACCATTCCAACCACAGCCCACATTCAAAGTCTATATAAAATGTAGCATTTTAACCAACAGTAGACCTACACATAGGCCAAATATTATTATTGTTGTATTACCATATATTTGAGAAATAACAATAATAATAGCTAACTCATATTAACCTTCTACAGAATCTACAGAATCATGCGAAAAATCGCGATCTTGATTTTAAGCAAAATAAATTGTGATTCTCATTTTAGTCAGAATCATGCAGCCTTAATATCCAAATGTGACGTATGCACAAAACATCAAGCAAAAACAACTATGAGGAAATAATGTATTTGTGAAAACTAATGTTCCAGTGAAAACTTTCTCATAATGCAACTGTGGCTGTCAATTTTAAAAAGTTGCCAGAGGACTGTTAGCTACAGTAAATATTTCCTGTCCTACAGGTACCAAGAACATGGCTCATCCTGCTTGTATTTGTGATCAGCCAACAATGAAAATCATTTAAGCTAACATGATATAAGTCAAAATAAACTACCAACACAGTAGATACTGACTGTTCGTGACTGTATTTAGACTACACCAAAGAAAAACACAAAGAAATGAACGTAACTGCATGCAAATTCTCAAACATTCATTGAGCAGCTAATAGAAACCGACTTCTCAAAATTAGAGCAAAATTAAACCACAAAACAGACTGTAAAAACAAATAATACGCAAGACCATGCGCAATCGTGCTCTCACATTTCACCATTCAGAGACTTCCGAAGGCTGAGATATAGGTGTCCGCTTAAGTACATTGTAGGATCAGAACAAAAGCAAGTTTGTCCACATAGCATGAACATAAATCATACATACCTGTCAGTGACTGTAGACCGTGTGTCGCTCATTGGGCTTTTGTGTTTAGCTTTTATTCGTCCAATATCCTATAGTCATTTTCAGATGCATCAGGAGAAGCATCGGTTTCTGATGTTGGATGAGGCTGTTGCATCCGTATTCTGCTGTGCTGATCGGCAGGTTCACTAATAAAAAATTTAAAATGCAGAACATTTATTATAAAATTATTTATTATAAAATGTTCACCAAAACAGCAATTAAATCCTGACTGTTTTGAAGAAACTCATACTAAAAAAAACTGAATGTGCAGATTACATTAATAATTAAACAACATGAAAGGGTTTAAACAGCTTTGAATACCTGAAAAGTAAAATTAGCGCGTAACTTCATATCTTCCAGCAACTATATCTAATTAAAAAGAAAACAGTAGTTGACCTTTGTTCTGTGCAAAAGAGTATGGAAATAGACTTAAATATTTAAAAAAAAAAACTGAGTTTCTGAAGTTTTTATTTAACACTAAGACATTGTTAAGACCAAAAGAAATTAAGAGAAGTCAAAACAATGTATACATATGTACATTACATATATACACACACCATCAAAACATTCTTAGGTTAATGTAAATGCAAAAACAGCATCAAAAAGTAACTTATGTTTTAAAAAAAAAATAAAGACAATGATCTTATTTTAACCAATAATCAATGATTTCTTTAACATTTTTTAAAAAGACACTTCATGTCTACATTTTGCATTTCAAATTTACACTTTGTACTAGAAAACAGAACAAAAAATGGAAAAAACATTATTTTTGCAGTGCATGCATCATCAAGGTTTCTGCAGGTTTCTTTATGTCAAATTTAAGACTTTTTCAGACCCTTTAAAGACCATTATGAATGAAATTTTACACTTATACAGGGCTAAACACTAAGATTTTTTTCTAATGGCCCAGTTACTTCAGTAAATTATTATTTTTTTATTAATGGAAGATCATGTAAAAAGATGTGTTGCTTTAGTTTTCTTTCCCTGCTTAGGGAATTTAATTAGGAGAATTGGCTGTAAACATGTCTAACAGCTGTTGTGATTTGTATCTCTTTGCAATAAAAACAAATATTATAGTTTTGAGATGGATTATTGGTGATTGGGTAGCTTTACTTGGACTTAGGAAAATTAAGACTTGTTTAACGTGATTTAAGACCTACAACAAAATATTTAAGTGAATTTAAGACTTTAAGGCCTACAATTTTGTTTATGATATTAAGAACATTTTAAGACTTTTGAAGACTTCGCAGACACCCTGATCATAGTGACAGGTTGACAATTAAATGAAATTAAGGCACAAATTGCAGAAATTGGGACCTTTATGTCAAATTATGACTTTTCAAAGCTGTAGAAACCCTGATAACCATTAAATGAGAAGGAAAGTGTCCTGATGTAAGCCAAAGAATATCTGGTTCCTCCAGCAGTGGTGCTGTTTACCAATAAATAAACCTACTGTTTATAACAACAACATTACTAACCCTAATTGTAAATTAACTATAGTTAAAATTTATAAAACATACTAAACATATCCTGTACACATAAAAACGAATCATCCATAAAAATCTAACGACAAAGTGAATCAAAATACGTGCATAGATCAGCTCTATAATTTGCTCAAAATAACTCTAAAAACTGGTCATTTTCCGTTATATCGTGCAACTGAAATTGTACCTTCATGTTCAGCAGCAGCTCCCAGGTGAAGCCCAAAGATATTCTCCTTCTCAAAGTTACACTCCTTAAGCGATTAAAGCACTTTTGAGCGTCCTAATGCTGAATGTGTATTTCTACAGCCAACAAGGCAGCAGCAGCAGCAGTTTTGATACTCGCACCGCAAACCAGACTGCAGACTCAAGGCCTTTGCTATGCTAAAGCTAACAGCAGCCTAACATCGTCCACTCCAAAAATGAGACGCGATATTTTTCCAACAATAATAGTAAACACCCTTATGCATCCACACCAAGCCCACAGTCATCCAGACAGGGTGAAAATGCACGCGCTCATACACGTGTCACCCCGGAGAGTTTCCATGGAGCGGCGACGAAGTCTGCATCAAAATAAACAAAACCGCTCGGTAAAGTTCGCATGGGTCTCTCCGAATGCGTTTACGGGTATTATCTAGTTCGTACGAGAGTGATGATCCACGTTAAAATCCGTATGGAGGTTGTAGGTTCAGCTCCATCAAACTGGGGAAAGTTGAGAACACCGGAGACTGCTGCCGTGTCTCCCGCGGGGCTCTGTCTCAAAACCTACTGAACCTCCTGCACGGAGAGCATTTCCGACTCCGCGAGTACACTCGCGCTCTCTGTGCTCAACCTAATGGCAGTGTCACACAATGCTGTCTAGTTAGACACGTTTGGTTATTTTTGAGTAACTGTACATGTTTTTGGTTTATACTAAAGTGATGATGGGGATTCAAAGTTGCTTCCTCACAAAGATTCTCCCCAACTTCTGAAACATGTTAGGACAGAGTTTTTGATAACTTCCTAATTAAGCGGCGGGCGTAGCTGTTTCGGAATTTTGTTCATAAAACATTTGCATAATTTGAATGTAACATTTGTGTATGTATAGTCATTAAGACAAGGCGTTCACTGTTCGCTTATTTTCTGTGGTATTTTTAAGACGTGAATTTTCATATTTCCAGATGGTCAATTGTGTTTAATTATTCCACTGGAAAACGTGAGCCACTCACTGTTGCAGTTGAACAAACCTCATGCCCAAGGGTGCGAAAATGTTTTGTAACTGTTGATTTAGTTTGCCACATGGTGGATGTTTACAAAACTGCAACGCTTGTTAATGGTTTTTACTTTTTACAGAGCATAGTGATACTGGATTAAAAAAAATATATCTACATGAAGCCTTTACAAATTTCCAAATAAAATATCTTCTCATTTCGAAAAAAGAGACATTTGTAAATTTTTGGAAAGTCAAACTCCAAATGACAATATTTTTACTTGTTTTGTCTTTTGTTAAGGGAGTGTTTTTTATAATATTGTAATTATAAAAAGAAACTATATTTCATTCATTCATTCATTTTCCTTCAGCTTAGTCCCTTTATTTATCAGGGGTTGCCACAGCGGAATGAACCACCAACTTATCCAGCATATGTTTTACACAGCGGATGCCCTTCCAGCTTCCATCACTGGGAAAGATACTATATCCTAGAATGCTTTACAATAATATATTTGTGCATATACGTTAGTTTAATCAGTACTGAAGCCAAATCTGGAGCTAATCTGACACAATAACTTACAATATTGGTTAAAAAATTAGGAGCTCAAATTTATATGTTAGGGAAAATATTAAATAACATTTTCAAAAATATATACAATTTTGTTGAAATGCTGTAGCTTGAAAATTGTGCAATATTTTGCATGAATTTTAATGTATTTACTTTTCATTTCTGAAGACAATCTGTGACTAAAATATTATTAGAAATATATCGGTTTAATAATCTGTTATTATATGGCATATTATATATGCTCTTTTATATATATATATACATACAGGCAGTGCAGAAGTATTAGGCAAATGAGTATTTTGACCACATCATCCTCTTTATGCATGTTGTCTTACTCCAAGCTGTATAGGCTTGAAAGTCTACTACCAATTAAGCATATTAGGTGATGTGCATCTCTGTAATGAGAAGGGGTGTGGTCTAATGACATCAACACCCTATATCAGGTATGCATAATTATTAGGCAACTTCCTTTCCTTTGGCAAAATGGGTCAAAAGAAGGACTTGACAGGCTCCGAAAAGTCAAAAATAGTGAGATATCTTGCAGAGGGATGCAGCACTCTTAAAATTGGCAAGCTTCTGAAGCGTGATCATCGAACAATCAAGCGTTTTATTCAAAATAGTCAACAGGGTCGCAAGCGTGTGGAAAAACCAAACCAAAAACCAAGGAGCAAAATAACTGCCCATGAACTGAGAAAAGTCAAGCGTGCAGCTGCCAAGATGCCACTTGCCACCAGTTTTGCCATATTTCAGAGCTGCAACATCACTGGAGTGCCCAAAAGCACAAGGTGTGCAATACTCAGAGACATGGCCAAGGTAAGAAAGGCTGAAAAACGAACACACAAGCTGAAACGTCAAGACTGGGCCAAGAAATATCTCAAGACTGATTTTTCTAAGGTTTTATGGACTGATGAAATGAGAGTGAGTCTTGATGGGCCCGTGGCTGGATTGGTAAAGGGCAGAGAGCTCCAGTCCGACTCAGACGTCAGCAAGGTGAAGGTGAAGCACTGGTTTGGGCTGGTATCATCAAAGATGAGCTTGTGAGGCCTTTTCGGGTTGAGGATGGAGTCAAGCTCAACTTCCAGTCCTACTGCCAGTTTCTGGAAGACACCTTCTTCAAGCAGTGGTACAGGAAGAAGTCTGCATCCTTCAAGAAAAACATTATTTTCATGCAGGACAATGCTCCATCACATGCGTCCAAGTACTCCACAGCATGGCTGGCAAGAAAGGGTCTAAAAGAAGAAAAACAATTGACATGGCCTCCTTGTTCACCTGATCTGAACCCCATAGAGAACCTGTGGTCCATCATCAAATGTGAGATTTACAAGGAGGGAAAACAGTACACCTCTCTGAACAGTGTCTGGGAGGCTGTGGTTGCTGCTGCACGCAATGTTGATGGTGAACAGATCAAAACACTGACAGAATCCATGGATGGCAGGCTTTTGAGTGTCCTTGCAAAGAAAGGTGGCTATATTGGTCACTGATTTGTTTTTGTTTTGTTTTTGAATGTCAGAAATGTTTATTTGTGAATGTTGAGATGTTATATTGGTTTCACTGGTGAAAATAAATAATTGAAATGGGTATATATTTGTTTTTTGTTAAGTTGCCTAATAATTGTCCACAGTAATAGTCACCTGCACACACAGATATCCTCCTAAAATAGCTCAAACTAAAAACAAACTAAAAACTACTTCCAAAAATATTCAGCTTTGATATTAATGAGTTTTTTTGGATTCATTGAGAACATGGTTGTTGTTCAATACAATACAATAAAATACAATAAAATACAGGTAAAGATGTATTACACTTTTATTTTATTCTAATGCTTAGAAAATCCCTTTCTTTAACATATATGATACAATTACACACACCATAACATTGTTATGTTTAATCTGAGATGTGACAACATCCTACAACACTTCAATATAATTTATGAAACTTATGACAATGTTTATTGATTTTATCAACTGGTGTGGTCAATTCACCATGACAGATGGACAGTTTGTAAGTCATCACTCAGTTTTCCTTTTTAAAAATAGTTTAAAATCTCCAAACACTAAAAGATTTCTGGAATCATCACACACAAATCATTCATTAATGCTCCAGAAACATTTAGTAGTGTTTCATAATCCTTACTGCATATTGCACAGACTTAAAGTTTAAAGGGGACCCGTTATGCTGCTTTTTACAAAATGTAAAATAAACCTCTGATGTCCCTAGAGTGTGTTTATGAAGTTTCAGCTCAAAATATTCTGCAGATACAGTTTTATAGCTCTTTGAAATTGCCACTTTTGAGGATCGATCCAAACGTGCTGTTTTGGGAGTTGTGGCTTCAAATTCAAATGAGATTGTGCTCCTGGGCCTTCTTATAAGAAGAATGTCTGTGCTACTTGCCAGGCCCTGTCCACATGAACACGAGTATTTTCAAAACTGCACTTTTTCTATGTGGTTTCGCTGTTTGTTAACATGAAAACGCAGTGTCAGGTGACTGAAACCGAAACTTTTTGAACACTCCGGCTAAGGTAAAGATTTTTCAAAAATCCAGGTACAGTGTGGCTGCGTGGACACTCGCCTCATGACGCCAGCATGCTGTTTTCTACATTTAGATTGGCCATTTAGATGGCTGGGCTCACACCAAACATGGAAGACGTGAATGAGGCAAATTCTGCACATTCGAAGCAAATGTATCACGCATTCTGCATTGTTCAACCAGAGGACGGTAATCCGCCTCTGTTCTCAAGTTTGCATTAGCCGTTTCTTAATATGCATTCTTCAGCGTTTTTTCGTCCTTGTGTTCTCGTGTAACGCCATCATCAACCTCTAAAGTTCAGTTCCAAAACTCAAGACCACAAGAACGAAGAACGCGTAAAAGTTCCCGGATGCATTCTTGATATTAGGGACGTATCGATGCAGATTTTGCTCAGAAAGTTCCAGAAGTCATTGCGGCTGAATAAAGGAGGTGGGAAGGGCAGCATTTTATTATAAAAGTTCAGAGATATAACTTAATTATCTGAGGAATTTCCCTAAATGAGACGGTGAAAGTAAACATTAACATGAAAATTGTAATAAAAACATAAACACCTTAATGGAGTTTATTTGCTGAAACGCATATTAAAATCTGTTTTATTTGTATTGTGCAAAGTTTATTTGTAAGGCTTGTGTGTGTTGTATATACTGAAAAATATAAAAACAATAAATCGTTGTATAAATGCTATAATGTTTAAATAATTATCCGTTAAAAACGTGTGAAGGTCATTTGACCATCAGGAAGAATGCAGCATCTCATTTCTCACAGGACGCATTCTCTATTCTCGCGGTCTCCCGAGTTCGTTCTTCCAAGGTGACCAAGCAAGAACGCGGGTCCGTTCTTGGAATTGACAAACAGCCATTGACTTGAATGCAATTTACCCGCGAAATATACTTAACTCTCCATTTGGTGTGAACTCCAGTATAAAAGTGTCACTATCGCCACCTGTTGGTTTGGCGTGCCGATAACTTTTTGCGTTTTCATGTGGACAGAGATTTAAAAAAAAAAAACCAAAGCAGGGAAATCGTCGTTCATAAAAAACCCATTAACGTGTGGACATGGCCTCACTCAGGGCTGCGTTTATGCTAACGGGGGAAGATCATCACTAATTGACTGTGAACAATCAATGTGTTTCTTCGTTAATAAAGTGTGATGAAAATAGTATGGATTGATTTTTACCATTAGAAGTTGGCTATATCCTCACAGGGTAAATGTTTAAACCCCATATAAAATCAATTTTTGCATAATAGGTCCCCTTTAAATGGAAAAGCAAACATGTAAAGGCGGCATTACTAATTAAAATTTATCACAAGTACTGTACCTAAATACAAAAATATCAAATATATCCAGTACTTAAAACACTTCAATCCTTATGAGTACAAACACAGTATATGAAATTAGATTTGATTGTAAGAATATCGTGTTAAATCGTAACTTCAAATAATAAAAAAGACACATCAGAGTGTTTATCACCAACCACAAATGAACATTAATGGCTGATATCCTTTTTTAAAAAAAAATATGTAAACATATATTAGCTGCAGAGCGTTATTAGCTGGTTCGCCAACTCTCATTCTTCTCTCCAGTGTTAAAAACAATAGGCAGATATCTGAGAGATGCATTTCAGTCTCTCTTCACGTTCAGCCCGTTGACCTCTGCCATCATCTTGTGCCGATTCATCCAGACCTGATATTTACGATATGTAAAGCGTACAATATCAGCCATGAACACCCAGGATAGCGCATACATGGCCACTCCGCCACATTTAATAATGAACTTAGGCCTCGGAGAGATCAGCTCACAGTACAACATGGCACCGCCGACGAAAATTCGCATGAACACAAATAGCGCTACGAACAGGACATCCACCACATCTCCGAGGAAGGAATCGTAGCGGCCCGAGTGTTTTAAAAACCAGCGTGTCTGGAGCAGGGGGTTGGTGATCTCGCTGCCGAACAGAACGGCGCAGGACTCTATGCCGGACTCCTCCAGCCACAGGGTGAGCAGGATACCCAGAATGCTCATAGTGTGGTGGGCAAGCATCACCAGGCCCTCTGTGCGAAAGTAAACACACCAGGCCATGTCAAAGATGAAGTAGCTGAGACTGACCACCAAAGCACTGATCTGCAGAGGGGTGTTTTTGGTACCTGTAAAGGAAATGCATATGGTCAAAAATGAGAAATAAGACCGCTAATGAAAACATAGTTATATATTAGGGGTGTGCGATGTGATAATATTATAATTGGTGTTTTAACAATGCTGCATGTATAACAGTGATCAAAAAAGGGGAATATCAGCACATTTACAAATATTTTAGAGGTCTCCACAAGCAAATCAATATTAAATGACTTAAATGTTAGACCAGTGGTGCCCAACACGTGATACTGGAGGGCCGGTGTGCTGCAGATTTTAGCTCCAACTTGCCTCAACACACCTGCACGGATGTTTCTAAAAAGCCTAGTAAGAGCTTGATTAGCTAGCTCAGGTGTGTCTGGTTGGGGCTAAAACTTAACTTTGCCATCCAGGACCGAGTTTGGGGACCCCTGTTTTAGACAATTTCATTAACGGAAAGAGTTTCAGACAAAACCAGAAGCGTTGTGCATTTTTAGGGACACACGGTTACGTTAGAATGACTGTGTTCTTAAACAAAACGGTTAAGTGAATAATTCAATGACCCATTCATAAAGTGACTTGATATGATATCTATGAATCAACTATTCAAATAAGTTGATTTGATGAATGACTCACTGATTAGTTCCTACATCAATATATGCCTACCTGCTAGTAGGGGTGTAATGGATCACAGTTGATCCGTGATCCGTACAGATCACAACCCACAGTTCAGAACGCACATGACCCGTGGATTAATAACCATTTTTGAACTTGTAGGTTAATCCAACATTTACAACAATTGCAAAGAGATTCGTCATTCAGATCACGTGTATAAAAAAGCATTTTGGTTTCCCTGCTAAATATAATGATGACAGAAAAGGTTGTGGTGGGACCTACCTAAATGCTTTCTTAGGCTATTGATTAAAGGTGTTTTCTGTCACTGTTTGTTTAGACAGCATTAATGCATTCAGTGTAAAACTAGACAAGTAAACATTAAAAGATTGTGATCTCAATTCAAACCCGCACTACATGAATGACAAATAATAGTGATTTGCATGTGTAATAATACTTCGAGCGCTGCATTCAAATCTGTGTTTGATCGAGAGAGAGAGAGAGATTGAGTTTTTACATGTTTTCAGTCTGTTACAAACATAACACAGAAGTGCTATGATAACAGTTTATAGTTCAGATATAAACACTGACGTTTATGGTAAAGATTAAAATCCCGGTTTAATGGAACTTGACGCTGGTAAATGTTGTAGCAATTACATTGTGTAACCAATGGGTGGCGACAAACAACCATCATAATTATGTCACTGAACAGGTTTTCAAAAATGATACGTTAAAATTAATAATAATGATATTGTGACATGATTCTTTCACGATTTTGTCTAACAACATGACTTAAGTTATATTGTTAAGTTACATTTGTAACATTGCAAAAATTGTAATAGCAAAAAGTAAACAAGTCAAATATCAGCATGACTGCAATTGTAATATTGATTAGAATTACCACTGAATTAGCAGTGACACCACTATACAGTACAAGTGACAGTGATGATATCTGGTAGTTCCAGATTTCATTAATAACATGCATATACTATACTGAACTTTTATACTATATTAAACTTAATTTTTTAACAGTTGCAAAATAGGTTTTTATTTTAATGTAGTACCTACTTAGAATATGATTTGTCAAAGCAAGTTTCTTTATCATTCGATTTAATGTTTAATATTAATTAAATTTAAAATGATTACAAAATAAAAATGTACTCAAAACATTAATGACATACAGTAGTACTACTTGTGTCATTGTAACTGTAGTTTAAATACATTCATGCCAACTCTGAGCTGTATAATGCTTCATTGAACTTATAGTTAACACAAAAAATATTTTATTTATGAATTTTTTCTCACACTCAAGTGGTTCTAATATTTTATACATTTCTATCATCTGTTGAACATAAAGAAGGATATTCTGAAGAATGCTGTAAACCAGCAGCCACTGACTACATTTGTAGGAAACACACCATGGAAATCAATAGCTGCTGCTTTCCAACATTCTTTAAAATATCTTGTTTTGTGTTCAACAGAAGAACGAAACTCAAACTGGTTTGCAGTAAGTAGAGGACAAATAAATGATGACAGAACTTTAATTTTTGGGTGAACTATCCCTTAAAACGGGAAGCATATATCGCACACCCCATTACACACATTAACAGTTGATGCATCTTGCCTGGGTAGGTGAAAGGCCATGGTCCATCTATGTATCCAATGTAAGCAGTTATACAGACTGCAAGAATGCCATGGAATAGTGTAACAAGCCGACAGTTCCATTCATAGCCACAAGAGCCATTTGTGTAGCACAGCAAAGCATAAAGAGCAATCCAGCCGGCTAAACACACTCCGACTCCCAGCACCAGCGGCGACATCTTTATTCTGTGAAGCTAATCAAACACAATGAGCTGTCAAATTCAGAAAACCGTTTTAGCATCTTAAATTACATGCATGCATGAGACGAGTACTTACATGAAGCGCCACAAAGCTGTATAAAATGGCACTTTTCCTTTGATTGTGATGTGGAATAAGTGCTAAAGTTACTTGAGTGAGTCTGAAGGGGTAACAGTGGATTTCACATCACCAGTTGAGAAATACTAAAGTCTGGATGGGTGTCTGGGTGTGTCAAAACTAGACCAAAAGTTACTGTGGCAACCTTATCTGTGGCCCTTTATCTGAATGTTGTGCGAACCTCGTATGTAAAAAGTACTAGAATGGTGTCAATATTAGGCTGTTTTATCAAAACTAAATATGTGTCAGGATGCTGATATGTAATGCAAGTTTTGAGAAGTGAGAACAGTTCTTCTTAACAGGTTCAATAAAAATTTTTTTTTAAATAAAACAAATTTAAAAAAAAGGCAAATACATTAAAATGCAATAAATATATTTATTAAATATAAATGCTAAATTATGAAGTGTAAATAAAATATATTATTAGTAGGGCTGGCCGATTTGGCCTAAAATTAAAATCTCGATTAATTAAACATTTTAACTCTTACGATTAATGAACGATCTTTTATTTATTTAATTTTTTGCCCTCTCCGTGCCGCCCACATTCGTCATCTCTACCAAGCAGACCAATCACAGAGCTATGCGTCGTAACGACGTGTAGTTACATTTTTTGAGAGGTCAGTGTCAGCATCAGTCACAGCAAGGAGTATGTGACCATGTGAAAGCTGTGCAAGACCATATGCTGTAATGCAGAAGTGTAAAACAGTTCGGGGTCACATGCAATAGGGAAAGTAATTGAAAAAATTGACCTGGGAAAATTAGATCGATTATAGTTTCTAAACGTCGATTTCGATTACTTTCTGATTAATCGCCCAGCCCTAATTATTACCTTTATTTAATCAATTACTTAATCAAAACATATAACATGAACACCTGTAGTTATTAGATTTTAAGGCTAGTTTTTTATAAGGTAAACATTATAATTAGGATTAAAATCAAATTATAAAATAATTTAAAGTATAAATCTCTGCTTTGTTTGAATTCTGTCTGGGGTTTTTTGTTTATTTGTTTTTTTATTTATGAAATTATCTGTACATTTAAAAAAAGATTTTTTTCCTTTGAATTTAAATATCATTTGTTTATTTAAATGTCTTCCTATAAAGAATAGCGAGGGTAATATTAACTAATAATATCATAGTTAAATAAAAACAGGTATGTTAATGCAGTGTAACATCAAATGTTACATCAATGGGTAGAGCTTTTTCATACAGTGCGCCTAGGGCAGAGGTGGGCAAACTGCGGCCCGCTGAACACTTTCATCCGGCCCGCGAGGGAGTTTTTAAAATGCTGCTTTTGAGTGGTTTGGTTTCAGAACTAGTAAATTAATGATGCAATAGAAGTGAACGCCATTTGGTGGCAGTATTGCACGCGGTACAGTTAGCGCAACCAGTAGAATTAGAACACACTCTCAGATATTAAAATGCACTTTCACGCAAAATGCGCTTCTCTCTTTTTTTTTTGCGAGAGCGCTTCTTAAACTGAACAGCGCATCATCGATGACGCAAGCGTGCTCAGGCCCGAATGTAATGTGAGTGCGGGCCGTCGGGGGAGACGGGAGGGGGGACAAGCGTGCTTCGACCCAGTTTAATGCAACTGTACATAGTGTGAGTACGCCCTCAGATTCTTCTTCCGTTTTATCTCATAGTTTTATGATTGATATGAGCATATTAATACAAGCTCAAATAAGATTGTTGTGAATTGGACTCAAATTGTATAATAATTGCTGGTTAAATGTGTTAATTTTTGTCATAGAATATATTTTCCATGAATACATCTACTTTAAAAAGTTCTCTTATCAAAGATTTGTGGTTTCGTCAAGTTTTATGATGATTGATCTCTATATTCTAAAAGCAGTGCAAAGTAGATTAATGTACATTTGACTGAATAGTAAACTTTAAGAATTATTTTTAATGTGTTAATAGGAGATTTTTTCTGTCAAACAATATCTTTTCTATTCTCCACTGTAAAAATTAATACATTATTATTATTATTGATAGTATTATTATACTTTATTGTTTTATGATGATTAATAAGTAAATATAAATAGCAGTGCAAATTAATTTGACTTGTAAATTTGACTCAATTATAACTATTATTAATATAATCGGTTTTGTATTAATGTGACATGATTCTGTCCGATATTACATATTATTTCATGCATACTGCCACTATAAATTAAAGTATTTTTTGAAGAACTTGACATGTGGCCCTTCACTTGGTTTGCAAAACTTGATGTGGTCCTCGGGTCTAAAAGGTTTGCCCACCACTGGCCTAAGGTATGGGTCTACCTATCAGCATCAGGAATGCTGCTTCTCTGGACAGTTTTAGGAAACTTCTCACCTTTCTCACCATTGCTTTTAACTTAGGTTGATTATTTTTGTCAATTTAATCATTCAATTTTATTGTTCATATTTTAATGTCTTATTGTGGTGTTTTTTTTTTTTTTTTTGTTCTGCTTTGTTACTGTTTGCCTTGTATGCCTTGTAGCACTTTGGGTCTAAGAAACACGCACTATAAATAAAATGTATTATTGTTATTATTATTAATGAAGCATATGAACGTGAATAAAATATTAGAGAGAAAAAATGTCTTCTGAAATAGTCATTAATAAAATTGTTTCGAAACATGGACCATTAACTTTTTGATGTTATCATATTTTAATGTTATCGTCAGGTTATAATACATGTTTGATCAAAGTGAATGAATATTTAAGTGTAAAATAAATTGATTAAAAATAAAACAAATAAACAATAAACAAAAGTAAAAAAAAAATAGAAGAATTTGCTTAATCCTACTTTTATGGCCCTATCATAGCTCATAAAACAGCATATTAGAAATGTAAAATAAATGGATTAATACATAAAATGAATTAACAAAGTAAAATACAAGTAAACTTGAATAAAAGTGAAAAGTCCACGTATTGTATTTTTAAAACAATCATTAAAAATATTATTTAGAAACCGTAACTGATGTTTTCACAGTACCTAAAACATTTCAAAGTCTATAAAACAGTTGTGTTTAACACAGAAATGTAAAATAAATTAAATTAGTATTTATTAAAAAGTAAAATTAGCCATTAATGTAAAGTAATACCGATAAATATTACACAGTATTAAATGTTACACAAAGTATTATTATTCACAAAAATATTCAATAGCAGAATCGTTTGGGGACTACAGTTGTTCACTATTATCACTATTAATTCACAAACAGACACGTTAAAAAAAATAAAGTTTAACCCGAAGACATAAAAAAATAAATAAAAGTAACTTGCTATATAATTAAATATTACTTCTCAGCTGAGTTTAACACTCAAAACAGATCCTGGCTCTTAAGCTAATCATCAGGGCTGTGGCTTATCTAAAGTTAATGCCACGCTTCATTAAATTAACACGAGCTAGTTAAACGCGTAGCCACGAAATGAACCCTATTCTTGGAAAAAGTAAAGACGCTCTACACACCTCTTCAAGCAGCAGGCATGTTCAGTGGCAGGCCGGGGAGAGAGCGAGTGCTGCTCGGCGTGGATGCTGGTTGTTCCTCCGCCTGAGCATCACGTCCAGAGGAGCAGCAGCCGAGAAGACACGAGGCCTTCGGGGATCTCAGCGCTCTGCTCCGGCATCGTCTTGGAGATGGTACGCAAATCACCACACAAACAAAAGCCACATTTCAGTCAGTCTCTCAGCGTCTGGACAACACACAACAGGGAGGCAGAGGAGGAGGAGGACAACAAAGAGGAAGACGCTTCTCTCTACAGCAGGGCGACCTCTGCTGGTGCGGTCCAACAAACCCACGCAATTAAAGGGATAGTTCACTCTAAAATGAAAACTTTTGTTATCATTTAGTCATTATTTACTTGTTTTAAATTATAGGTCAAACTCAATTCCTGGAGGGCCGCAGCTCTGCACAGCTTTGCTCCAACCCTAATCAAACACCGCTGATCAAGTAGTGACTAGTAGTCTTGAACACCTTTATTAGTTGGATCAGCTGTGTTTAATTAGGGTTGGAGTAAAACTGCAGACCTGCAGCCCTCTAGGAATTGAGTTTGAGATCTATGTTTTAAATCGTTGAGAATTTAAAGATGATGTTTTGAAAAAAAAAACATCAACCACTGGTAAACATCCATACACACTCATACACTACGGACAATTTTGCCTACCCAATTCACCTATACCACATGTCTGAACTTGTGGGGGAAACCGGAGCACCCAGAGGAAACCCACGCGAACACGGGGAGAACATTCAAACTCCACACAGAAACGCCAACTGACCCAGCCAAGGTTCGAACCAGCAAACTTCTTGCTGTGAGGCGAATGTGCTAATAGTATAATATTATTATTATACAATTATTATTCTAAATAAATAACAAAAAACAACCCTAAACTGGAAAACAATGTGAAGACAAAAATGAAGTGATGTTTGGTTTGCACATAGAAAAACTTGCGCATGCATGTGAATGGCTCCTAACGTTTTCATTTTGGGATTACCATTCTAAATATAATACACTTACATAAAGTAAATCGTACCTCAAATCTTACTGGGGCACTGATGATTTTTACTACTTTTCTGTTTTCTTGCACCATCTCGCCGTGCCACCCCCCAGCAAGATGACCCCTGGGTGATCGCCCATATTGCCCATGCCTAAATCCGCCACTGTCCATATAGTATATTTGTTTTTCCTACTCCAAAACCTTTTCCTTTAATGTTCCATGCTGGTGGAATGATCTTCCCATTACCACACAGACACACAGAATCATTCAAACAACAACTAAAAAGCCATCCGAGACCCTCTTATCTCCCCCACCTCACCACTCATCAAGCCCTAAATATGATAAATTCTGTGTGCCTCACACAGGCTAGTGGGCTTAACAAACCACCTGCAGAAAACGGCAAAACAAACTCTTTACAATCATTTTTAAAGAAAAAATGTGTGCATTTATGAAATGTGCTTCACACAGGTGAGTGGGCCTGACAAACCACTTATAGAAAAACACACTCTCGCTTTCGTAAAAAAAAAAAAAAAAAAAAAAAAAAAAAAAAAAACCTCCCCCTCCTTACTCTAGCACTAAATTCTCTTAACATAAATGATTGCTTTGTATAATAAACACTTCTTTTGTGTTTTGCCTCTTCTTGTTGAATCGCTGAATTCCTCTTCAATTGTAAGTCGCTATAGACAAAACAAAAGCATCTGCTAAATGTACTAGTCAATGGTTACAGGCTTTCAGGGTTGTTTAAAATATCTTCCTTTGTGTTCAACCAAAGAAATTCATACAGGTAACCAATTGAGGGAGCAAAGAGTGTTAATTTTCTGTTTTTGCTGGTTTTATTTTTACAACGTGCCTCATCTTACCGTATTTCCATAGTTTGTTTATAATAACAGTGATTGTACAGAAGTGTTTTGGAGGTAACTATAGCTACTTTGAGATTAGTATCCGCGTTTGACGAGCCTCTCTTTTCACTTCCGTAAAACAAAACAAACTGATTCACAATAAAACATTATACATGACATTTAATAACAAAAATATCAAAAAAAAATATTTCCAATGAATTACATAGGGATTAAAAATGGTATAATGAAAAAAATATATATAATAATTAAAAAAATGTAATCAGTTAGTTTTAATTATAGATTTTTTGTAATGATTTTTAACATATTACATTGTATTGAAATAATTCAACAGATTCTATTAGCCTACATATTTTAGCAACAAAAATGTTAAATTTACAAGTGGTACAGTGCTATATATATATATATATATATATATATATATATATATATATATATATATATATATATATATATATATATATATATATATATCATTCATTCAATATTCTGTCATAAGATCCTTCATAAATTAGTCTAATAAAATTTTTTTTTGATGTACAAGAAACACATCTTATTACATTCAGTGTTAAAAAGTGTTATAAACAAGTCCTAATTTTTAACAGTAAAAAAAAACACAGGTTATATGACCTTTTGCTGAAGGAGCTTTTATTTAAAATTACTTCATATTATGCTCGTATTCATTTTCATAGGAAAATAGTTTATTCATAACAGCTTTTATCCTTAAAAAGAATCAGTAAACACTGAATAACCAAGGCACTTGAATCCCAGACAATGGATGTTGGGTGGGGAGGTTAAAGGAGGTGTAATCTCAAACAACACTTTCAACATAACACTTAAAATCTCTTTGAACACCAAAAAAAATTAAATAAATCAGTAAAAATCTTTTAGTACCATGAACTACAACAGAGTCAACTGTGGCATGTTAAGCAAGAAACATTCATACAGGAAGTGATTCGTGAGTTGCAGGAGAAATGTTTTTTCTTCTTCTTCATGATAGCGCTCAGTCTGTGCATTTGAGTGAGAGATTTCTGAAGCAGGGAAATCCTGACGCCACACAAATTGATGCTAATAATCTGTATTTGTGATGGTTTCACAGCTCTGCGGATGTACTGAGGTTATACTGAATGAAGAAGTGACAGTAATGTCGCGTAACCAACAGAGGGCAGTGTTGATGCACAGTAGTGAAGATCTAAGCAGGATTTTAGCAGAACAATGCTCATCTTTCATCCTGCTTTATCAGAATATACTTGCTTTGGCTACTATCGCAGTCCCCAACTTCAAAGTACGAGTTAATATTGAACCGACCGGTCCTTAAAAGGTTAGTTCAGAACTGAATAAAAACTCTGTCAACATTTACTCACCCACATGATAACTGAAACATAAATGAAGACTATTTTAACCAAATCTGGGAGATTTGTATGTCTATTAAACATCTGAACACCAAAACCTCAATAGTTGTGATCAAAAACAATTAAATTCCACGAATCAAGCCATTTAATCAAAGTCATCCGAGTAGAAATCATCTCCTTGTATCAGATTTGAGCTTTTACTGCCAATTAATTAAATGTCACCTAATCATGCTGATGAAGATCAAACATGCCATGTGATGCACAAGAATGAACCTGATTGGATGTCACACCTCAAGCAGGCATCAGTCTCCCTGACCTGATTTAAATGCCTTTAAATATTGTTTTGCTTCTTTTGCTTTTAATTTTAGGTTTGAGGGGCAAAAAAACATTTTATATATATAAAAAAAAACTTAATTTGTGTTCCAAAACTAACAAATTACTAATAAATTTGTAACTTATAAACTTTTAAATGTAGGAGGAATTAACCTTTTAAATGATACTGTTGTGCAATGTGATGAAGACAAGTCCATCCATGTAAAATTAAAAACGCGCGCACACACATACACACACACACATACTCTTAAACAATCTCAAACTGTTGGCAGCATTAAGACTTGAGGTGGCTGAATCTCTATGTATGAAATGGACAATGACTCTCGACTTATGTACCATTAAGCAAAGCACGTCCGTCCACCATGAACTCAATACAGTGCTTTGAATCAGAGTCAAAAAAACAAAAAAGCAGAAAATATAATTTCTCTGAACATGTGCGCTGTGTCTCAATCATTTCCCACTGCAAAAATAAATAATACAAGTTTTGGAAACAAATTAAAAACAGTCAACCTGACGAGATCCAGCTATCATATCTTGTTATATATACTGACTAATTCACAGGTCGCTCATCCCAAACTCACTTTGAGTCAAAAGTCTCAATCCACAGTGCTGTTAAAAGCAGGAAGATCTTTAAAAATACCGACCAGCTTAAAACGCACAGCCAGGCTCAAAAAAAACAAAAACATTGGCCCTTCATCCACACTCTTATCCAGCGTAGTTTTATTATCGAACTGCTCTGCGCATAAGGCACGAGTCTGAAGGCTTGGAGGTGAAGGTCACATTAAATATATATATATTTTTTGTCTGAAGCACATGTGGTTCTAGGTCTCTTCCTCCCATAGGCACAGCTGTTTGTGTGGCACATAGTATGTAAACTGGTAGCCTTTGCTGCAGCTCTTGATGCCACATTTGTATGGGCTGCCCCTGCCGGAGACGTCCCGGTTGCGACAGTATTTTAGCAAGCAGGGGTACCACTCCAGTCTGAGGTTGTAGCTGCAGGAGCAGGGCTGCCACAGGTCCTTCACCGTCCCGCAGCTCTGTAGGCCAGTCATCTCCACTGCTTGAGGCTCGAACATGGAGCTCTCCATGCCTGAAGGATCAGAAAAACACATTTATTACAGCTCGACTGTATGTGGGTCAGTAAAGTGTGACAAATGCAGATGTGCTCCAATTAAAACTGTAATGCGTCTGCACTGGGCATTTAAAATGATTTGCTATGGATGCTTTTCTGAAATTTACATTGGACGAGGCTCCAACTTTCATGTCATTTATTGTTACCGTGTTCTGTAATGTCAGATGCTCATTTATATTAAAAGGCACCTAAATTTTTTGTGTCTTCAGAATGTGTCTGTAAAGTTTCAACTCAAAACACCCATCAGATTATTTATTATACCTTTTAGAATATTGGAATTTTCTGCTTTGAACACAATGTAGCTGTTTTTGTGGCCTTTAATGCTAGTTCTCCCTGCCCATCGTACCCACATGCCTGTCATAGAGTGCCTCAATCTCCACCTCGGCTGCGTCAGATAAACAGCACAGTGACAGACATGAAGGAAGCAGATCTCATGTAACGTTTGTGAGAAGTACTACAGTAAGAAATTTCCCAATGATTATTCGATGTATTTGTTGTGGAGTTGCAACAATGAGTCACACACAATGTTGTTACAAAGTTCACGCATGCATGCACACACACACAGAGGGGACACACACACACAACATGCGTGTTTAACTTTCCACTGTTTTTGCACACAAATGTGACAGGATGCACGTTACTATCCACTGCTGTATCGATGTCCGTTATGTTAGTGTACAAAATAAACCTGATTTAACGTCCACAAACTGACATTGAAGTGTCTTCTTTTATAATTGTACTGACATGCAGCTGTGGAGATTAGGACGATAAAAATCGCTGTAATTCATTACAAACATGCACCGTTTTAAAAACGTTTTTAAACTTGTAAAACTCATTCTTGATCACATTTGATGATGATTGATGATCACAGCGAGCTGACCAGATCTTTAATC
Organism: Danio kyathit; assembly: GCA_903798195.1. NCBI lineage: Eukaryota > Metazoa > Chordata > Actinopteri > Cypriniformes > Danionidae > Danio > Danio kyathit. Next base: position 27,045,144 of record LR812533.1, on the reverse strand, counting down.
CCAGTTGCTTTGTGCACGTCCTGTCTTGTTGATCTGATTATACACGTTACTACGGAGACATGTTAACACACAACATCAATTCAGTGGCTGGGGGCCTCAAAAGGGAAGGTATTTGGATCCTATTTTTAACGCCAGGAAATAAAAAAGGGACTCATTGTCTTTATATCACCCCAATATGACTGTGGACACACTATACCTACACACAATTCTGTCCAAACAGCTCACAAAAAATGATTTTCATCATAGGGGCCCTTTAAGAGTCTGTACTAAATCCAATTAAAAAACAATTAGTGAAATGAAATGTTAATAATTTCCTTCAAATGTATATAGAGCGAGTTTGTTTGCACAAACAAATAACTACATTTTAATGTTCATGTCATGCTTTTATGAAGAGCACAATTGCAAACAAAACAAAAAAAGATATGATTTATGAAAATGACTTTTAAGTAAACTATGACCACTTTTAGTAAACTGCTTTTTAGTAGTTTTCCTAAATCGTGTATTGAAATGTTCAATTGCGTTGAATTAAGTAAAATGTTAATATTAGTTTGTCTGAAAAGATTTCTTCCAAAACTCAAATTAATATATTGTCATTTAGTGCAGGACATGATGCCAACCATCGAGGACTTCCAGGACAACACATAAACTTAATACACATATACACTTCATTAAACATGTACACATAGACATGACCTGTATGCAATAAAATTGCAGGTTAACTAGGTCTGTGTATAATAACTTATATTTGATTGTAACTTTAGCTTAATTTAATTGTAATGCAATAATGTGCACCTTTTGTAAAGCTGCTTTGAAACAATAATTATTGTAAAAAGCACTATACAAATAAACTTAAATTGAACTGAATTTCGTTTTATTCATTTCAGAATAAAACATTGTCTTTTATTGTGATTGAAAATCAGGGTTACTCCACTAAATATTGATTTCTTAATACTTCTGAAGTGAAAACATTGATTTTGTATTCCAAAAATAATCACAACATGTTATCATTTATTTCAATATCAATCATCATTTAAGCTCTAATTTTTTTTTACATTTAAAAGAAATGTAATCAGTAATTTACTAAATAACTTTTATTTATATTTAATTTTACTTAACTACTTAAATTGCAAATCCCAGACAAACTGAGAATTTCCAAGTGGTCTTATCATACTTACAGACAGCTAAACAGATTTTTAGAGAGACAGAAAAATCATGTAAAATATATATATAGTTTTAAATATTTAAAAAATTACTTATCATACTGTAAATTCATTAGCTATGGTAATGTCCATAACTAAGCACATTAAAGACAGCTTTAAAGGCGATTCCCTTATTTTTTAGATTTTCAAATAGTTGCATATCTACTAAACATAGCCTTATCATAAAGTATACAACAATAAGAAGCTTATTTCAGCTTTCAGTTGATGTATAAATCTTAATAAAAAAAAAACACACAAATGCACTTAGAGAAACAAAAGCTATACTACTATTAGCTACATCAGTCATGATAGGGTTAAAATGTGAAGAGCACTAAATGTCAGTCAGCGTTCTATTTAAGCATGCTGGGTTTAGTAGGCTGTAATTAAGGGTCAAAGTAAGCACGCTTGCCTCGGTCCAGCCAGTGTCTGACATCAGCCTCGCGCGTGTACACGGCCTCACGGGCCACGCTGCACATGTTGTGGATGTGGGCGCTCAGCTGCCAGGTCCGTGTCAAATTGACCGCTACGTTCATGCTCAGCATCTCTGTGCTTCTCTTCTCCTCTGCTGTGCGAATGGCCTGGGGATTTTTCTGCAAAAATAATAAAACGGAAAGATTTTAGCATTAGCACTGTAGTTCTAGAAATGTTTCCAGTCTTTTTTCACACCTTTTAAGGTCTTGGCTGCCCTCCCAGGAACTACTCATCAAAGACCTTTACAGCCTGGCTTCCTCTGAGATCTTCTATTTAAAACATCGCACTCCCATGCAACACATTAACACATGAGCTAACACCCCGATCGTGATACAATTATATTTTACAAAACAAATTGATGGAATCCAACACAGATTTTTTTATTTAATTTAAATTAGATTGTGCTATTTAAAAAAAAAATACAGTAAAAACGTAATGATTTGACATTAGCTTAAAAAACAGAAGAAAAAAACAGAAAGCTGAATTAAATGCAAATTCAATCTTTTCCTGTAGGTGGTGCTAAAAGAACAGCAAGAATAACAGTTTTCTGTAAGTTCAGTAGTGCAGTCAAATGAGTTGCACTGGTATGGAAATCATCTACAAAAAAATAACATCTAAATGTTTCTGAGGACAGGAGTTCCTCTTATAGATGCTCAAGAGAGAGAGAGAGAATTTTGATTTTATTGCCATTTCAGCTTCTATGGCTATGTCATGGCAAAAAAGGGGTGATCGTTCTGTTCAGTTCAGTTTTGCAGTGGCAGGTCCAAAACTGTGGAATACCCTCCCTTTAGAACTTCATCATTCAATTTAATTCAATTCATGTTTATTTCTATAGCACTTTTACAATGTAAATTGTGTCAAAACAGCTTAACACAGAAAATTATAGTAAATTAAACCGTGTCAGTTCAGTTTTCAGAGTTTAAGTTCAGTTTAGCGGGGTTTAATTTTCACTGCCGAAAGTCCAAACACTGAAGAGCAAATCATCACAGATGTGGCACTGTTTAAAGCAAAACTTAAAACCCATTTATTTAGACTTGCTTTTGATATTCGGTAGTACATAATGCTGTTTTATTGTTTTATTGACACTTGTATTTTTACCATCTTATGTGTTTTAATGTTTAACTTTGTTTTTAATACTGTAAAGAACTTTGGGCAGCCTCCTGGCTATCATAAGTTGGTATATAAAGTTGATTGATTGATTGATTGATTGAAAGATATATAGTATATAATACACACATACATACTTGTATAAATATGCAAACCCTGATAAAAGTACAAATCTGAAACCTGAGTAAGCCAAAGGAAAACTGTATAACTCTTATTTTTTTACGTGTTCTAATCTACACTTCCTCTGATCCTTTTCTTTTTTTCACCCAAGGAGACCCAGAAGTCCCTCTAGAGCAGGGGTGTCCAAACTCAGTCCTGGAGGGCTGGTGTCCTGCAAATTTTAGCTCCAACTTGCCTCAACACACCTGCAAGGATGTTTCTAGAAAGCCTAGTAAGAGTTTGATTAGCTGGCCCAGGTGTGTCTGATTGGTGCTGGAACTAAACTTTGCAGGACACTGGCCCTCCAGGACCGAGTCTGTACACCCCTGCTCTAGAGATTCCCTTAACGTAATACATCAAAAACAGATTGCGGGTAAAGACTTGTCAATGGCAGGGAAATGTTGTCTCTTAATTAACGAGATATCTTGTCAATAAAACATCACATCATGGAAATATGAAACAAATATATCTGTTAAATATGTCAAATCAATATCTGTTACCTTAACAAATGTCATACTTCCACAATGAGTGATTTGGACATTAACTATTTGCCTGCCATTGTTAAGATATCACTTGTCACATTAAATGCAGAACATCTTGTGTTTTTTTTTGTGGGTGTCCGACAGTTGACATGTGACACCTGAGCTGCAAAGTGCAAATCAGATCTGTTTAGACAAGTTGTACTATAAAATCATTGCAGAAATGAGCCGAATAAAATAAAATAAAAACAGCCAGTTGCACGTTTGAAGCAAAAACTATATCAGATTTCTGGCCTGTCAACTGACGCATCTATAATTTGCTCCCTCAAACCCAAGCTTTTCCACCCATTGACTTCATCCTGCCCCGTCATCAGACTTTGGGGGACTGACCTGTCTCAGTCTGGCCATGGACTCGCTGGGGATGATCTCATTGTGGTTGAGCCGTGTGATGAAGCAGAGCGCTTGGTACTGGCTCTGCCCTCTCTCCAATTCTCCCAGAATCAGCGCTCGGAAAATCTTCACATCCTGAGGGCAAAAAACAGGCAGTCAGCATTCTGTTGTGCTACTCCTTAGGAAATATAATACATAAGCCTGGACCACAAAACCAGTCTTATGTTGCACGGATATATTTTTGGCAACAGTCAAAAATACAATGTATGAGTCAAAGTTATGGATTTTTCTGTTATGACATAAATCTTTCGAATATTATGTAAAGATCTTATTCCATGAAGATCATTTGTAGATGTCTATGCTGCAATTATATACAACAAACTTAATTTCTGATAAGTTGCATTGCTAAGAACTTAATTTGGTTAACTCTCTTCTAAACAAATTTAGAACAGAAATATAAATGTAATAAAGAGTGAAGCTTAACTTGACTGAACTCTGGTGTTTGGGAATTGCATAGTCCAAACTCGTATGTCCCTTTCCAAATGTGTGTGCGCTTTGCACATAGTTTGCATGCTTGACATTAATTTCTCCTTCCAGATAATTAAAACAAATATTTATATTCTGGAAAATACAGCAATTATAATTTCATTTCGATTCCTGCCCTTGATTTATTAAAGGCCTGTTCACTCTTAGAAAAATACAATAATGGCACCTATAATGTTTTAATTACATTCTAATTATATGAGAATAGGGAATTCCACACCACAATTACAGCACACACTTCCATCCACACCACAACTAACAACATGGAGGAAAACATTATTGCTGGAATCAGAATCCAAATGTTGTTGTTTTTTCACCTGATGAAAAATAAACCATTGGCAGCCAGTCAGAATATATCCTGATTTATAAGCTTCAGCATTAAAGTGGCAGACAAAAGCTGCAGTGTGCTAATAATAGGATGCGATGTGATATATTCAAACACGAGTCCTTATTATATTGTTTCTAACTAATGTTGCTGAAAAATGCCTGTCTTTTTTATTGTTTTAATATGAACATGAATATGATTGTTTGAATATAAACATGATATGGAATTACTGTAGTTAATATTATGAATGTTCTTTTTAGAAAAGCTTTGGGTTTTATGCTTAAGGCAGAACACACAAAGCTGACGGTTGACCAGTGGGGAGTATCGGGCCACTGATGAGCGCTTGTCAGGCATGTTCCACATGTTGCCTCTTGTTGGGCTCACAATGGTGGGAGTTTGCCCAATAGGGTATATGCAGAAGTATGTGGAAGGACTTTTAATTTTTCAGTAACCTGGGTCAAATGCTTCCGGTGAAATATATGCAGTTACAAAATCAGCACGTTTAAGGTCTGTTTTTTAAAAATCAATCATTTCCACTGCCTGATTGATATATGATATATCATGTATCTCAGAATGTGCAAGCAGCACTGCATTCAATTCCATTCTCCCCCACCATGTCTTTTACCCCAGTATTTTCAAAGGAGTTTCTGCAGTCGCCTGCTGATCCTGACGGCGTTAGCGGTTACACGGTCTTTCATCTCCTTTTTCGCTTGAACAACTAAATGAATGCTGAAGTCTATTTAACTGATTGTATTTTAATTACATTACAACATTGATGCTGTGAAAGGAACTGTATAAACTTGAAAAAAGTCACAATAAGCATTCACCGGAGGTTTCTCTATGGTAAGAAACACTAGCTGTGCATATAGCCAATTCAGCATGTAGAATTAGTGTCAGCTAATGGTGAAATAGAGAGCACTGATTGGCTGTTTAGCTACAAATCAGAGCACAAGAACAAAAACTAAAGAGACAATTCTTAAATATTTGTAAATGACATGGATTTTCAGATATCAGTTATTATTTTGCATGAGAGCGCCCTCTGGCTTTTGGAGGAAATTTGCTGAACACAGAGCCGTGTTTCCCTGACAAGATGTGCATGAGAATCGCAGCTTTTGAAGAATTGCAATTTCAATTACATTTTTTAAATGAATCCTTCAGTCCTAAATAATTCTAATGCATTAATTATTAAAAATAACAACAAGAATTATTTTGTGATTACAATTACTGAACAAAGCAATCAAAATCCTCCATTATTATGCAGCCCCATCAAACGCCCACTAGTTTTATTAGCTTTGGCTCTACGATTCTTAAAATTTAGCCTTTAAAAGTCAGCAGTCGACCTTCAAGCTTACAGTCAGATCTTCATTAGAAGATTTTACAGCATCCTGGCCCAGATCAACACAGACACAGAGACAGACACTGTATATTTCTGCACATCATTGAGTTGCTGTTAGCAACCCGACCAAATCTCTGGCAGCGCCTCCATGCCTATAAAGACTTCCATGTAAAGGCATTATGGGAAAGCCCAGAGAGGAGTGCAAGGCCGCAGACCTGTCTACCCATTCATCAGTTTCTCCTCGCTCTGCCAGCAGAAGACACACATACTCCTCTTGTTTTTTCACAATAAGGTCTCGAGTCCTGAGCCGACAGAAGGGAGCAAGCTTTCAGGATTTCACTCTGAAAGTAGGAGGTTTTCTCAGACAATCAAAATAAACAAGCCCAAGCTGTCTTTGTTTGCTCTGGAGCGCTCATCTTATTCCCTTTCTAGAAACTTCCATCTGGTTTCCAGAGTTGGTCGACCCCCAAACTCATGGAGCTGCTGTTTCACTGAGCCCCGTGGCAGAAACTCAGCCAAGAAACCCTCACCTCCTCTAATATTCTGTCTGAATGACAACGCTCATGTGGGTCTCCCTGAGGACATGGATTCAGTTCTGCAGACTAACTCTGTGACTGCTACCTAACTGAAACTAAATATGTCGGTTCTTATTCCACAAACAGTAAGAATGACCAGAAACAGCACTTAAAAAAGAAGGACTAGAAGAATCAACTTAAATACAGAAATCAGTTCTAAATATATGTATATCAAAAAGGTTAACACCACAATACATTAAAGAGATAGTTCACCCAAATATGAAAAATTCTCATTAATTACTCACCCACAAGTGATTTCATTCTTCTGTTGAACACAAAAGAACATATCTTGAAGAATGCTGAAAAACTATATCCATTGACCTCCATAGGAAAAATGGATACTATGGATGTCAATGATTACAGGTTTTCAGCATTCTTCAAAATATCTTCTTTTGTGCTTAACACAAAAAAAGGTGAAAAATTGGTAAAGGGTGAGAAAATGGTGACAGCATATTCATTTTTGGATGAACTATCCCTTTATCTACATTACTTAAAGAGATAGTTGACCCAAATGTAAAAATGTACTCACTATTTACTCTGCCTCAAGCGTTACTAAACTTTTTGGAGTTTCTTTCTTCTGTTGAACACTAAAGAAGATATTCTGAAAGATGGGGAAAACCTGTAACCATTGACTTCCAAAGTAGGAAAAACAAATATGGAAGTCAATGACTACAGGTTTCCAACATTTTTCAAAACATAATCTTTTGTGTTTAGTAGAATAAAGAAACTCATAAAGGTTTGAAACGAGTAAAGGGTGAGTAAAGGATGACAGAATTTCATATGATTTAACTTAATGCAATTCTGTTATTATTAAGGTACTTGAGCTAATAAACTAACAAAGCTTTTCTATTAAGCAAACAAACAGTGCAAATGGCGTTTAAATCTGTATCATATTAAAACCTCTTTATAAATGCTCTATTTTTTTGCCAGCAGAGTTTACATGACTTTGCAAATCACAAAACATTCAGTTGCATTGAGATATTATATATTAGATTACACTGAATTAACATTTAAAACATACATTAACAAATGAACAGTAAAAAAAACTTGATACCAAAGTACATTTCCAATAACATTTTATATAAAAAACCATATATTTACCACTTTAAAAAAAAAGATAGTGTAAAACTAAAGGCTGGAGTAATGCTGAAAATGTTGTCATCAGAGAAATAACACTTACTTTAAATAGTAATCAGGGTTTCTGCAGGTTTCTTTAAGTCAAATTTAAGACTTTTTAAGACCATTATGAATGAAATTTTAGACTTACACAGGGCTAAACACTAAGGATTTTTTCTAATCGCCCAGTTACTTCAGTAAATAGTTTTTGTATAAATGGAAGATCATGTAAAGGGATGTGTTGCTTTAGTTTTCTTTCCCTGCTTAGGGAATTTAATTAAGAGAATTAGCTGTAAACATGTCTAACAGCTGTTGTGATTTGTATCTCTGCAATAAAAACAAATATATATAGTTTTGAGATGGATTATTGGTGATTGGGTAGCTTTACTTGGCTATAGGAAAATTAAGACCTGTTTAACATGATTTAAGACCTACAACAACATATTTAAGTGAATTTAAGACATTAAAATTTTGTTTTTGAAATGTAAGATATTTTAAGACTTTAAGACCTCGCAGACATTCTGGTAATATTAAACTATTTAAATAAATTTAATAACATTAATAAAACTAATATTTTATTTCATTCAAATAAATACAGCATTATAAGGAGCTGAAATGACTCAAAACAAATATTTCCCAAACTCCAGAGCTAATGAAGACTTGTTCTGCATGGAAGCTCTCTATTGGAGGAATCAGCAGGAACGTAATTAAACTGCCGGAGGAGGCAAACCTGGAGGAATTACTGCATGGCTGACAGAACAATCAGCAAACACAAGAGGGGGAGAGAGAGCAGCCGCTGTTATTTTAGGAAGGACCTCCCAGCAGCCGGCCCGGCAGACAGACGCTTTTGCTTTAAGGAGCGGATTGAGAAAGGGGGGCGCTCAGTGTAATTACAGGGAAGAGTTGGCGTCACTGCTTTACAAACACCTTGATGACAACAGGAAGAAACCCCTGCAAAAGCTGACAATGGCCAGGTAGACTGATATCTCCCTGATATCAGTAGCTCAATCATTGATTTCTCTTTACAACTGCCCTTTATCTTCATTTCTCAGCAATTTCCTCTTTTCTTATCAGATGGGAATACCTCTTTCTCTTTGCTCCGGGGTCTGTTACAATTCTCTGTTTGACCTTCTCTATGACTAAGCCGGGTTAGAAAATAAATATTTCATTCCACAGTTTAGTACTTTATTTGTTTATCTTCCTCCTTGGCTCCTGACTCTTCCGTACTGTATAATGGTGCTGGATAGTGGCTTTTATTTTTAAGCTTTCAAAAAGCTCATAAGTTCATCACAAAACTAACCCATATGTATCTCTTATGAAGCAGCACCATGTATTTTTGTAGCAGAAATTTCTAATTTTTGTAATTATAAACTCTAATCACTGATTTTTGGTGGCGGCCAAATGCCTATTATGTACAACTGACTTATAAAACACATGACAGGTAGACACATGTACGTGAAATTGTAAGAATAATATACTGTAAAAGGTTATACAGTAATGCCATGCCAACTACAATGTTAACAGTTTTTTGTAAATTACACAGTATATAACTGTAATATAAACTGATCTTTACTGTAGGACAGTTATGCGGTATGTTACTGTATTTTAAAGTTGCATTTTGAAAATGAATATTTTACAGTAAAGATATACAACAGTGTAAATACTTATACAGCAAGATAAATGGTGCTGTACATGTAAATGGAGTATTTTTGCTGTAATTAATTTATAGTAGGTTACTGGCGAACTGCTGGCAGTACATTAAGGCTGGTTTATACTTCTGCGTTGAGTGATCGGCATGACCCACAGTGCATGCCTTGTGCGTAGCCGTACATTTACTTTTGCGTGCTGTTTGTGTTCCTCTGCAATAACACTTCCGAAACGCTAGCTGGCAGTAGGTTATGTTCCTCTGTGTCGAGTGTTTGTTTAGTTTTTTTTAATGCTACCTTAATGTACAAGTAGCTAAAACTCGCTCATTCAGAAGCAGGAACTGGCAGATGTGCACCAACTTTAATCATAAGGTAAACACAAAACAAAAGTATCCCTGTGGAGCTCCTTCACGGCAATCTACACTTGCAAACCCTCGCTTCATCGGGCTCGTGGCTCTCGGCACCGCCCACACTCATCACAGCTACCAAGCAGACCTATCACAGAGATTGCGCTACGTGTCGTTGCGACATGTAGTTACATTTTTTGCCACAGCAAGGGGTCTGTGACAGTACAAAGGCTGCGCTGGACCATACACATGGGCTTGATGCAGAAGTATAAATCAGCCTTTACTGTTGATTCTACAGGAAATTGAAAGAAAGCTTAGTTTTCTTTTTTTCCACTGTGGTTAACAATGTGTGGTAAGTAGTTCTCGCGAGACTCTTCTATTCTCTGAGCTTCTATGAATGTGTATTATGTAATATGTCGTATACTTCGTGTGTAATGTGCATTCATTCACTGTCAGTGATTGGAGTTTATAATTTTAAAAACACATTAATCCATTTTATAAGACATGTGACACCATTTTACAGCATGGAAAAGTCATATACTGTACTGTACTGTATATTTCAGATTTATTATTACTAAATTGGTTCCTCGTATATTTCAGTGTTTCATATTTTTTCATCTCATGAGGATATTAAATTCCTACCCAGATTTAAACATCCATGATTACACAAACATTTAGGGTTAAGATCTTTTTATTTTTTAAACAAATAAACAATTTAATTCAGCAAGAATGCATTAAATGAATCAAAACTGACAGAAAAAAACTTCTATCTCAAACAAGTCCTGTACTTTTTAACCTTCTATTTATGACAATCCTGAAAAAAAGCAGCACAACTACTTTCAGCATTTATAACAAAAATAAATATTTCTGGAGCAGCAAATCATCAAAATGACTTCTGAAGGATTGTGCACTGAAGAGTGAAGAATAATGATGCTAAAAATTCAGCTTCGCAGAATTGACATTTTAAAATATAGTAATAGCAAAGTTAATTTAAAAAAAAAAACTATATTTTTGTTTCATTCATTCATTCTCTACCAAAAGTAGATCCTCTCAAATGACCAGATTAGAGACGAAACATAAATCTGGGTGCAAGAAAGTTTATTTTGACAGTCTTGATGAAATATATGCCATCTCTGGAGTCAAAGCAAACATTAGCTTCTGGTGCTGCTTCCTGCTGCAGGATCACGGCATGTTTGTTTGGACTCAACTGGCGTCTGACAGTGGCACTGTCACTAAAATCTGGCACTGCTTTTCAAGCGAGTTCCCAAATGTTGCTTGTAGGGATGTCAGTTTCTACAAAATCCCATGATCGATGATCATTTAAATTAACGATCAATCAATCGATTAATCGTTAATCCTTATAAACCATATGTTTATAAAATACATACGAATAGGCTACTGAAGAATGAGCCGAATATGCAATGCATTATGGTTCTTGCTTAATCGTCACAACGAAATAATCTAAGCATTCATTTTATAGATATAAACTATAAAAATAAAAAATAAGACATTTTAAGTAATCAACATTATATGTAAAAAACCCAAACTAGGCTACAGGCTGAATGCGTCAGAGGTGAACATGCGGCACACGCTTCTGTTAAAGCTTCAGTGAAGAACAAACCATTTAGGCTATGACAGACCAATGCTATCTCACGGCTAGTGTTGGACAATATAAGAAATTTTCAGATTGCCATATTGTCCCCCTGTGAGATCGCCGACACGATATATGGGCGCGGCAGTGTTAGGTTTCTAATTTGCTCATTTATTTAACCATTTTTAAACGTATTTAATAGGCCTAAACTTTCGGCTGCTTTTTTAAAACTTATTTAATAATCTACTTCATTTGCATTATGTTTTATCTCAGAAAATAATTCAAACCAATGCAAATCACCGCGCTCTTACAGCTAAACTGTGTGGCGCGGGACAGGATTTGATGGTGATTTCGGGTGGTTCGATGGCTCCATGCCGTTATCATGCTGCAAAATTCATATAATATAAATGGATGCAAGCAAATGAAATTATATTTATCTGCGCACGGAAGAAACAAGGATGCATGCATTAAAGTCCTTTCAGACGGGAGGCGGACGGAGGTCTCACCGCCTGCGCGTGTTTCTATGCGTGCGTTTATACATGTTTTGATTTTCAGAGCGCACCGCGGCTTCAGGTCTGATCATCATCACAAAAGTAGTCATTAACAGTGTCACCTCTGTATTTGCTAAAATCTAACACAATGTTGCGCTTGGGATATGCGTTTATTGTTTGTCAGAGTTTTGTTTAGACTGTTGCCGACGCGCCGCAGCTCTGGCTCTAATATTAGAACTGAGCTCAGTAAAATGTTGTTTGATAAGTTATTAATAATCTGTTCAATAATTCGTTAAAGCCAAAACGAATGGTAATTTAATATAGACTATAAAAAATATATAATAGAAAAATTATATATATATATATATATATATATATATATATATATATATATATATATATATATATATATATATATATATATATATATATATATATATATATATATATATATAGGCTTAACATATTTTTTAATTAAATAATTGGGCTATTTTCTGAAATATGTGCATGTCTGTTTTTATCATTCCATCGAATTAATTCGATTGCAGCACCTGTTCATCCAGAACAGATCAGCTGGTTTCAGTTCTTTTTATTTTTTTTCTGTAGTTTCATTTTTACAAATAACTTTATTTCATATATTAATTAAATTTAGTTTGCAAATTAATCTGCTATGAGATGGGGCTGTGTATGGCAGTGCCCTCACGTGCAGCGCGCGTCTGCTGCTGCGAGAGAGAGAGAAAGAGCGCAATGCAAATATTAAATTTTTCACATGCTGATGTGTGTGAAATTGCGAATACATGTCTATAATCGCCTTGCAATTAAAAAAATTATTGTATTTTTCCCTTTAGGAAGGAAACTCTATTTAAATTCAAGCTAAATATGCGTGGTGCTGAAGTCCAAAAGTGCCGGTCAAGTGATGTTGATGTGAACAGCTGAAGCTGTTAAATTATCTGTAGTTCGTTTATTATTAATGGTGATGATTAAAATAATAATGCTGTTCATTTTATATAATAATGTAATTAAAACATGTAATACATCATCCAAAACAAGCTATATCGTCTTTAAAGTCGTCATGAGTCTCAGCTCTCTGCGATATATTTGCCTATATCCTCAATACACAATATCCATTTAAATCAAGTAATTTTGTTAAGCAGGACAGGCTTAACAAAATTCGCAGCACTAAACATGTTCCCAGACTGAGATTGATTGATGACGAGAGAGCAGAAACCTGTAAGAACGGAGATGTTCACCGCATGTCTGGCCGTGATGAGCGATTTTTAAAATGAAAGCATATTTGTTACAGTCTGTCAAGATTGCTAAAACATCTTAATATTTCAGAGAAAATAGTTAAAGTTTGCATAACCAATGATCTCATCCACGCGTGATCTACCCATACTTAAATATCATGCGACCTATTTTTTGATTACCTGACCCGCAGATTAACGGCAGCACCTGTAAATATAACCGAGATCCCCGCGGGTCTTATGCATCGCCCAATATGCAGTCAAGAGACTGACTCCATGGTCATGTAAACTTTACACACTTGATTATGTAATGTGTAAAGTCGTGAATAAGTGTCTCGCAGCGCAAAGCATGTCTTATCCTTTATATGTCCATGTTTAATCGGTCATCGATAAGGTCGATCGATTAAAGGCTTATCGACAATTAATCGATGATCGAGTAATCGTTAACATCCCGCTTGTGCTATAAAATGCATGTCAGATATGCAATGTATTATCGACATCAATAAAGTTATGGATGAAAGGTCAGCAGCACCAGAGATGATATGTTTAACTGTTTGTCTGAGTTAAAAACAACAATGGTCCTAAAGCTGCACGATTCTGGATACATTTGACTAGGGCTGCACGATATTGGAAAAATCTGACATTGCGATATTTTGTTTAGCCACGATATATATTACGATTTGAATATAATTTCAGCAGATGATTTGAATAGCTCTATTTACAAATTAATTTAGATCGACTGGGATTATCATGTTTTTTTCTATGCAGTGCATCTGCATAAATTAAAAGCAAAAATAAATAAATAAAACAATGCTTTATGGTTTTCTGAATCGAACAGTATTCAAGTACAGAAATTTAACAATCAAACATAAAATAAGATGGTCAGTGTATAAATAATTAAAAAAAATAACAAAATGTATTAATATTTTCATCTTTTACTTTTTATTAAAACATATAATCCTGCGATGGGACTATTGTGGATGCACACAGTGCAATATGGATGCTCAGACGATATATTGTTCAGCCCTACATTTGACAATCATGATTTTTTTATTTTATTTTTTTTGGGTTCTCCCACAATTTAAAAAAGGAGGAAATTAAATAATTGTAAAAGTAATATTTTGTATACTTATATTACGTTGTTTCATGAATGCTTCAGTGACTCATTTAACAACTGGATGACTTTTTTTAATAATCTTTTGAATGAATAACCCAATGATTCACTAATAAAGACCACTTGTTTCATTACATGATGAACATTTTTGAACGGATCTCTTGAGCAAGTGATTCAATGACTCTCAAAATTAATTGCTTCATCTGGGATTTTAAACAAATCTTTTGAATCTAGTCTTATGAATGAAATATTCTAGATTTGTGGCAAATAGATCACTCTAGAAAAGGATTCTGAATAATTTGTATGAGATTTTAAAAAATGTATTGGCTTTTATCTCTTGAAATGATTTTGAGCTTTTTTAATTTTAAAGAGCAGATAGGGCTCTAGGCTATGAACTTAGAATCAATTTAAGAGAGAATAGCAATGCATTTTGAAAATCTAAGATTCAATTTTACAGCTCTAGAAGATTTAATGATTTGTTCAAAAAGACTGAATGCTGATGAATCAACATTTTTGAACAAATCTTGCAAATAGATAATTCAATGACTCACTCAAAGACATTTCAATATCAACAAAATCAGTGATTTTAAAACAAATCGCTTGAACAGATGATTCACTCAAAGATTTCACTTGTTTTAATACTGGATGATTAATACTGGATCGGAATTTCTGAAATCTCTCAAACAAACTAACAGATAATAATAAAATCTGTATTTAAACGAATAATTTGACTGGATGACTCAATGACTCACTCATGAAGACCTTTTAATTAATCTCATGAACAAATGACTTCATTCTTCTGATTACTACATTTGACTACAACTAATATAGAGATTGCAATCATTCATTTTCCTTCGGGTTAGTCTCTTATTTATAAGGGGTTGCCACAACAGAATGAACCGCCAAATATTCAAGCATGTGTTTTACACATTGGATCCCCTTCCAGCCACAACCTAGTACTGGGAAACACTCACACATCCTTACATTCACACACTACGGCCAATTTTGTTTACCCAATTCACTTATAACGCACGTCTTAGGACTGTAGGGAAAACCAAAGCCACCGGAGAAAACCCACGTGAACGTGGAGAAAACATGCAAACTCCACACAGAATTGCCAACCAGCCCAGCTGGGGCTTGTATGAGATTGCAATCTTTTAACAGTAAACTGTGCATCTCCATATGGATTCCACTGAATTTTATTGTATAGACATTCCCCCTGAAAACATCTTTCTCTTTTGTTCTGAACAATCAAATTAAACCAGTTTAGATTCACATGACTGGGTTATTAGTCTCATTGAAATAAAACTTTGTGTGCCTTATTGCTTTATTTTGTGCTAAAGTTCTGAAACTTGCAACTAAACGACAGTTGTTTGGATCCAAAAAAGTAGCCTTCTAATGTTTGTTTGTGTCTTTTAAACATAAAAAAACATCCCCGCTCATCCCTACAGACAAGCAGCTATGACAGATGTGATAGAATGTACTTTTGCTAATTCCGCCACACAACTATGCAATGACGTTGATGAAGGATTTTCAAAAGCAAATGTCAATTATTGCTCTTTGTTGTGCCACTTTAAAGACATTTGTTTTATGTTTGCTGCTTTCTGTTGTAACAACTGGCATGAATAACGTCGACCCAAGAGGTCTTCAGTAGAATTGCATAAGATGCCTGTTTGCAATATAATGCATGTTATTAAAAACTCTGTACTGGATAAAAGTACAAAGATTCGAATTACACAAGAGAAGAAAAAAACATTGCGCAAAACAAGTGGGTATTAACTTCAAGAGTATGTCTTCACATTGCATGCATTATTAACATTTGCATTAATGTGGGTTAACTGCAGACAGATTTATGGATGAATTTGATTAGATGAAGGAACTGAGATCCTTTTCAAAATTCCACAACATTTACCCAAAGGCACAAAACATGCATATGTATGTGTACGCAAGACTTTGCACATGCATATGAGAATCTGTCAGAACACAATTCATTATGTGCTTTAGTGTGAATCAACATTAACACTCTTCATTCCAATAGTTTTCTTTCTTCGTCACGGAGGAGCAACAGTTTAGTTAATACAACAGCCCGCATTCTACTGTTGACATGTTTATAGCTTCTACTTGAATAACAACACATCTGGTTTAATAGCACAGACATTTGAAGGTAATGCTTAAGCTCCCAAGTGTACTTTTTACACCACATAAGCATACACAACTGTATGTCTGCTTGAGGACTGATCTGTGTGGAATACATTTCTGGCCATCCAGGCTGTCATCATTCAGACTACTCGCACTCATTTAGTTCCAGACTTGTGCAGCTTTCTTTATTTGGAACATTAAATGCAAAACGTGAATGAACAAAGATGTTTTGGACAAAAAATAACAGGCTCATGAAAAACAAATGCCTCTGAAATGCCCAAGATATTGTGGTTTGCTCTGACTGCAGCAACTTGCTATTACACAATTACACATATTGAAGCCATTTGAAAATCAAATGCTTGATGAGTGTTGTAAAACTGTTGATGCTTTATTGTACCTACATTAAGTCGAAAGTGCTAAAGAAAAGGATGCAATGAAAATACAATTGCTGAACAGACTCGTATCTGAGCTCTTCACTCCAGGTGAACCAGGTAAGCTACTAAGGTAAGCTACTAAGCAAGTTTACCACACCAGAAAAGCCACAAATTTGCTCATTATATATATTAGGTTTTGGGTTCACATTTTCTGTACGGTTTGGTAAACATGTTAAAACATTTTCAGCCAAAAACGGGACACTTTTTATGCATTTTGCTTGTTTATTTACACAACAAAAGTGTTTTTGTGACTGAAAATGCATAAATGGAATTTATTGAAAACGCTGCCACAGTCGTGTCTGAAAATTATTGTCTTTGCAAATAGTGACATCATGCACATTTATAGTATGTGTTTAGGGAGGTGTAGATTAGGGCTGTATGATATTGGAAAAATCTAACATTGTGATATTTTGTTATTCTGCGATATATATTGCAATATGAATGCAATTTCTCTAGATGAATATCTTTGTCTAGATTAATTGTAATGATTCTGTAGGGGATTGCATCTGCATAAAATCTAATAAACAATCTATAAATACAATAATGAAAAAAATACAATAGAAATAAACAGTGTTTTCCACGTCTAACAGTATTCAGGAACATTATTATCATAATAATTATAATAATTCAGTAAACTTATTTGTTATTAAAGTTACAAACAGTGCATTTTTTGAATGCTTTTAAAATCATCATACAGTCATAGGCCTCAAAAACACATGTGAATGATACATTATAATACAAACTCAACATATTCTGCGATGTGACTACTGCGAGTGATCATATTGCGTTATTGATGCTGAAACAATATATTGTGCAGCCCTAGTGTAGATTAAAGCAAGCACAAACAAATACCCAAGAGTGGCAGTGTTACTCAAGTGTTTGTCAATGCTTTTTCAGCAAAGTGTGCATTTACTACACAGTGGAGACGCATCTTGTACACATGGCAAATTCTACATCAGCACCAAGCCACTGCTGTCACTTCTCTACAGGTACTTTTTACTTATAAAGTGACAGCGCCAAATACTGGCCTGACATACACAATACAACATTTTGGCCTTTTCAAGAATGAGTAAATGCAGATTATTTTCAAAACACGTTATGTAAATGTGAAATTTTACACAAACTTTTTAAAAATACTTTTCCATTTTTGGCTACACTGTTGTTGTGTAAACATAGCCATTCGAAAGTCATGGCATGTGTCTTAGACTACTCTGCAAACGTTTAAAAGAAATTCGACCATTAGTCTACACAACAGCAACATTTTCAGTGTCCTGAAACAAACTTTAGGGATAATGGGCTGCAGAGTGGAAAAATATCAAATCTTAGCCAATGCCTGGTAATGCTGTATCAATTACACAACCAGCATAGATCAATTAAGAGTTACACATTTCAGATATTTTTAAATCTACCAGAGTGTCTTGTTTATGTCTATACTCAGAGCTCTGAAAAAGACTTCATCCACATGCTTACTATTCTTGATTTTGTGTATTCGGTGACTCTGTTTATGTTTGTTTATCCCACCACATGTAGGTGTGGCATATGCATTACACGCTTTAATCCAGTTTTCCTGTTTCCTTTTGAAACGATACATGTATGGATGCAAAACTTTTACAATCCACCAAAGAAAAAAAAAAAACTGTTGCCTAAATATCTTCTTTCATGTTCTACTGAAAAAAGTCACACCGGTTTGGAATGACATAACATTCTCTTTTTGGGTGAACAATCCCTTAAAGCCATGTCACTAGACTCAAGAAATCAAGGCTGAGTCACAATGCAGGTATGCATGCTTTGAAATTTCCCCTGTGAAACAAAATTCCAGACTGGCAAGGCTTCAAAGATTCAACGGTTATTACATACAACCAAACACCCCCAAGCAGTTAAAGACAACTGGTGGAAAGATTCAAGATTAATGCAAACAAATAACATGGCGTGATCCAGAAGAATTAGCTACGCAAATGTTTATGGTAAGTGCGGTTTCTCATCAAGAAGAAATTAGGGAAATACTATTGTCTAGAATTTCACTTTAACTGGATTACGACTCCTCCTGTGATGGCAGAGATGTTTAATTGGTTTTCTAAGAAGGCTGGTGAAAAGGCACAGGTGCATGCCAGCATTTAACCTTTCGCTCTGATGAACAGCAACCTTGGACAAAAGACAGAGCGTGGGAGAAATGCCCAAGTTCTGCTGGTTAAATACAAGAGGAATTTGAGGTCTTGCACACCTAACAAAAATAAGGCTGCACAATATATTGTTTTAAGCACTGACATTAAAATGTGCGCATCTTCAAAGGTCACATTGCAGGATGTTCAATGTCAAGTCGATTATTGTTGACCAGGCACCACATTTCAAAATACATGCCATTTGTTGAGTCCTTGCATTTATGAGTGCGCGAACGTTTATCATTTGCATGTCTTAAAGGCCTGTAATTTAATTATTTCAAGTCAGTTTAAATCATTAGCAAAAAGCAATTTTGTAGATTAGTTTTATTTAATCATTTATACAAAGTGTTATTTTACATTTAATGACTCAATTTCTGTACCTTAAAACTGTTAAGACTCTCCAGAAAACCATAAAGCAGTGTTTATTTCAACACCGGCTCACTGGAAATATGTGCTTGAGCCTACATTTTTTATGAAACCGCAAAAACTTATTGCACAACACCAAACAAAAACCACAAAACAACTTAACCGTGTTTATAATTTGTAAATTGTAATCGAATGCATTTACCTTAACTTTTTTTATTTGTGGTCAGTTTGCTTGTTAGCTCACCTTGTATGGTATTGTAATTGTAATACAGATCACTCAGCTTTGAATCTGCTGAAGCACAGTTTCCCAAAAGAAATACAATTCATTGTAAGATCAAAGTAAAACTATGTGCCATCTTTGAAACTCCTCTCGGGCAGTATGCTCGGACATTCTGTCTTAATGGGGAAATGTCAAACTCTCCAAAACTGTTTGCCAAGCTTACGATTACATTAGATTAGAGATGTGAGCCTACACTGGTCTCACCGTTCGGTTCGGTTACGATTATCACGCCATCAATTCAGTTCAATTCGATACCTCAGTGCATCACGGTGCACTGACAATGCTTTCCATACACAATTTTATATTTTACTTCACAGAAGCTGTTCACCGATGAGTGACACTGATAAACTGCAGCGGCACAGTGTTGCCGAATTGGGCGGTTTTGAATTTTATTGTGTAGGTAAAAAAAATGACAGGCGGGTAGAGAAAATTTGAGCGGTTTTTAAACAGCGCGCTCCCCAGCCGCTTATGAAAACCTCCAGATTTATGGCTGATTGTTTTTGCATTTCAGCGGGTTTTGGATAGTTTTTGGGCTGAAATCAGTCATCAGTCAATCTGGCAACACTGCAGCGGCGATCACAGCTGATCCATGATAGACGTGGTGGAGAAAAGTTGTGCGCTCGTGTTTGTATCCAGAAGTATCGCTGCAACAGCCGAGAGGACAGAGGAAAAGTCACGCCAGCCGGTCAAATGGGCCACAGTGTGTGAGAGAGAGAAATGGAGTTTACTTTTATTCTTTCAATCACAGTGAAATAGGGGCTTTTGCTGTAAGTTTCAGAGAAAGATTGTCCAGCAAACACACACACAGTGAAATTGTGCACAGCTTCTGTGTTTTTAAGTAGTTGAGGCATTGTAAATACTCGCGCTCGCCTCCCTCGCCATAATAAGCTACCGCTACAAAACGCATATAAGATAAATGATTTCAGTACATAATAACCGGTTATGATTATTACTGAACTGATACCGAATTGTCTGCGTCTGCATCGCGGTGCACCAAAGAAACAATTAATTTTGACACCCCTACATTACATAATTGGAATTACCAATAAAATTAAACAACAACCATATCACAAGATTAGTTTCTAAGCTTTCAAATCAAACAAAATCGGCCTTTTTTCAGGTTGCCCGAGCTAATGCGCATGTGCACTCGAAACAAACTAGATCACGACCCCAACCTCATTTATGTTCGTTCTACACATTATCATTCTCTGGATAATGATCGTCTGATCACACTGCTCTTCTGAAGTAATTCACAACTTGGTCTTGATGGCGAGTCTCCTCCAGAAATGACAGAAAATCTCACCCGGAGAAACGTCACTCTATAGTGATCGATTCACCATATTGACCGTAACACTTTTCCCCATTCAAAACTATATGAGTGACATGTCTCGTGTATTCTATAGTCTTTGTCTGTATGGCAAGCCCCGCCTTCACATGGACAAGAAGGACGTAGATCTTATTCAAAACATACCTTAACTAACACATTTCATTTGCGCAAAAATTTAGACAGCGTGCTCTAGTGGACTTGTCATCTAAAACGTACAACAAAATATACCTAGAGCAACATATTTTAAGTTTCGCAAAAAATGTAGGTTGAAGCACATATTTCCAATGAGCCTGGGCTGGTGTATTTTATTTGCATCTTTGTTGTAATGGATTTATCTATGCTTGGAATTGGCTTGCTTTCTAAAATAATGAATTCTTTCCATTCATCTGGTGAAGTTGTATTCATTTCATAAGATATCACAAAATAACAAAATACTGAAGTATATAAAAGATAAGACATGGCATTTTTATGTGACAGTAATGTGCTAAATGAAAGTTGACAAAGAGGAAAGTAAGCAAATCTATTTCGGTAACATCGTAAAGTAGATTTCCTCTGAAAATGACACCAAAAACCAACCAGCATGGCAAAAATAGAGGCAATTGGCTGTAACAGTAATGGAAAACCATTGCTTCCACCAGCTTGTCTCCGTGTGACCTTTGACTCCTATTTGGCATGTGGCTAACTTGAGCTCCTTTACCCTGTTACAGCTGTCTGATTGTGCTTCACACTCACTGATATATGCTCATCTGCACTAGTCAAGATCACAGCGTTACGTACTATGGCTTGTTACCTCCTTCCACAACTAACAAAACATCTTGATTTGGTACAAAGGCTGTGTTTTCAATAATAAATCAAGATCTTGACGATGATGCCACTTGAAAACAGTCATGGCAATATTTCAACACCACATACCAAGCCAAAGGTATTGCACAAAACCCTGAAGGGAGGCGTCAGAGCGTGGGAGAAGAAAAGCCAAGACCCTTACACACCATGGAGGACTCATGCTGTTCCTGTTAACTAAAAGAGGGAAGTAGATCTCATTTCCATGAAGATATGCCTCATCAAGAAAACAGAAATGTTACCCTAGGTTATACAATGTCTTTCAGTGGGATGTTGGACTCAGCAAGAGCTGGTGTAACCCAAGGCTCGATTCATAAAGCAATGAATCAAAAAGATCAGAGGTTATTTGTTCTCTTGTGGCTGTTAAGACATGTCGCTTTAGGAGGGGCTTTAACGTAACAGCTAATCTACAGTGATAAAAAGCATGTTGAACTATGCAAACTAATTCCGGCTATACAGTGGATGAATTACGAGAAATAAAGTACTCTTGATTTATCTTCAGGGTTAAAATTAACACACACCAAGTGCCTAATGCAAAAAAAAAATGGCTCTGGTTAGTAAATAAAATTACTAGGCAATTTATTTATTTGATTAATATACATATAAATTATTAAGTTCCTCATGGATCATAATCAGATTTAGGTTTGTACAATATTAACAGAAATCATAATGAGTGATTCACTAAATAGTGCATTGAAATGATTTGTTCAAAAGGACTGATTCACTTGGGTTCTACCCTTGAATTCGTGATATTATGTAATTGCTATATATATAAATAAATATAAAAAAACATACCATACATAGATATTTTTTTTACATTACTTGCATAATTAAATACTTGAATTTGAATAATTTAAATACTTCAATATATTGACAAAGTACTATTGCACATCATTAAAACAATACCTTCATTACAAATCTCTGTCTATAATAAACTGTAGGGCTGCACAATACTAGAAAATCTAACATTGAGTTTTTTTTTTTTTTATTCTGCGATATATATTGCGATAGGAATACAATTTCACTAGATTTGTTAAATAACTATTTGGAAAAAAATTATCATTGTAGATTGATTGGGATGATTCTTTAGGGAGTGAATCTGCACAGAATATAAAAAAATCTATAAGCATAGATAAAGTCAATAATGAAAAAGATATATATTAAATAAACAGTATTTTATTATTTTCAGCGGAGTTGATCTGTATTCTGGTATACAGTAATTGAATAATCAAATGTAAAATAATACTGCATGCATAGTCTTCATTTTATAAACAATTCAATAAAACTTTTTTCAAAGTTACAAACAGTACAGTTTATTAGGCCTCAATGCTTTTAAAATTCTCACAGTCACAGGCGTCAAAAAACTTTTAAAAAATGATCAATTATAATCCAGACTCAACATTGCGTATAGTTGCGATGTCTATTGCGAATGATCACAATGCGATATCAATGCTGAAACGATATATTGCGCAGCCCTAATATACTGCCTGCATTAAAGTGATAGTTCACCCAAAACTGAAAATTATGTCATCAATTATGTCCTTCAATTTTCACAAAACTGTTTGAGTTTCTTTTTTCTGTTGAACAAAAAAGTAGCTATTTTGAAAAAGAAATCACTTGAGGCTGAGTAAATTTTCATTTTTGGATGAACTACCCCTTTATTGCCTGCATAAAATATATAGGTCAGTGATATAGGACAAAATTAATTGTCTTTACAAAAGTAGATTTTCATATATAAAATTGATATACATTTATTAAAAGATAATTTAAGCAAACATTTATGGTAACAGTTCCTCTAAACCTGTGTAATAGTCTCATCTCAAACCAGAGACTGAGGAAAACATTACCATGTTGGTTCATATATCGTATGCTGCTGAGGTACAATAAAAGCAATCTTCAGCAATCAAATTGATGATATGCAGTTTGCTTTTGAAAATGTATGAATCATTCCATTCATGCAGCTTTTTTTGGATGCAATTTGTGCTTTTTGCAATCAAGAGTTTACAAAATTGCAACAAAGTTGCTTCACACACATGAAGAAACAGCCCGAGCTGTGCTTGGAAGTTCAAGAACTTTTTTCTCTTTAAACTGTTTTATCACCATCACTGCACAAATGTGCTCAAATCAACAGATTTGAACAGTTCAAAGCTTTGCATAATAATGTCTGCCTCTTTCTTTGTGAGTAAAGGAGGCCTCTTCGTTCTCAGCAGCATCCAAAGGGTCAACATCTGCCTTTTTCAGGCTTAAATGAAGACATCAGCTTGTAGCCAAAGGGCTGCCAGAAATGTCCTGCCTGTTGCTGACACACTGGAACATGATAATGTGAACCGACCTTGGCTTTATATGAAACAAGTTATCACAGGCCCTGTTTCTACCATGTATTGACATTTGTTTTCAGTGACTCGATCACAAGTGGTCAGCCATGATCTTTTTTGTTTGGATTTCAGAGACCCATCCAAGACTGATATTTCATCACACTATACATCAATTTCAGATGAGCATTCAGGGTGCCGGTGTCTGTGTGACCTACGCATTTTATTGAATGAACAAACCAACATTATGATTTTGATTATAGCTGGTGTTATTGTATGCAACACAGCAAAATATGAATACCTTGTTTTGATGTGCTTTCTCACAACACGTCCTATAACAATCACATGTTCGGTCAATAAACTGAGGTCTTGCCCAGAAACACGGGTATTTCCAAAACTGCCTTTTTTTCTGCAAAGTTTGGCCATTCGTCCACACAAAAATGCAGAATCCGGTAACTAAAACCAAAACTTTCTAAAAACTCTGATCACAAAAAACAGAGTTTTTACCTCATGATGTCAGTGTGTGTGATGTTTTGTGCGCATCCTTTCAAATTGGCCAACACAGCTTTATTCAAAAGCTTTTATCACCACCTCTTGATTCGGCATGCCCTTGGCACAGTGCATTGTTGCATTTTTTTGTGGACAGTTTTGTTTCGTTTTTTGACGAAGCTGGGAAAAAACTCAATTTATAACAATACAAATGTACATGGCCTGAGAGTAGCAAAGACAATAGAATACACAAAACATGTCACTCGAATAGTTATGAATGGGGAAAAGGGTAACAGTCAATATGGCGAATGAAGCCCCGCCTACTAGTACAGGAGTCAATCATCGATCACTATAGACTGACGTTTCTCAGGGGGAGAAGCTTGGACCAGAAGTGTGCTTTTATGACATTGAATCATCAAACACTTGCTTCACAGACATAAGAAATATATCCACATTGCTTGAAGCTTGAAATTTGTACTTCTAAATGAACGCAAGGTACAGTCTGTCCTGTCAAATGCACATCACACGACAGCAACTACTCAAATGCCCACAAACTTGTAAACAAAGAGTCACTGTCATTTCTGGAGGAGACTCGCCAACAAGACCAAGTTGTGAATTACTTCAGAAGAGCAGTGCGATCTGACGATCATTTTTCAAAGGATGATAATGTGTAACACGGCCATAAATAAGGTTGGTGTTGTGATCTCGTTTCTTTCGAGTGCACATTAGCTCGAGCAACCTGAAAAAAATGCAGATTTTGTTTGATTCGAACATTTAGAAACAAAACTCATGAGATGTTGTTTAATTTTGAATTCGTTTAATTCCGAAAATGTAATGTAATTGTAAGCTTGGCAAACAGTTTTTGAGAATTTGATTGTTTCCCCATTCGGAAAGAATGCCCAAGCATACTGCCCAAGATGGCCGCCGAGTGAAATTACTTGTCTTAAAGGGTCTTTGAGAGTAGTCTTTTGTGGCTGTCTGAACTAATTGATTATATGACAATATAAAAGCAAGCTGAACAAATGATTTTTCCACAGCTTCAACTTGAGACCATGTTTATAACTGTATTTAAGGTTGTCAACTTGATCAAAATTTTCCCAGAGATGGATTGGGGCTGGAAGGGCATCCCCTGCGTAAAAATGTGCTGAATAAGTTGCCGGTTCATTCCGCTGTGGCGACCCCGGATTAATAAAGGGACTAAGCTAAAAAGAAAATGAATGAATGAACTTGATCAAAATGACAAAGATGATGACAATTTCCATTTTTGAGTGAATGAACCCTTTAAATGAGATCTGCTAAACAACACCACACAATGCTAAATAATAATTCAAATAACAATAATAATAATGGGGCGACACAGTGGCTCAGTGGTTAGCACTTTCACCTCACAGCAAGAAAGTCACTGGTTCGAGTCCCGGCTGAGTCAGTTGGCATTTCTTTTTGAAGTTTGCATGTTCTCCCCATGTTTGCGTGGGTTTCCTCTGGGTGCTCCGGTTTTCCCCACAATTCAAAGACATGGTGAATTGAATAAACTAAAGGTTAAAGGTACAAGGTGAATTGAATAAACTAAATTGGTCACACCAATTTTAAAGCCACTGTAATTCGATATTTATAATTCACAAGTCAGGTGATTTCTTGGTTCCTTTACCATAAAGCCTACACAACGGGTGTGGTCTGTCATTCATATTGACACCATGAATGTTTTAAACATCCATTGTGCCATAATGCTTCCTGAGAAAGGCTGTTCAAGTCTGTGCGGCATGTGGGTAAAGTCACATCAACCTTACATCATGACTCAGACTCAGCGGGACATTTTGAAACAGGTTGGACTGGCCACGTTCAATTGGGCAAGTTCATACACCTGGATGACATCCAAACATGTAGCATGCTAAAAATCCAGGACATAAAAGACAGACAAGTTTCCACAAGTGACAAACGACACACTCAAAAGCTAAACAACTTGATGCCACTCAACTTATATACCAGAGCCAACACAACACATCTTGTCTTAAAAAACAATAAATGATTAGCTTAAAGTGCAATCTAACACAATAAAGTTAGCTCAAAAGTTACAGGCTGATAACATTTCAAAGTAAAGAGGAGGGCTGGCATGTGTCCAAGCAGGTCACAGATATCCCAATAGGGAGATGAGCATGAAAGCAGACCGAACTGCTCCTCAGTTGGCAGAAGATACGAGTTGAGATGAATTCATCTTCACCTCTGCATATGCTGCCGATGGGCAGATGCAGAACGCTGAGAAACAGAACGCCACTACAAAGACAACAGGACAGCTTAAGAGAAGAGCTTGAGTTGGAGATTGAAATGATCATATCCACAATCTCTTCTCCACCAAACAGTCACTGCAGGATTTTGATTTGTTACTAATTCCTGCAGCCCGGAAATAGTTGGAGCTCGCCAAATTGTAAAAGAATCTCATATAGCCCACACATTTTCCATACAGACTGGAAAAGTGGTACGTCTGTTATTCAGATTTTCCTGTTTTCACATATTATAAAATTGCTGTTTAAAACATATATATCTAAAATGAAATAAATAAAAATCACCACTGACATTCTTTCCACAAGATATGCATGATATTCCTATCTCATCTGATTTCCATTGAAACTGTAACTGAACAGCAACAAAACAACATGCTCTTATGTAACTTGAGGAAAGATGAGTAAACTTTTTTTTATTATAAAATGTGACTTCTAAAAACCTTTTTAAAGTGATAGTTCACCCAAAACTCACCCTCAAATGGATATTCCTTTATGAGTTTCTTTATTTTGATGAACAAAAAATATATAAGAAAGCTAGGAAAGTAGGAAAAACTAATACCATGAAAGTCAAGGGTAACAGGATTCCAGCTTTCTTTAAAAATTCTTCTTTTGTGAACAGAAGAAAGAAGCTTAAAGGTTTCAAACAAGTGAAAAGTGAGTAAATGATGACAATTTCCATTTTTGGGTGAACAATCCTTTAAATCGGATCCCCTAAACAACACCAAACAAAGCAAAAAACATAATAATAATAATAATAATAATAATAATAATAATGATAATCTTTTGCCAAATCTGTTTTAAAATTTGCCATGGTTGGCATTTTATCTATGCAAATTCCCTGACTGCAGAAACTCAGATGTTCTGATATTAAGAAATCAGCATTGATTCTGACCTAAGATAGCTAGACTTGTGCTTTCAAACTTGAATCAATGCCTATGTAAAAGGATAATAAAAGAAAAATACTACAGCTTTGGAAATCAAATCCAGAGGGTAAGTGTAGCACCTGATTAGGCAGATGCCAGCATCAGACTTCATTGAGTAATATTTCTAATGAATGAATATTTGTCTTCCTCCGTACCCCTAAAGTCTTTGCAGTGTAGCGTGTAGTAAATCCAGGAAGGCAGCTGGAAGTCATCGTTAATTCAACTTTCCATGAATCCCTGAGATACAGGGGAAACTCAAGATGAGAAACACATGTGAGAAGAATGGAGACAGGGCTGCCAGTTGAACTGATAAAACGAGGAGAGGAAAAGTTCAAGCCTGATCCAAACCCCCACGCTGACCACGTCTGTTCAGGATCAGGGGGCTAGAGAGGGCAGAAGGGCTGCTGACGTGACTGAACTGAGGCGGATGAGGGCAATGACAGTGCCACTGCTAATCCTTATGGTATGATCACTAGTGAAAGAATCTGACCTCAGGTCAGAAGTTCAGCACTTATGTGGATGATTTATCACCGGGATGCTGATTTTAACGGCACGAGGAAGGAAAATTAGCCACTTCTCAAATTGCACATTTAATTGCTAGTAGTTTAAGTTTTATCTCCGTAGTAGATCTGGTTGATGACAGAGAAGTAGTAGAACTAGAAATGATGGCAAAGTGTTTCATATGGCAAGAATTTTGAGTAGAAGGCTCGATTGCACTGTGATCTGATTTGAATTACTGTGCAAACAGTTAAATAAATAGATATAAATCTAACTGAATAGATGTAACGGTTTACTAGTAAGGCTACAAATGTATGTAAAATCATCCAGATCTGTTGTTTTGAGGAGATGCCTTAAGTGCACTGTAGCTTGGTTTGGATTCTGGTGTCAGCCAATTAAATAAACTAATATGAATTTAATCAATGCCTGTTTACTGGAAATGTTATTAAAATAAAGTTACAAATGTCACTAAAATGATTCCTCATTTCATGGGTTTTTAGAGATGCCTCAAATTAACTGCAATTTGCTTTTAGTGCCAGAAGACTAAATAAGTAAAATGTAAAGCCAAGCATTAACTTGGAATGTATTAAGTAAACTTAGAAAGGTGAAATAAAACAACATGGACGTTCTTTAGTAAAGACCTTAAAAGCACTGTAATTGATAACAATAACAACAAACTATATGTATAAAATGTAACTATTTAAAGTGTAAAAGTTTAGTGAAACTCCAAAAACCACAACTTGCAATTTCACATCTCTTATAACAATTCAATCAGTATGTTAAGATATAGCCTATAGTGTATTCTATATGAATGTTACTTTATGCATATTTTCTTATCTATTATTCCATCTGAAAGTGAATGAGGCTTGTTAATCTGAAAGTAAGAGTAATTAGATTTCCATCTGTAGAGAGTTTCATGAAGAAACTCCTCAGCCCGTTTAAATGCTAACGTTACAGTATAAAAGGAGTTCACATTCAGGCTCATCCACAAACAAACCCTCAATGAATGAGAGAAAAACACTCCTGAAAAGTCATGCAATGAACCGAATTACAGCACATTTCCACACATCATGTGACAACAAAAACCACAGACTTTTCTCCCTTTTCTCCCCACAGTTTTCAACTTACCTGCTTGAAATCGGCCACAAAAGTGATCAGAGTCCCGTCCCCCTGTTTAAACTCCACGGTGATGGAGTCCTTCTCGCTGTCCGCCTCCAGAAGTTCATCCGTGATCTGTCCATCGGCCAAGCGGACCCTCACCTTCAGCTCAGACGCAGACCCGCGAGCTACCGACAACACCGTGAGCAGACAAACCACAAGAGTTAACCGAACTGAACCCGGCCAAATCCACCTCGCAAACATTCCAGATGATCCTAAAACCCAAAGCGCGAGTTCAGAAGCACAATCCACGGGAATAACAGTCGACTCATTCCACGAGACCCCCTCAAAACATCACAGCGGCTCCACTTTCACAACTTCACCCATATTTTGTGGAAGCTGGATACACCAACGAATTCATAAAGTCTTTTAAAGCAGGTCTAGAGCCTCCTCACGTCTGGTAAATAAACATTGGTGAGAGTGGAGTACGGAGCGTCACGCACGGAGTAATCTGCTGTTTTCACTCGCCTCGCACCTCTCATTGAGGGAACTTTGATTCGGGAGCTCAGGCTGACTCGTGTTCATGCCTCTACTGACGAGCGCCTTCATTCAGCTCTTCACGCTGACTTCTGTCTTAGTTTATGTTTTTCTGCTCTGGAGTTTTTCTTCTCTCTCTCTCTCCTAGTAATGCGGATTCGTCACTTCCTTCATTATCCAAAGTGCAGCAGCCAGCAGTCCAACGGCCTCCCAAAGTTTCGCAGGCAGCGCTCGGAAACTCTTAAAGGCGTAGCGCCCTCTCAAATAATGAATGCAGACCCTGACCGATACTCATGTAGACAGCTCCACATATACTTTTCTAGCAGTAGCTGCACTTTTTTTTTATACATTTGGTGATTGATGTAATATAGATTTTTAAAAGAAATCTGCTTATTGAACAGGATACTAAATTAGAAACGAATAATTGTTTCCCATCTCTTCCCCCATAAACAAAAAAAAAAAAAAAAAAATACAATTATGCACACAAAACATAGCCTGTTCATTTTTTAAAGAAAATAATATATATTTTTTTGTATATTTATTAGTGTTGGGCAAAGTTTAATTGCGATTCGCTTATTATAACTTTTGACTTATTATGTGTTTTATATACAGTATATAGTGCTCAGCATAGTACACCCCATTTTGAAAATGAATATTTTTATCCATTTCTTAGTGAATATGGGTAATATACTGGTGCATTTGAACAAAACAGATTTATTAAACTGATATATTTATTAAAATATTGCCAAAAAAATACAAACTACAACATTTCAACAAAAGTGTATATATGCTTTGTTTCTCTTGATTTTTGATATTTGTGAAAATGTTATTTAATATTTTTCCCCAACATATAAATTTGGGCTACTAATTTTTGAACCATTATCATAAGTTATTTTGTTAGATTAGCTCCAGATTTGGCTTCAGTACTGACTAAACTAATGTATATGCACAAATATAATATTGTAATGCATCCTATAGAAAATATTAATTTAAATGAGAGATTAGTGGGGGATGTACTCGTATATGCTGAACACTGTGTACATGTGTGTGTGTCTGTGTGTGTGTGTATGTGTGTGTATATATGTATATATGTAAATATATACAGTTGAGGTCAGAATTATTAGCCCCCCTGAATTATTAACCCCCTGTTTATTTTTTCCACAATTTATGTTTAACAAAGAGATTTTTTCAACACATTTCTAAACATAATAGTTTTACTAACTCATTTCTAATAACTGATTTATTTTATCTTTGCCATGATGACAGTAAATAATATTTGACTAGATATATTTCAAGACACTTCTATACAGCTTAAAGTGACATTTAAAGGCTTAACTAGGTTAATTAGGTTAACTAGGCAGGTTAGGGTAATTAGGCAAGTTATTGAATAACGATGGTTTGTTCTGTAGACTATCGAAAAAAAAATCTAGCTTAAAGGGGCAAATAATATTAACCTTAAATGGTGTTTAAAGAATTAATAACTGCTTTTATTCTAGCCGAAATAAAACAAATAAGACTTTCTCCAGAAGAGAAAACATTATCAGACATACTGTGAAAATTTCCTTGCTCTGTTAAACATAATTTGGGAAATAATTAAAAAAGAAAAAAACAATTCAAAGGTGGGCTAATAATTCTGACTTCAACTGTATCTTATATCTAAATGTAAATAAACACTTTCTCAAGTGTATGCATTCATGAGTGTATTTATATACGTTTAATAAATATACACAGTACACACACATATGTTAAAACAAACTTTTATTTTGGATGTGATTATTCACAATAAATTTTATATTGATATTTATATTGGTGGGTCACAAAAAATGTAATCAAATTCAAAACCTCATTTATCAACATTAACTTCACCCTTGAGATTTGTTGTTCTCTTGAACACAAAATAAGATGTCTTGAAGAATTATGCAAAGCTGTAATCATTGACATTCACTGGAGGAGAAATAAATACTGTGGAAGTGAATGGTTGCAGGTTTCCACAATTCTTCAATATTTCTTTTTTTGTGTGTTCAACAGAAAAAAAGAAAAACAACTCATTTTAATTAAATAAAATGGGCATAATTAAATTACTTTTAATTAAATAAAATTGGCATAAGGATATTTATGTTATATTATTTTGATTTATGCACAGAATATTTTCTTATTTTCAAACGTTTTTATGTTCAAAGTTTAAAAGGTTTAAAGGTTACTTGTTGTGTGTTTTATATAGGAAAGTTCAATTTGAAATAGAAATCTGAAATAGTTTTTTAAAACATTAAATAGTTCGTTAAAAATGTTTGTTGTGTTCAAAATAATTAATTTGTATTAATATTGCATTTGTACACGAATTATTCCTGTCCCTATAAGTGTCCTGCCACCATTTAATTTCTATATTGTCTGTTTGTGTTTATTAGTGATAATTTGCAGCATTAAAAAGACAAAATGTATTAATAAAACTGATTATGAAATATTTTTGTGTTTATTTTTTCTTCTTTAGTGAAGCAGTTGTTTCATATTTCATAAAACAGGCTATTTTTTAATATTTTGCTTTAATGGAACAAAATATTTCTGTCATCAAATTGGCTAAATTTAATGCTGTCTGGTAAAGTTAGACATTATTATGACAACTTTTAATGTAAATCAATGAGCTATAGCAGTTTTTGAAGTAGTCCAATAATTTAAGCAAATATTTAAATGTTTAGTTTTTTAAACTATCTGGATTTTATTGTGGAGGGGAAACATAATGCATTGCAGAACAATTATGAGAGTTGACATCGTTGTATTTACATTTTAATACATTTTATCTAAAACAAATAAATAAAACAGAAATGGGTGTTTTTCTGTGGAGTTAATTTTTGCTTTTTAAGGAATTAAATGCGTAAAATATTTGAATGGATTTATGGAAATAAAGAAAAAAGAACACAGTAACAATCTCTTTGGATATTCTATGAAAAATATATTCTAAAATCCAAGACTAAATGTGTGTATAATAGGAAAACACAAATATATATTATCTTATCACATTCAGTTGCAAATTACATCACCTACATGATTTATTTCGATTTCCAAAATGTCAGTTGTTTTACATTTCCCACAAAAAAGAACTGTCGTCAAACAGAAATACTTATCTAAAACATTAAACACTTAAAATTTTCATTTACATTTCACTAAACTTAAAAAATGAAAAGTTGCACTTCAATTTTACCTTTTGTTAAGAGTAAATCTCCGCCTTCTTTGCTTTGATTGGCCACATCAGTCATAGCATTAAAGGTGCAGTATGTAAGTTTGACACCCAGTGGTTGAACTGGGTATTGCACTCCTAGATCAAAATAAACACACGCGTGGGATGCCAGAGATTGAGTACAGGAGCGAGTGATTTAAACACAGGAGCGAGTGATTTAAACCATGTTCTAAATAAAATCAACGACACGCGATAGAAGGAATTATGTTCCATATTAAAAGGAGTTTTAGTTCTAACCAACACCTCGAATTGAGATATTAGAAACGGTTTCTATTTCTCACAGCTCAACATGTGAAACCTATGACAGTGCACCTCAGGTAAGCCTCGTGTGCTTTATTCAGCGCTAAATACTAACAATGTGAGTTTGAATGGATTCTAAACCTTACCGTTTCGTGAGTGAGTGCTTATTCTGTGCTTCTGAATGGCTGTATTTACATTTTTGTCGTGTTTCGTCTGGTGCAAAGAGTCAAACTGCTGTTTGCGTGTTGTTAGGACACGAGATTACAATGTAACCTGCTCACCTAATGTTTACGTTCGTAATATTTATATCATTTGCTAATTAATAACCTCATGTGGAACTGAATCTGTCTCATTTCGACGTCTGATACTGTCCATTTCGGTCACGGGCGCATGCTTTCAGAGCCTTTCTGAATGAATGAATGAAATACGCTGTTTTCCAACAAGGCAACCCGGAGTGCTGAATAATAA
This sequence comes from Danio kyathit, assembly GCA_903798195.1. NCBI lineage: Eukaryota > Metazoa > Chordata > Actinopteri > Cypriniformes > Danionidae > Danio > Danio kyathit. Next base: position 27,011,390 of record LR812533.1, on the reverse strand, counting down.
TTGGCTAAACTGGCATTCTGCAGGTTAACTTTACCTAAACAAAGACAGCGTTCCGGCACGGAAAAACCATTTTCAAAGCAGAATATCTAACTTCAGCAAAGTTTTTCAGTTAAACAAGTATGTTCACTTGGGATGTTTCTTAAATATCTGCAAACATATTATGGTATTTTTATGCTTTAGAAGAATCAAAAACTTACATACAGCACCTTTAATACACCTGAATGATTAACATTTTCACATCCTAATAACAGGGCGACATGGTGGCTCAGTGGTTAGAACTGTCGCCTTACAGCAAAAAGGTTGCTGGTTCAAATCCCAGCTGTGTCAGTTGGCATTTCTGTGTGGAGTTTGCATGTTCTCCCTGTGTTTGTGTGGGCGTCCTATAGGTGCTTCAGTTTTTCCCACAGTCCAAAGACATGTGCTACAGGTGAATTGAATAAACTAAATTGGCCGTAGTGTATGTGTGTGGATGAGTGTCATTGGATGTTTTCCAGCACTGGGTTGCAGCTGGAAGGGCATCCGCTGTGTAAAACATATGCTGGATAAGTTGGTGGTTCATTCCACTGTGGCAACCACTGATGAATAAATGGACTAAGCTGAAGAAAAATGAATGAATGAACATCCTAATAACAATCAGAGGAGCAGTATCAATTATAAGGGGGAGAAATTTTGTCATTTGTAATTATTACCATCCTATTTATTTGTACTATTACAATTATTACAGTCCTATTTACTATTGTACTAATGTGGGTGTTGCATTTAAAAGTTTGCAGAAGCAGAAATCCAGAAGTCCAAACTTTCTTGCATTTTGACCTACTAGTACGTTTAATTAGGATCTGAATCTGAGCTCCAACCCTTCTAGAATAATGATCTCCATTCATTATACGTGGCATATTTCACAGTGGGTTGCACACTGAGCAGAGATCCTCCAGCTGTGGCCCATCAGAGCTCTTATTCCCAGGTGATGTGTGTCTTGCTGGGTGGCCTGAGTATATGTGGGGAGCACATCAGCGCTGGACAACATGCACTGGAGAGCTTCACTGGAGAAGAAAGCAAACAGACAGCTTGTGGTCTCGAGCAAACACTGTCAGCTGGGTCAGGCCACTGGTCAATACAGGTGACAGATTAGAGTGAAGTCCAGGTAAACATGTCCTTTTGTGACTGGCTGAACTAAAGCATTTAGAGCTTTAGAGAAGGGTCTTACTGCAGTTTGTCCAGCTGTGACTTCTTTTTTCTTTTGTATGCTTGCATCATTTTACTATGACACACATTGGCTTTGCACTCTGTAAATTCTGGGTTATTTGATGCAAATGTTGGTCACATATGGATAAAGCCCAAATATTGAGTTAAAGTTGTATTAGTTAACTCAAAAATGATAATCCTGTCATCATTTATTCATCCTTGTTCAACATCCTTGTGTTCAACAGAAGATATTTAGAACCACTTGAGTATGAGGAAATGGTTAGGATTTTTGTTTTTGTAGTTTTTGGATGAACTATCCTTTTAAACTAATTGAATTTGCCTCAGACCAGATATTGTCCTCTGGTCCAGAGGCACCAAACAAATGGTGCTTATAGAACTAACATTACCCTGGGAGCAAAGGATGAAGGAGGCTCATGAACCCAAGCTGAAGAAATATCAAGGTCTACTTGAGAGCCAGGAAAATGGATGGAGGGTCTGGAATTTACCAGTAGAGGTTGGTTGTACGTGGTTTGCGGGGCAATCCCTCTGGAGAACCCTTGGACTGCTGAGAATTGAAGGAATGGGAAACAGCTGGGAAACAATGTCACTGAAGAGGCGGAAGCTACATCTCGCTGGATTTGGCTACAAAGGGAGGTTCGGTGGATGAACCAACCTGTTGGAAGACACACCACATCATAGAGTTGGGTGGTGGTCAGCAGGAGTAAATCCAGGACGCTGGATCTGCTGTCGAGCCCTCCTAAGGTGTCATGGGCTTAAATCGGTGAAATAAAGAAAGAAAGGGTGGTGCCCATCTGATGACCGGCTGTAACCACCAACCCTCATATAGAATGTATCCTTAACTGGTGCTGAAGGAAGAAAGAAGGGGGAAATTATGCCACTGGGCCACAGTTGGTGCATGGCAGAGTACCTGTAAAGGTGTGCCAGGTGCGATGGTCCAATTTTTACCCAAGTTTGAAATTACCCAGCATTTTTCTAACATAAAATGTATTTAGTTTCTGCCATAAGTTGTTTTCACACTCACTGTAAAAAAGAAAATCTTGCTGCCTAAAATCAAATTAAATGAACTTTTCTAGGCATCAGTCAAACTGACTATAAATGTTAAGTTACATTTTTTTAACTAAAAAAATAATTGGTTGAAAATGGATTTACAGATTAAAATTAAAGTAACAAAAAATGATTATGACTATTTTTTGTAAATATTTTTTACAGTGTTTGTTAGATATGGTTAAGTTAAAATAAACTCTTGTGTCATTGCTCTGTACTTTGGTTAATTTGAATAAGTGTGAATGCTGCCGTCTGAACCTTGGTGTGAACCAAACAAGTGGGCAAATACTGCTGAAGAAAATGGACTCGATAGTCAATATGTTTCCGAATAAACTCTTGTGCAAAACATTCTTGGTTCACACTCTTGAACCAAAAACATTTAAATGAAACAAAGAATCAAAATTAGAGCATCAACTTGTAGCAGATCTATATTAGTATGTGTGATGGATGGAATTTCTGTTTTTCTTAAGTTTGCACATACAAATAGAAGCAAAAAAATATTGTTTTGAATATTTGACACAAATTTAAGTCATAAAAGCGTTACATTCAGACTTAAATTAGTAATAAGTAAATGTTTTGTTTTGGTCCGGACCTAATAAACCAACATAAAGTGTGAACACAACTCTAACTTTGTTTCATGCTTTACACCTGTTTACATTTTCTGGAAGGGAAACCATGCCTCTTTCCAGGTTTAGTAGTACAAAGTGTCCTCTATAGTGTATATATTTATGTCAATCATTAACAAGACATTCACTTTAGTTATTGGACACATGCACACTCCACTGCACTGCCTACACTGGAACAGATGTTTGTTTTCAGTCTTTTAAACTTTTTTTATACCCATTGTTCACTGAATTTATTGACATATGATATGCAAATGCAACACATAAAAATAAGTCTTGTTCAACCTTTATGGTAGTACTAAGTTTGAGTTTTCATTATTATGACACATCACATAAAAAGTGACCATTGTAATGTGCTCATATGATGTGGCTGTAAACAAGTGGTTGATACAAAGGCTGATTCATATCCTATGATGTATTGTAGCATTTTATCTGAAATGTTGACTTTGAAACATCACTGATTTGTGTAGATGAATCATGGTCAAGGTTTCAGTTGTGCAACATACCTATGGTAAGTGGATTCTAAATATTTCTATTTTTACCTTTTGAAACTGCTCTATCATTCATGCTTGAGTTGTGTGGTCAATATGTGTTTAGAGTTTAACCAACAAACGTAAATCTGGTGCACACTTTGCATCCAGTTTTGTGAATTTCTGTAGTGTTTTTAACGACGTGTCATTTTTACGACGGCCATGATGGAGAGCAGAATGTAAACAATGCTACTGAACTTAACTAAACTTGCATATTTTGCTGATTACTGCTGCTGAAAATGAATAATTATTGTCATGTTTTGGCCTGTACTAATCGGTCAGACCTCAAAAAAAAAACAAAAAAACATTTAAAGTACTAAAGGCTGCCAAAAGATATATAATACCAAGAAATAGAGTTTATTAAAATCAGCTAGTCAAAATATTTCACAATATTTTCCTGCTTATTAAGTCTCTATGATAAAAGTTTCCGCACATTCTTCTGTGGTTAGCACAGCATAAATAAGCAGAACAACATATTTAATAGTAGATGATTGTGCAATCAAATGCTGGTCTTTATTTATGAATATCTCCAAAATGGCTGCACATATCGGTAACTGACCAAATCATTATGTAAGTGAAAACACTCTTTTGAGACATCAGAATTTTGCCATACAAATGTTAACTGTGACTGCACAGCCAAAGTTAGTTAGTTTTTTATCCAATTCACAGATTTACTATTAGCAGTAGAAAGTACAATTTATTTAACACATTTGAGTTACAGAACAGGCAATGTAAGTCCTTACTCAAAAGTCCACGTGTTGTATTTTATTTGTAACTTAACATAGATATAGGGCGTACTCCCACTATGCTATCCGAACTGTGCCCAGGCCCGTTTCCCGGATCGTTTGAGAAGTGTGAGTGCTCTGAATCGGGCTCAGGCACGGTTCACTTGGGTGGCCCTGGCCCGGTTGGAAGAGGTGGGCCTGAGCGCGGTTCACTTGGGCTCAGGCGCGGTACCGCTTGAGCAATACCACAACATTACGAAGTTTAAGAGAAATTAAGAAAATTCCCTTCAAAGCCTGAGCAAAATAAGTTTATTTTCTACCCACTAAAGGCTTCTTTCTCATTATTAATAACATAAGATATACTGCGTGACCTCACGTTGTTTCTATGTCACTTCTCGCGTGTGTTTGGTTGTGAAGCGCTAAAATATTTGTCATCATTGTGTCTTTTACAGTTTACAGTATCAGTAATTGACTTAAATTAAGTTAAATAGATCACTTTAAAAAATGTTTGCAAATTCTGATAACATAAAAACACAAAAAATGTTGCCTTATCATATTATATCGTATCAATATTTACAGAGTAGTTTAATATAAAAATATCTAAAACCTTCAAACATCGAACAATTTAAAGTCTTTTAAAACTTGCATCTCACTATTTTGTATAACTTACTATTTTACACATTCACAAATAACAGACTGAAAGTTTGTCAACAAGCTTTACAATCTAAATTCTGATGTCGATCGCTGATTTCTACATTCTAGTTTTATTTTAAGTTATTTTAGATTTCATAGAGATAATGTTTTCTTAAATAGTCTCACTTCTTCCAAATCTATAGCTTCACTTCACTACTTATAAATTGTCAGTAGCTCACGCCTTCCAAAACTTCAGTTTCATAGTAGTTCCTTGACACTCTCCCAAATTATAGCACGGTGTTGCGTGCCAGGCGTTAGTGTGTTTGATCGTGAGTGTGTGGTTTGTTGTCTCAATACGCCGAGCAATGACAGAAATACGATGAGTAGGACATGCACCGACGAGTCTAGCCACCGTTTTGCTCCTTTGTAATCGTCATCTATGCCACCTTATAGGATCATCATTCCCTACTGTGTGCTTTCGTCTGTAATAAAGGCCTGTGTAGACGCAGATCCTATAATGAGGTGACAAACAGCTAAGCCTTTACAAAAAGACGTATTGTATGTTTTCACCCAGACTGTCTCCTAGTGAATGCACAGAGTCTAATGAGACTGAAACGTGTGCAGGTGTATTCATTCACACTCAATTCCTTTAAACATTCACCTTGAGGTGTTGTAATGACATAATGGCTCAGCAAACAATATAAAAATAAACCATTCTGCTACCTGTTTCCTCTTCTTTCAAAGCAGCAACAAAGAAGTGTTTGTCTTACTTAAAAGTTGTCCTGGTGAGTTTTCTCTTCCTGACAAGTATGTTTGTGTTGTTTTTGGGTTAAACTGGAGATTTCTAATGCAGAATTCCTCTGCTGAAAGAATGTGTTAAAATGACCTCTCACACTGGGGATTTACACCACAAAGGAAATTTTGCACCGGTTCAGGAAGTTTTAAGGTTAACAAGAGCCTTAACGAGAGCAAATAGTGTCAAAAGCTTTAATCAAATGACTATATAAGGCTTAGCGGTAAGGATTTCCTCATAGTCTAGCTATACTCTAAAAAATAAAAGGTTTTGATTGGCAGCAATAAGTTTATAAAGAACTGTTACCATACATGGATCTTTTGGAAAAGAAGTCCTTTAGATTACTAAAAATATCTATACATTTAAAATATTGGTTCTTTTGAGAGCTGCTAATGGGCTATATGCACAGCTAGTGTTTATCAGCAAATGACAAACTTCCTTTTACAGCATCAATGTTGAAAAGTAATTATAATACATTTGATTAAATTGACTTAAGCTTTCATTTAGTTGTTCAAGTGTAAAACAAGATGAAAGACAGTGTAAACGATATAGTGCCGCCAGTACTGTACCAACAAGCTAGCGCAGAAACTCCATTGAAAATACTGGGGTAAAATAAACGGTCATATTTTAAAGACATGGTGGGGGGAATTGGAATTTAATGAAATGCTTCTCGTCCAGTCTGTGACCCATGTTATATTGTATATCTATCAGGCAGTGAAGATTGCTGATTCTTAAAGAAATCAGATCCTATTTTGTAATGCAAGACAGTTCACCAGAAGCGTTTGGGCTAGCTGGCTGAAAATTAAAAGTCTGTGTGCATATACCCCATTGAAGGATCTTTGGGAAACAAAAATGGTTGTTAAAAACAATACTTGAAAAGTGAGAAAACCCATTACCTTAAAAGCAACAAGTTGTCTGTTACTTTAAAAAGTAAACAAACCCATTGTAACTTGTAACTGTGGACAGAACATATAGGTGTACTCACACTAGGCTATCCCAACCATGCCTGGACATATTTCCCTGTTCGTTTGACAAGTGTGAGTGCTCTGAATCGGGCCCAGGCACGGTCCAGTTGGAGGAGGTGTGCCAGAGCGTGGTTTATTTGGGCTTTAGTGCGTGTTTGTAGTGTGCAAAGCGCGCCTGAGCCCGAAACTGAAGATGCAACGTCACTGTTTAGGGACTGCTTCATGTGGGTTTAATCATCGTTCTTACTTTTCAATGAACACAAACTCATTCATTCATTCATTCCTTTTCTTTTTGGCTTAGTCCCTTTATTAATCTGAGGTCGCCACAGCGGAATGAACCGGCAACTTATCCAGCATATGTTTTATGCAGCGAATGCCCTTCCAGCTGCAACCCATCTCTGGGAAACATCCATACAGACTCATTCACTACACACAAATAAGCCTACCCAATTCACCAGTAGCGCATGTCTTTGGACTGTGGGGGAAACTAGAGCACCCGGAGGAAACCCACGCGAATGCAGGGAGAACATGCAAACTCCACACAGAAACGCCAACTGACTCAGCCCAGGTTCGAACCAGGGACCTTCTTGCTGTGAGGCAACAGCACTACCTATTGCGCCACCATGTAGCCTGAAAACAAACTGTCAAGATTCAAACCTTTTGCTGCACATCAGCTGCACCTTCAGCAAACCTCCTAATATGTGCAGCACGAGGACTTTTATGATAATTTATGAGTCAAAAGAGGTAGATCTGCTCCGCAAAATATTGACAGCATGTCACAGCATCCCAAATGACTAAAAATAATACAAAACTATATAACTAAAGCAATGTCCACTGTACTGAGTTCCTATTAAACTGAACAGCCGCATCATTGATGATGCAAGCGTGCTCCGGCTCAGAAGCACAGAAGGAAAATGCAATGTGAGTGCAAAGGAAAGTGGATGGGGACAAGTGTGCTTCGGCACAGTTTAAGGCAACTGTACCTAGTGTGAGTACGCCCTTAGATTTTATAATTATGTACATTGTTAATTTACTTAATCATTTTTAAGGCAGCTAGTTTATTCACTTAAGTAAAATCACTGAATTGCTTTTAAAGCAACATGTTTACAAAATTTTTTGATCTCTTTTTAAAAAGATACTAAAGAACATATTTCTACCGGCATGCCAATGCTTTTTCTGCCTTTTTTAAATGACTTTAGACATTTTAAACAAGACATTAAAGGTAAACATTTTACATTTGTTTAAACCTGAATATTTCAATCATATTTAATAGTTTAATATACAAATATAGAGAATAATTAAACTTATTATTAGGCTAATGTATTAAATTGATTGAATGTTATCAGTGACTTACAGGGGGGTTACACTTTATTTTAAGATGTCCTTGTTAAAGTGTGCCTATTTATTAAACTACTAAGTAATTTAATTTTATGACATGTACTTTCTATGTGGTTATGGTTAGACTGACGATAAGGTTTATGGTTAGTTATTTTTAATTATGCATTATTACTAGTAATTATTATAGCTAGTTATATAAAATAAGTGTTATGTAAAGGAGTTATATGTTAATTAATTAAACATTACTTAACACCAATGGCAACTTTTTACTCATGCTCACACTATTCCACTAATTTCATAAGTTTTTTTTTTTTTTTCCTTTATTGGAAGTAAAAGAAAATTGTATGTATTGTCCACACTATTAAGTACAACATTCAGATGAATAAATTAAAGTGTGAGATGCTCAATATGATTGAGATGTTCATCTCAATACCAAAATAAATAGTGATGAGGTGATAACAGTGGCATTATATAATAAAAAAAATCAATAGTGAGAAAACAGAAGTTAAGAAAGCATATTATAACAATGTGGATATGTTTGCTCAAGCTGCATATGCATTATTTTAAGTGTCACTGAAAGTCGACTAGCATAATTTGAAAGTTTTCAAGCATAAATGAATGTACTTGATCAAAAAAATGGGGCTGGTCCAGCAGGACGTTCTCATTGTTGAGCATCATTCAAAGGACAAGAAATGTGCTAAACTTAAATCTCACAATCCTTTTCCTGTTGGCCATAAGTTTTAGTGAAAGAACTGCCACTGCCGATGATATGAACAAGCTTTTAAACACGTCCTGCTCCTGTTATAAATCTGCTTCAGATAAAGACATTTCTCATGGTGATAAATCATGTTCTCCGACTGTCTCTTCACTGGATTACTATATGTGAAATCGTTAAATAAGCATGATTGAAGAACCCCATTCACAAAAGTTGGCAGGGAAAAGGGAAAAGGAATGTTTGCATGGCGACGCGATCCTCAAGCTGCAAGCAATATGGATGAAATCCGAATTCTCCAATTTGATCATTATTCCAGAGAAACGTAAAGAGGGATTTATATTGAAAAACTCACTTCCACATGGTGGAAATATCTGTCTGCGTGGCTTTGGTCTGTGGATTTTGGATGGAGGGATATCTTCTTACACCAGCGAGCACTTCACCCCCTGGAGAAAAAGCACAAATGGAGAACAGGACTCGATCCAGATCATTAGAAATGTCTGTAGAGCCACTCTTATTCAGTATATACTTTGTATTAAAGGGATAGATCACCCCCCAAAAAAATGATATCTCTGTCATCATTTACTCATCCCTCACTTGTTAAAAACATATTTGACTTTCTAACTTCACAAAAGAAGTTACTTTGAATAATATAATACTAATATGATGCTAATTGATGGTACCAGTTGACTTTAAAAGTAACTGTTTGCTACTATGGAAGTCAGTTTTTCTTTTGTGTTAAACAGAAGAAAGAAAACATGACGAATATTATTATATTCAAAAGAATATTTCAAACTATAAAGTTTTGAAACCACACGTGGGAGAGAAAATGGTAAGGCAATTTTCTTTTTTTCTGTGAACTAAACAAATACTATTAAGACTGATAATTACCTGATTGAGAATCCACTGTGTAAACAGATATTTTTAATATTAGATATTTATAATTTATAATTACACTGAAGAAAAGAGATAATGGGCCCTATCATACACCCGGCGCAAGGCACAACGCAATTGTTGTTTGCTAGAATCAGCTGATTCAGAGTCATTTTGATGTTTTGCACCATGCTGTTTAAATAGCAAATGCATTTGCTCTCATATGTGCGCCCATAGGTGTTCTGATCTAAAAAAGGAGGTGTGTTGAGGCGCATTGCTGGCGCGTTGCTATTTTGAGAAACTGGAATAGACTGTTTAATAGACCAGCTAAGAGGAGGTCTAAAGTCTAGCGCAGAGCACGTTAGTTGTGCGCCTCGCTTACACATTGCTTAATACACACAGGATGTAGAGCAATACGCAAATATCTTTACAAATAAAAAATAATTAAAGAATTAAAATATTACAAAAATTATTACTTTCTATACATTTATATAAAAACTACTGCCTTCATGCCTTCATCTCGGGGGGCTTTTTCAGTTTATTCATGACAAATTGCTTTTGTATAATGTTATTATTGTTATTAGCAGTATTATTTATTATATGCACATTTATATTTATTTTATTAAAATCAAGCTTAGATTTGTTTACTTGTCAGCTTTTAGACCATATGGGGCATAGCATGTGTATTTGGATATAACTTAGTTTTTTGACCACACTTCGTTACTATTGTTCATTTATTTGTTTGTTGGAAATTAGAACTGAATTTAGAAATAGTTTTGAAACAAATCTTTGCGCATAACAAACTAAATTAATTATGTAGGCTAATGGATGTGTGTACAACACGTTTCCTTATCCACGAGAGTGAAAGTGAAAGTAAAGAATGAGGAGGCTCATCTCTCATACTCACACTGCAGATGGTTTGTTTAACTGTTTTCTCGCTAGTGAAGCGTTCAGTTTTTCCACTTACAAAGTCTGCCATGTAAACAGCAAATGCGCTATAGCGCGACACAACTGACTCTTAAAGGGAATGGGAGATGAGACTCTGATTGGCTTATTCTCAAAACACACCTATAACTCATTAAGAGAATAGGCTTAACCCTGTTAGACCATGCGCCGCCGCATAAAGCATAATTTTCCGTCCCAAAAATAGCAAAAGTGAATTCAGACACGTCCTTAATGCTTTTGCGCCGTGCACTTTGGACTTTGCGCCTAGATCGTTAAAATAGGGCCGTAACAGAGATGTATTTAGAGTTATATTTTGTGGATTTAGCATAACTGAAAACAAGGCAGGAATTAACATAAACTTTGCCATAAAAAAGAGCGATATGACTTGATGCGTAAATGTGCATTAAACACTTATACTCAGAAGCTTACAAGTGCCTCATTACAATGTAATGTGCATGTGCCTGTTGCCTCATTACAAACATATGCAGTAAAATTGACAATATAAATGTTAAACAATAAAAAAGATAAATTTGTAATCTGTATATCCTGCATTTTACGTTCTGACAAGCTGTAAACATATTGTATGAAGTAATGTTACTCTGTTATTATGCATGGATACCTGTAAAGAGTCCTGCATACATAAGAACTATAATAATTTGTTATACTACTGTAATAGGAATTAACTGGAAAATTTATCATTGTTGTAATCACATTAAGAAACACCATCGCCAATCAAATGCCTGGGATGTAATTAATGATCCTGTGTGGAACATCACAGTCAGTGTTTTGTTCCGATTGACCTGTTTTGTCACCAGGATTTCACAATCACAGGATTTACATGAGAACAAGGAAACAACAATGTTTGAGGCTCACGATGTGGCCATTTCCTTGTACTTAACTCTCATTATTTAGCTGTGACTAGGTATATCCAGATCTTCATTATATGGCACCTTTAAAATCAGCACATTTGAATAATTTTTTGGTGTGTTTTGGGACATATTTCATTAGGATTTACTAGTTTTAAAATGCCACCAATAGAATACAGTTTCTATTAAAACCAACATTATTTTCATTATAACCATTACAAAATTATTGTGGGGGTGTCTTTTTTTTTTTTTTTCAACAGTGATGTGGAGTATTTCTATTTTAGTGTCTATTTTATAGACATGTACGAACCTTAATCAAACCATTTCTATCATGTAAGAATTTTACCTGTACTTTACTACAGGATTTACACACAGAAGTGGTCAGCAGTTTGTCACCAAACAAAAAATCATGTTTTTGAGAAGGAATTTTTACCCACCATCGTCTATTTGCACATAAATAGTAGCATGGTAAATAATTAACTGTACTTGAAGCTTTCATAAAATTAAAAATGACCCCCCCCCCCACCCCCCATCTATGTACTATTTCATTTAAAACAGAAACATGAAAGGAATATTTTGAAAGCAACCCATGTAAACACCTTAATCATAGTATAGTCCTATTCAGAGTAAGGTAAATAATGAGATTACTGATGTCCATAAACATTTGCATTGTGTCATACTTTAATGAGGGTTGAAAGGGTGGCGTGGGTGTGCATGTAAACAGCTCAGGGAGGTCCAAGTGGGTACAGAATGATCAATGCCACCTAACTTTCATCTTTGGTGAGCTCAACATCTGCACCGCACATGCACGTCACATTCCCTGTTTCAGCAAACCGTGACAACTGTTAGGCCTTCAGAACAAAGATGAAACTGTATCCCAAGGACTTTTCCTCGGCTTTAGGGCTCAAGGGCTGAGGATAAGTTATAGCTAAGGCTGAAGGCCGAAGTGTTCATTGGTGTCAGTAGAAGAGATTTGATTTTTTATTATTTATGTATAATTTTTAATGCATAATTTAATTATTTAAAATTTAATAACAAACAATAGTATAATAATAAAATACAATATTATAATGAGTATTTTTATATTATATTTGTATATGTAAAATTAAAAAAAAAAAGATTTGATAAAACTTTACACATTAAAATAATCAAATAAACAGCAATGTATAATGACAATAATTTAATTATTATTTTTCATAATTTTATACAAGGCGACGCAGTGGCGCAGTAGGTATGCTGTCGCCTCACAGCAAGAAGGTCGCTGGTTCGAGCCTCGTCTGGGTCAGTTGGCGTTTCTGTGTGGAGTTTGCATGTTCTCCCTGCATTCGCGTGGGTTTCCTCCGGGTGCTCCGGTTTTCCCCACAGTCCAAAGACATGCAGTACAGGTGAATTGGGTAAGCTAAATTGTCCGTAGTGTGTGTGTGTGTGTGTGAATGAGTGTGTATGGATGTTTCCCAGAGATGGGTTGCGACTGAAAGGGCATCCGCTGCGTAAAACATATGCTGGATAAGTTGCTGTTCATTCCACTGTGGCGACCCCGGATTAATAAAGGGACTAAGCCGAAAAGAAAATGAATTAATTAATTTTATACAACTACTGCTCAAATGTTTGTAGATAGATAGATAGATAGATAGATAGATAGATAGATAGATAGATAGATAGATAGAGATAGATAGATAGATAGATAGATAGATAGATAGATAGATAGATAGATAGATAGATAGATAGATAGATAGAGATAGATAGATAGATAGATAGATAGATAGATAGATAGATAGATAGATAGATTTTAGACTTGACATTAACAGTTGACAATAAACAGGAGTGAAAATCGTCCTGGTGTGCACTCCTCTGCTGTGATTTTTATCTGCTCTTATTTAGTCTCTTCCACAGTTCACTGATTGTAGTGTTTCTTAGCCATAACTTTGTTGGCAAAGATTTTCCAGAAATTTTCAGTCAGGTTTGGTTCAGGACACTGGACAGGTCATTATATTATTTCTGTGATTGCAGATTCAAGGAACTGCTTTACCAATTTTGCTATGTGGTAAGGCTCATTGCACTGCATAGAAATTGCTATCTGTGTGGGCAATGAACGCAGGGAAGGAACCAATTTTTTCAAAGGCATTCAGTTAAAAATTTTATAATATTGAAATTGCTTAACATTTAGGGTTTAATTGAGGATCAATTATTGTGGATTCTTTACAATATTCTACCCTCTTGTGAATTTGTCCAAACTAGGGGACATTGTAAAGATGCAATACTCTAGAAATCCCACATTTGGGTTGATCAGCTTCTCTTGCTATGGCTGAAAGGCTTGAAAGCCTTCATCAGCAAGTAAGAGAGGTATTTTTTTTTGTCAATTTAGGACATTTATTTTACGAAATAAGTTAAATAAAACTGATTAAAAAACACTATATTTTATGGATTTAGCATAACTGAAAACAAGGTAGGAATTAACAAACTTCGCTATAAAAAATGAGTGATATGACAATACATAAATGTGCTTTAAACACTTACATGCAGAAGTTTACAAGTACTTCGTTATAATGTAATGTGCATGTGCCTGTTGCCTCATTACAAACATATGCAGCAAAATTTGCAATATACATGTTAAAGAGATGCATTTAAACGCTAACTGAATTTATAATCTGTATATCCTGCATTTTGCATTCTGACAAGCTGTAAACAGAGGAAGTAAGAGTCCTGCATACAAAGGAAATATAATAATCTGTGTTATACTTAGGATATAACTGGAAATATAACACTCCATAACACTCTTTTGAACTCTGCATTCAAAAAAAGAGCCCACAAAAATATATTAGTTTTATGAATAAATATTTTGTTTTATTTATTCCTTAATAATAATCAGAAATGTTTCTTGAGTACCAAATCAGCAAATTAAAATAATTTCCAATAATATTATTTTAATATTATTCTAATAATATTTTCTACAGCCTTTAGAAAAGGCTGTAGAAAATTCAGCTTTGCCATCACAGGAATATATCATATTATAAAATGTATTCAAATAAACATTGTAATATTAATAAAAAAAAGTTTTTAATTTAAAATCCGACTAAAATCTTATATATAATTATAATAGGTAATATGTTCATTTTAAAATACAATTTACTTTTCTTTTTTTTTCCTTTTTTTGCAACAAAACTCGTTAAATAGTTTTAAACAGAAACTAAGGCAACCATAAATTTACCCTTAACCAATAGTGGTGAATTTATTACTGTGTTTGGACATCGCAGCAGTTCACCGGATCCTCCCCCCGCAACTCATTTGTCTCTTGTCCCCAGCGAGTGGCTTCCAGATGGGACTCTTCCAGCAAAAACCCCTATTGCGATCCAAAGACTGTTTGAAGAGTGAGCATTTGAGCGGTGAGTGTGATGATTAAACTCCTCTCCTGCTCAGTGGAAACTGTCTTTCCACACACACTTCTTTGTGGAAATTCCCAAAGTGTGGGAAGCGAGAAGAGGGTCTTTATGACAAAACAAACAAACAAGTTTGGGCTCATCCTATAGGAAAGCATTAGGCACCTCAGACCTAAATGAACGACGAAAGAAAATCCACATTTAAATGACACAATGAAGCGGTTGGTGCTCCACTCCAAGCCTGTCTTTACAATAACGCGAGCGAGACTTGGTTTTCTGGTAATTACAGAACTGGCTGTCGCACACACATCTGGCTGGCACTTGGTCACATCGGCCTGTAAATGATTATATCTACTGACACTCGAGTTATAAATAAGAGCTCCATGCTGAGGCTGAGGAAACAGGCATCTGATCTGCGGCATGTGGAGTCATCGCGGCACTCGTCAATTTACCATTTATTCCCTTTGGAAAATTCTTCTACTGCTGCGGTTTAGGATCTGCAGGATTTGGGAGGGTCATGATCAGGTGCTGTGGAGTGCTTTGGAAAGATGTGTTCAACCCATCAATATTTGGGATCGACAACTGCATACTTATACCCAGTGGAGATCAAAATTTAAGAACAATTTATTCATTTATTGTCCTTCGGCTTAATCCTTTTATTAATTAGGGGTTGCCACAGCGGAATGAACCACCAATTTATCCAGCATATGTTTTACACAGCGGATGCCTTTCCAGCTGTAACCGAGTACTGGGAAACATCCATACACATTCATTCACACGCATATGTACACTACAGCCAATTTAGTTTATTCATTTCACCTATACCGCATGTTTTTGGACTGTGGGGGAAATTGGAGCACCCGGAGGAAACCCATACAAACACGGGGACAGTGTTGGGGAGAATACTTTGTAAATGTATTTAGTTACAGAATACAGAATACCTGCTTTAAAATGTATTTTGTAACGTATTCCGTTACTTTGCTTAATCCTGGTACTGTATTCTAAATACTTGGAATACTTGCCCTTAAAAACAAATCTATTAAATGTCACACTATGCGTTGGTAGCAGTTTCTGCAGGAAAACAGAGGGCCTCTAATGCCCATTATTGACTGATAAATAAATAAAACAATATAATTATGTTTATTAAATAATGTTTATTTATCAAAGTGTCAACAAATTCAATTTCTGTTTCTATAATAAAGATAAAAAGTGCTTGAACATAGACAGCATTACTGTCTGTAATATACAGTATATGTATATAATATGCATTTTGCTTACCCTTTGTATTTCACAGTCTGCACAGAAAAAGAGATTGCACTGCACTGTCAGGTTTCGCTCACCCCTCTCATTCTTTAAAGAGAAAAAATGCTTGAACTTCCAAGACGTGAATGCATTTTTTCCTTTACTGCTGCTAGAAAGTTGCTTCGGTTGCGGCTCCAACCCCTCGAGCCCCTTGTCTGAATCCTTCATATTTGTACACTCAAGTTAACCAGGGCTGCCAACTTTGGCTAAGGTGTCCCGCCCACATTTGTGTCAGAAAAGCGAACGTAAATTTAAGAAGCGCAAATGAAACCTCTGAAAGCGCAAACGAAATATCAAGCAGCGAATTCACGAACAATGACGGCAAAAAAAGCAGTTTATTTGAAAATCATGGTTGTTGTCCGGTTGTTCGGTGTTTGCGATCGTCCTTTTTGCTGGGTGAGAAAATGGAGGTGTGGCGTGAGAGCGTGAGAACAGGGTCATTTGCGTGAGTCTCACTGAGTTAACGCTGGTGATTGCAGTCGGGAGTGTAGCTTCTGTTTCTATGGTTTCGGCGGCAATTTAGTAATATTATTATGGGCCAGACACGCATCGCCCTAAGTATTCCAATGGTATTAGGAAAGTAACTGTATTCTAAATACCCTGTTTAAAAATAGTAACTGTAACGGAATACAGTTACTCATGAATAGTATTCTAAATACGTACCGCCGGTACATGTATTCCGTTACTCCCCAACACTGCACGGGGAGAACATGCAAACTCCAAACAGAAATACTAACTGGCCCAGCCGGTGAACAATTTAAGATTTTTTTTTTTCAGAAATAGGCTAATGTGTTCTCCATTTAAAATTAGAAGGAACTAATTTAATTACAAATTACAAGGCACTTCAACAAAAACACAGTAAGCAAAATTAGAACGGTCATTATTGTTGAGTTAGGATTTATTAGCCTAACATTTCTGAATGGTACAGCAGTCAGAAATGATTTGAGCACATCTGCAGCTGGCACTCTAAAGGCTCATACACACCAGGATGATTTTCGTTTGTATTTTTAAGAGGATTTATTTTTCAAAGGACCTCGAGCCAGGAATTGAACTTGGGTCGCCGTGAGCACTGCAGTGGCATGTGAATAAAAGTAATCTCCTTGGTCAACCAATTTATTTTTTATGTGGCGTGTCAACGTATGGCTACATTTCGACTTTAAACCAACGCTATAGGGCGGTATGACGACATCTTTTGTTTTTGCGCTTACCAGCGGACCGCTTGCCTCTGTATGCTTTCCCACTGTTACCAATTTGTCCAGTTAGCTTGCCATGTATGTCGGCAGAGTTGAGACATCGAGAGGAGTTGACCCCGACAACGGGGTCCGGTCCGGTGAAGAATGGGTCCAGAAAGCGGGTAAGACAAAAACAAACCAAAAAAATTAAATAACGGGGTAAAATAACAGAATGTGGTAAAATCTGAAAAGGTGGTAAAAATCAGGCAAGGGCTTTTTAATGGAATGCTTTTTTTCAGTTGGGTTTAGGGAAGTGGTTGTTGGTGCGGTGGATTAGCGGAGGGGTCTAGCGGACGAAATTGAGCTGGGCGGGGGTGTCGCGGATGACAGTGAAGAGGGTTGGGGAGTCGCGGAAGAAAGCGAAAGTGAACATTGAACGGGGGAGTAGGGCGGTTGCGGAGGGGGATTGGTAAAACCAGGGTTTTTTTCCAGATCCGGCATGTTCCGGCACAAATTAAGCCCTGCTTTTACACCTATTGTTTTGCATGTTGGTGCACGCTCAAACTAGAATCCCTTGTTTAGTCACTAGACCTTAACCGTTGGCAATATACATTAGCGAAAATTGTCCTGGTGTGCACTGCTCTGTTGTGATCTTCATCTGCTCATTTAGTCTCTTTCACAGTTCACGGATTGTAGCGTTTCTTACTTTGTTGGCAAGGTTTTTCCAGAGATTTATAGTCAGGTTTGGTTCAGGACACTGGATGGACCATTTCATTATTTCAGTGATTTCAGATTCAAGGAACTGCTTTTTTCAATTTTGCTATGTGGTAGGGCTCAATGCACTGCATGGAAATTGTTGTCTGTTTGTCCAAAGAAAGCAGGGAAGGAACCACTTTTTTAGAGGCATTCAGTCCACATTTTTATAATATCGAGAGTGCTTAACATTAAGTGCTTAACTGAGGATCAATTATTGAATTATCAATTATTCTTTACAACATTCTTGCCTCTTGTAAATTTGACCAAACTTTTTAGGGGACTTGAATGAGTTAGTGACATTGTAAAGATGCAATACTTTAGAAATCCTAAATTTGGATTGTTCAGCTTCTCTTGCTATGGCTGAAAAGCTTAAAAGCTTCCATCTGAATAACCTGCTGATGATTATTATATTTTTGTTTTGTTTTTGCAGGGGCCAGACAAAAAGAACTAACAAACCTGAACTACATCTGTTGCAAAAAAATACGCAATTTAATAACTGCATGTCTGAATGGAAAAAAGCATTGCATTTCCACTTCAGGTTGCAAATACACTTTTGGAAAGCCACACCGTTTATCACAAACCAAAATGATACTTTCCATAACCTATTTTATTTTACTGTGGGTGAAATAATACCCTATAACCCTCCTTTGTTTTCGCACTTATTTTTTATTACAAGGCAATAAAAAAATCAACTGAAGCACAGGTGATAATGATATGCCAAAAAAAACCCTATATATTGTGTTTGGATGCAGTGGATCAAGGGAGGATTTCTTCAACACATCTGTAAAGAGTGTTAGGTTTATATCTGCTCTAATGTTCAGAGTAGGCGTGGATAATGGCAGTTCTATGTGCTGTCTTTAGGCACAGCCAACAACATACAGCTGTTGATCTGCTGCCAAGCTGCAATCAAGATGCCTGCTGGAGATAAATGGAGATTTGGGAGATGTAAACACATCTGGCCCGATCACTCCCAGACAGCAAGAAGTGTTTTCTTTTACATCTTTTTAACCCTTAATTTCTTATTGCCATTCCAAGACACTTTGATATTAGAATAAATTCCCAGAATCCCTTTCAACACCACAAATATTTTATTATTTTGCGAGTGTAGGAAGACAAATTATGTCATGTGTGATGCTTTATGGGAGTGGGCAGAGCTAAACTCACTGCCACACTTTGATTTGTCAATTCTCTGTACAGCATTATGAGTAATGTAGTTTTTATGCACTAAATCCACTACCAAACCTGTTTTTTTTTAGTTGAATTCATGTGAACGGATGGCATTTATTGCCATACTACCAAAAGCAGCAGCAGATAGTTCACCTTAGATCTTGAAAATAAAATAAACCATTTGAAATTGAACTTTATAACTGTGACTCAGAGTAAACAACACATATCAGTGATTCAGCATGTACATATAATACAGTTAAAGAGATTTAATATGTATTATTTAGATTATAAACCTTACCATTTCATTGTAGTGCAGTAAGTGCATATTCTGTGCGTCTGAATGGCTGTATTTAAATTTCTGTTATGTTTGATCTGGTGCAAACATCCAAATATTGTTAGGATATGGGGTTACAATGTACCTATCCACCTAATGGTTACGTTTTAATAACCACCTCCTGTGGAACTCTGAATCTGCATCTCATTTCAGAGCTGCTACTGTCCACCGGAGGTCGCATTTCAGACACAGACACACACTTTGAGAGCCTTCCTGACTGTATGAATGAATGAAAGACACGGTTTTCCACCAAGACAGCCCAGAGTGCTGAAATATAATTGGCTAAACTGGCAGTGGGTTAAAAAGAACCAAAACAAAGACAGCAGTTCTGGCAAATAATGCAAATTTTCAAAGCAGAATATCTGATTTGTTTTTCAGATAAACAAGAATGTTCATTTGGCATGTTTCTTAAATATCTGCAAACATATTATGTTTTTTTATGCTTTAGAAGAGTAAAAACTTACAGCACCTTTAAGAATAAAGATTCAATTTGGAGTTTTTACCTCTAGATCCTGACTGTTGTGATCTTATTTCTTTGGTGACATGTTAATTTAAATGTGTTTAATATATGTCATTATATGACAAGAAGCTCAGAAAATGGTAATGAACTATTAAATAACGTATTATGTATATTAAATGTAATTATGTTTCTTTTTTCACAGGTTGATTATCTGCCATAACACCTATGTGTATTATCAGGAGTTGTGGTTCATTTTATTTAATCTGTATATGCTTTTTTGAATCTCAAAGTGACTGCTACAGTAACATTAATTCCCATTATATGAATGCCAAACACCAGCTAAAAATCTTCATGTACTGTATGTCCTAATGAAGAAAAAATTCTAGACTGGTTACATTAACCGCGTAATAAATTTTTTTCGAGGTGAACTAAACAGAAAAACAATTAATTCTTTAAATCTTTTTTTAGTTTTCCATCAAACAAGACAAGTATGTTAAGTTTGCCTGCTGTAAAATTAAACGGGAGCCAATAAAGCTTTTATTATTATATTAAAAGAACCACCGTTTAAAAGTGCCTATATAGTAGCAGACATATAAAATATTTAAAACCTTGTCAATAAAAAGTTATGAACTCATTCACAAGTAAAATGGTTTCATCGCATGTAGAAATAAAAACGTAGATGAAAAGACTACACAGAACAAAAGCAGTGCTGTTTTGACAAACAAACCAATCATGTGCAATTGTTTTTAAGATGACACTGAGATTTCACATACACCTCAAATCAGCTCGACCCAGTTGTTTTGAATATGCTGATGAATAGTCTACTGAAGTCACTTCAAACAGCAACATCTTCAAAATGCAGCACAACAGAGGTTGATAGGGGTGAAAAAAGTAGCATTCAAATGGTTACGATAAGGCAATTCTCCAAGGACATTACTGCCAAAACATAAACTTTGCTCTCCTAAATTGTGGCCGAGGCATGTTTGGCGGCTGTGTAGGATTCCTCTAGCATAAATTGCGGACACAAAGTGTATTTTGTGATTTGGTGAGCAGCATGAGCTCATGCGAAGGAAACTAGCTTGTCTGTTCCATCTCCCCTCAGGCATGTTGTTTTTTTTCTCGGTTTTAAACAAAATATTTATCGGCACATTGTCTGGGCTTAAACGTCGGGTTGTTGATAAATCTTGCGAGATGTTCCAGATATCCACAGTCTGACTCACGAACAGGCCGGTGGTTTTTGTAGTATCATGAACGCTTTTACTGTTTAGACTGCAAATGACCTGAAGAGCACTACAGGTGTTGCCTGTCTGGAAAGTGTGAGGTGTCCTGTAAAAACTGTCTGTCATGCGCTTTTGACTTTATCTAAGGAATGCCCCTGAAGCCGATCAAACCTCACAGGAAGAGCACTCTCGGTTTGCCTTCACACCGTCTGAGAACAAACAGACATTCTTGTCTTCTTAACATGTTTGTCTTAGATGACAAAATTACAGTGTATAAAAAGTTTAGAGCAGTGGCCTTCAAAGTAACTGTGGGTTGTGTGGGAAGCTGATCCACAAATGTTTTAAATCAGTTGTCACAATGTTTCATTGTTGCAAAATTTACAGGACAAACTCTGTTAGAGCATCATAAATGACTCACTTAAAGTTCTATGTCATTGTGTTAGTTCATTCTAAAAGAAAAGTGTGGAATCATGGTGGTACCACCCACATCTTGAACATATTAGCAGTCTTTTAAACAAATCACTGCAAAAAAAACTCAAGATTATTTACCGTTTGAATCCCGCACACTACTTAACTGAATCTGCTAGAGCAGCTAGTGAATCAACATTCTGTATAATTCACTTACTAAACTGCAAGGTTCATGTCACAACATTAGTAGTTTATTCTAAAAGTGTGTTAATGTGAAGAAAAATGAGTGCTTTTCCCAACATCTTTTATTAAAATGTTAAATCTGACATGTGGAATCAAGTTGGTGCCATCCAATTTATGAATAGATGAGCAATTTTTTTTAATGAATCTCTGTAAAACACTCACAAGAACAAGTGTTACTTGTTTGAATGAGTTTTCCGGATTCTACACGCAAAGTGATTCACTGAATCTGCCAGAGTAACTAGTGAATCAACATGTTACTCACTTACTGAACTGCTAGCTTATTTTGAATGCATTATTGTTTATTTGAAATTAAAGTGTTAAGAGGGCGGCATGGTGGCACAGTGGGTGGCGCTGTCGCCTTACAGCAAAAAGGTCACTGGTTCGAGCATAGGCTGGGTCAGTTGGCATTTCTGTGTGGAGTTTGCATGTTCTCCCCGTGTTCACGTGGGTTTCCTCAGAGTGCTTCGGTTTCCCTCACAGTCCAAAGACATGCACTATACAGGTAAGTCAATTGAATAAGCTAAATTGTCCATAGTGTATGTGTGTGAATGCAAGAGTCTCTGGGTTGCGGCATCCTGATTAAATAGGGACTTAGCCGGAAAAAAAATAAATGAATGAATGAATGAATGAAAGTGTTTAGTATTACTTTTCTGAACATATTTGACTATGGTATCTATTGAAAATTTAACGGCTTCACAATGATGACTCTGAACTGGCTCTTTTAATGACTAATGAGGGTTGAATCAGTCTGATGAATCATTTTGACAAACCCTTAAGTAAATTTATTCAATTGTCATATGATTCTATGATTGACTAGCAAGACTAGTCATATTTTTAGCTACAGACTATTGCTGAATCACAAAGGGTTTCCATTTTATTCAAGAACAAAAATCTCTTGTGAATCAATTTTTATATTAAATGCTTAAAAAAAAAAAAGTCACATTTGAATCAATCTGATAAATCCATCAACCAACATTCTTCAAAATAGTTTATTTTGTGTTCAACAGAAGAAAGAAGCTTTATCATGAGGGTTCAAATCCACATGAGGGAGAATAAATGATGAGGTAATTTTCATTTTTGAGTTAACTATCCTTTTAAACCCTCACTGAATGAACTGAATCAGCTAAATGAATCACTGCACTGAACATTAACTAAAAGAAAATAAATGCAGTCTTTCCCTTTAAATTTCATTAAATAATTAAAAAAAGAAAACTTTGGTCTCAAGTTATCGTAAAAAAGTTTCCTAACCACTACTTTGGAGAACAAAGGAAATGAAATTTCTGCTCAGCGAACTTTCTACTCCAAAAAGAAAATGATTCATGCATGTGTGGTGAACTGAAATCTAGACGTCTCCCCTAAAGCAGAGGCCCCTGACAGGCCAAACGCTGACCCTTCACTCCGGCCCCCTCTAAGAAAACACAGAGGAGACGTGGACCGGAGGAGAACTGGCTGTTTAGACAAAGACAGTATCTGGAGAGGAAATACAGTATGAGGACAGCTTTGAAGTTTAATAGAGTCTGAATGAGGAATGTCAATAAAGCTCCACTGCTGGCAATCACTCTGTCTAATTATCAAAGCACATTTACCATTTTTGTGTCTTTTTATTTTTGCTCATTTTATATAGGATTTGTTTGGCAAACACTGATCGCCATTTCACTGTAAACATAAAATTTAAAACCATACACTGTTAAAAATTTACTGTAGAATCTACATTACTTACTGGCAGCAGTTCACCAGTGACTTACTGTAAATCATTTACAGCAAAACTACAGTATTTACATTTGCAGCACCATTTCTCTTGCTGTATGTGTGTTTACACTATTGTATATCTTTACTGTAAAATATACAGTAATTTTGAATATGGTCTGTTTGCGGATTGCAAGACAGGGGCGTAACATGAAGGGGCCTTAGGGGCGTAACTTGTAATACATTAAATGCGTAACTTGAAGTTATGGAGACATGTCAAAACTATGTTATCGGCAAGATGGCGCTGTGCCCATCAGTTATTAACACCTACTTCACACCTAAACCCAACCATCACAGTTATTAATGTCTAGACCTTCCCTAACCTTAACCCAACCATCACAGTTATTACCCTTTACACCTTCCCAACCATCACAGTTATTAACATCTACACCTTCCCCAACCCTAAACCCAACAATCCCAGTTTTTAACGTCTACACCTTCCCCAACCCTAAACCCAACAAACACAGTTATTAACATCTACACCTTCCCCAACAATCACATTTAATAACATCTACACCTTCACAAACCCTAAACCCAACCATCACAGTTAATAACATCTACACCTTCACAAACCCTAAACCCAACCATCACAGTTAATAACATCTACACCTTCCCCAACCCTAAACCCAACCATCACAGTTAATAACATCTACACCTTCACAAACCCTAAACCCAACCATCACAGTTATTAACATCTACACCTTCCACAATCCTAAACCCAACCATCACAGTTATTAACATCTACACCTTCCACAATCCTAAACCCAACCATCACAGTTATTAACCTCTACACCTTCCCCAATCCTAAACCCAACCATCACAGTTATTAACATCTACACCTTCCACAATCCTAAACCCAACCATCACAGTTATTAACCTCTACACCTTCCCCAACCCTAAACCCAACCATCACAGTTATTAACATCTACACCTTCCACAATCCTAAACCCAACCATCACAGTTATTAACATCTACACCTTCCACAATCCTAAACCCAACCATCACAGTTATTAACCTCTACACCTTCCACAATCCTAAACCCAACCATCACAGTTATTAACATCTACACCTTCCACAATCCTAAACCCAACCATCACAGTTATTAACCTCTACACCTTCCCCAATCCTAAACCCAACCATCACAGTTATTAACATCTACACCTTCCACAATCCTAAACCCAACTATCACAGTTATTAACCTCTACACCTTCCCCAATCCTAAACCCAACCATCACAGTTATTAACATCTACACCTTCCACAATCCTAAACCCAACCATCACAGTTATTAACCTCTACACCTTCCCCAACCCTAAACCCAACCATCACAGTTATTAACATCTACACCTTCCACAATCCTAAACCCAACCATCACAGTTATTAACCTCTACACCTTCCCCAATCCTAAACCCAACCATCACAGTTATTAACATCTACACCTTCCCCAACCCTAAACCCAACAATCCCAGTTTTTAACGTCTACACCTTCCCCAACCCTAAACCCAACAAACACAGTTATTAACATCTACACCTTCCCCAACAATCACATTTAATAACATCTACACCTTCACAAACCCTAAACCCAACCATCACAGTTAATAACATCTACACCTTCACAAACCCTAAACCCAACCATCACAGTTAATAACATCTACACCTTCCCCAACCCTAAACCCAACCATCACAGTTAATAACATCTACACCTTCCCCAACCCTAAACCCAACCATCACAGTTATTAACCTCTACACCTTCCCCAATCCTAAACCCAACCATCACAGTTATTAACATCTACACCTTCCCCAACCCTAAACCCAACAATCCCAGTTTTTAACGTCTACACCTTCCCCAACCCTAAACCCAACAAACACAGTTATTAACATCTACACCTTCCCCAACAATCACATTTAATAACATCTACACCTTCACAAACCCTAAACCCAACCATCACAGTTAATAACATCTACACCTTCACAAACCCTAAACCCAACCATCACAGTTAATAACATCTACACCTTCCCCAACCCTAAACCCAACCATCACAGTTAATAACATCTACACCTTCCCCAACCCTAAACCCAACCATCACAGTTATTAACCTCTACACCTTCCCCAATCCTAAACCCAACCATCACAGTTATTAACATCTACACCTTCCACAATCCTAAACCCAACCATCACAGTTATTAACCTCTACACCTTCCACAATCCTAAACCCAACCATCACAGTTATTAACCTCTACACCTTCCCCAATCCTAAACCCAACCATCACAGTTATTAACATCTACACCTTCCCCAACCCTAAACCCAACCATCACAGTTATTAACATCTACACCTTCCACAATCCTAAACCCAACCATCACAGTTATTAACCTCTACACCTTCCCCAACCCTAAACCCAACCATCACAGTTATTAACATCTACACCTTCCACAATCCTAAACCCAACCATCACAGTTATTAACGTCTACACCTTTCCAAACATCTTGCATGGTTCAATGGGATCTCAATAACTGCAAGTTACGTCTCTAATTTAATACAAGTTACGCCTCTTCATCTTACGCCCCCATCTTGCAGTCCGCAGACAGATACACTTGGCATTTTTCACAATGCAACTTTAAAATACAGTAACATACTGCATAACTGTCCTACAGTATTATACAATTCATATTACAGTTAAATACTGTATGATTTATAAAAATCGTTAACAGCGTATTATGAAACAAAATCAATGCCAAAAGTATTGAATTAAAAAGCTTGTTGAAGAGCACAAACAGAAAAAAAATAATACACCGAATGAACAAGTTCCTGCATTTTAATGAATTGAATTCCAGGGTTTGTATTTTTAGATCCTGAAATTTAACATAGCTGTTTATTTAAGCTGTGAATATTTAAACGAAAAAAAAAAAAAAATTCAAATACGTTTTCATACTTGTAAATTCAATAATTCATATTCTATTTCCAGGTTTCACTTACAAAATATTCAATACCCTTTAAAAATACGATGTATAATATTCAAAAGGTAATTTTCAGTTGATTTTATTTCAGTTCAAATATTCACTTCCGTAAATTCAGTGGTTCAAATTCGACTGTTAAAATTCGACATTACATCCGGGAACTGCAGGAAAAGCAATAGATTGCAGATTAAAGATCGCCAGCTACTTTTTTACCAGCAGGTGGAGATTGTATAATTTAAGATTTTTAACCCCAGTAAATAGGCGAGAAAAAAATGCTAATAAAGGCACAAAATTATTACACTATTCTCATGCTTGGCCAAATGTCATGACTCTCCCATTCACTTTTCACATTCATAATTATGCACAAGCCCAGATATCATCTGAAACTTCAGAAGAGTTCCCATCATATATTGGCAGCCATCCAGCATCTCTAAACCAGTATTTGACGTGGGGCGCTGGCTCTGACCGGCCACCGGAGCTCGTGGCCACTCGTTCGCGTTTGCCGCGTGCAAGCCGCACAGGTATAAAAACGCCAATCATTTAATTAATTCATCAATTCATTAATTTTCATTCCGCTTAGTCTATTCTTAAGAGGTCTACAATCATTTTAAATAATAAAGTTTTTTTAAAAGCAACCATTTTTGTTTTGTTCATAACGTGTAAAAAGGCGTGCAGCAAGCATAGGCTACTACATAACAATAAAAACAATCAATCTGGACAAACTTAAGACATTTTGCAAACGTTTAACCGTGGAAGAACCCCAAAAATTAGAAAAAATGAAGAGAAAGGCATAAAGCAATACGGATTTAGAACCACGGATGACTTATTTAAGCACAATAGCCTAAATAAATGTCATAAAATAATAATAATAATAATAATAATTTAAATAATGAAAATATATAGCCTATTCCAATCCTGAAAAAAGCTGTGTTTAAACAGAGCAAACACTTCTAATAACCCCTTAAAGGTTATGCCATATATTAGACGGTTCTGTATGAATAACTGAAGACGCTCCTTTAATGCATTCACACGTTATGTTAAATTATTTTAAATGATACGTCCCATCCATACCCAACCTTAAATCATACCTGAACACTCCGTCTAACAGTTCCAATTGTTTTGTGTGACATTCTCATAAAATCTCTCTAGTTTTTAAACTCATTTGTTCTTAACTGTTTTTAGCCCTGGTAATTATGTTTATCTATTTTGTATTGTTATAATATTTCCTCTCTGTTTCTCTTACGTTTATATTCTTCAGCAGTCAATATAATACTTTACGTTTATGGAAGAAAGAGTTAATAAAGATAGAGATTGTGTTGGTAACATCATATTCATCAAAAGACTGTTTATGTGCAACTCCACCGGTCCGAGCAGGGCGCGAGCCAGCGATACCTGCATGGGAGACAAATGCTCTGAGGAGACTTAAGATTGCGGAACAACGTCTGTCGCTGGATCTGACGCGATCACCAGCTGGCTTCCGTTACATAAGGGCAAATATAAATGACCAAACATCATTTACTTATTTTACTCATACTTATTTTATTACTTATAATGTCCAGGACATTGATGTTAAAATTAAATGCTACTTTTGTTATTAGCGTTTTTTCTCACCTTACTGGTTTAAAAATCTTAAATTATACAATCTCCACCTGCTGGTGAAAAAGTAGCTGGCGATCTTCAATTTGCAATCTATTGCTTTTCCTGCAGTTCCCGGATGTAATGTCGAATTTTAACAGTCGAATTTGAACCACTGAATTTACGGAAGCGAATATTTAAACTAAAATAAAATGAAGTGAAAATTACCGTTTGAATATTATACATCGTATTTTTAAAGGGTATTGAATATTTTGTAAGTGAAACCTGGAAATAGAATATGAATTATTGAATTTACAAGTATGAAAACGTATTTGAAATTTATTTTGTTTAAATATTCACAGCTTAAATAAACAGCTATGTAAAATTTCAGGACCTAAAAATACAAACCCTGGAATTCAACTCATTAAAATGCAGGAACTTTTTCATTCGGTGTATTATTTTTTTCAGTTTGTGCTATTCAACAAGCTTTTTAATTCAATACTTTTGGCATTGATTTTGTTCCATAGTGTATGACACACTAAACTAAGCTTCATTTTTATGTACTATTATAAAACATATATTTAATATAATAGTGTTAGCCTTATAATCTATTCTTTTATCTATAACTTTTGAGCAGTTTAATGAAATAAGGTTCCATCTGATTCACAAACAAATGACCTCGAATCGCTCTTTTATTTTTTTAGATTTTATTTTTTTAAATTAATGAGGTAGAAAAAATACAACTACAGTATAAACACTGAGACAAATAAGATAAGTAAATTTAAATTGCACAGAAATTTACTCCAAAAACGAACCTAACGCCAGGGTAACAAAACTAACAATAATGTAATAAAGTTACATCTTAAAAAGACACAAAGGCTACTCCACGTGTGTGTGTGTGTGTGTGTGTGTGTGTGTGTTCCGCAGTTAGTTTTCTTTGCTTTTGGACTAACAGAATTCTGGATAGTTTCCAAATACTGCTAAAAGGTTTATAGCCACTAAACTTTAGATTTTATACATAAATTATTCTATATACATTTCTCAAGTTTTCTAAAGAATCGTCAAACATATCAAAAAAATATCTTTAAAACAAAAAGAAAAGTCACTTATTAAATAAGACTGAATAAACACCAGCAAATTTCAGCAAAATCTATCTGTGTAGAAGCACTACAAAACAAATGAATGAAGTCTTTCTCTGAAAAGTAAAAAAAAAAAGGAGCAATTCACATCAATATCAGACTTACGAATCGCTATTATAATGAAATGAAGGCTTCAAAAGACTTTGAATCAGTTTGAGGAATCTTTCAAATGAATGAACTCTTCTAAAGCCCATTTCGTTGCACATTTGGCAAACACACTGAGAGTCACGTCGCTGTAAACATGTGGTGTTTACATCTTAAGGCAAGCTTTTTGAAATATGACACACAGTTGTCGTCATGCTGCTATGAGAAAAAATAATAATAAAACTTCAATCAGGACTCATTGGTGGAAAAGCCCCTAATTAGCCAGAGAGATTTGGAAATAATGACAATAAAGGAAAGCAAAACAGCGCAGCCCTTTAAAGAGGATCCAAATCACTTTTAATTTGCCTCGACTGTTTACACCACACCAACCGCAATGACACAAGGCAGATTTAATCTGTTTTGGAAAAAAAAAAAACGTTCCAGAGAACTTATCTCCAACACACTTTCACTGACAGCCGCGGCTTTGACTTCGACGCTGGACTGATAAATGATGATAAGCAGCAGAAAGAGGATTTTAGTCGAGTCAAATTACCAGATAATGCGTGCTAGTTTCTAGGAGACTATCTCTCTCTCTCTCTCTCTCTCTCTCTCTCTCTCTCTTGCAATTCAATTCAATAATTGCTTTACAAATGTATTGCCAAAGCAGTTCTAAAGTTTACATAAAAACGTAACATGCATATATAATAAAAAACAAAACAGTAAACACAGTAAATAGTAGTAATAAAAAAGATGATATTTATATATAATAATTAAATAAAATATCAACAATACATTATTTAATATATCACATTAATATTCAATATATCAGATTATTATTCAATACATCATATTATAATTCAACATATCACATTATTCATACAAATGAATACAAAAATAATAATAGATCAGAATAAACTGTTCATTTTACAAATCAACATTTTAGGATGAAACAGCAATAAAAAAACAATAATAATCAGTATATTTCTTCATGTGTTCAATACTTTTCCCCTGTGTCATTTTTATTTTATTATGCATGACTTAGTTTGTAAACTAATTCAATTCGATTTGTTTTCTTTGCATATATGGATTTCTTTGGTTTGTCAACGGCACCTTTAGAATTATTTTTCTGAGAAAAAATGGTGATGTGTTCAATACTTATTTTCCCCGCAGTAATTGGTTTTGAGTAGTCTGCCATGGTTTTTTGTGTTGTCATGAACTTGTCGTGCTTTTAAACTGAAAGTTTTATTCATTCATTCATTTTCTTTTCGGCTTAGCCCCTTTATCAATCTGGGGTCGCCACAGCGGAATGAACCGCCAACTTATCCAGCACATTTTTACGCAGCGGGAGAACATGCAAACTCCACACAGAAACGCAAACTGACCCAGCCGAGGCTCGAACCAGCGACCTTCTTGCTGTGAGGCGACAGCACTACCTACTGCGACACTGCGTCGCCTGAAAGTTTTATATCACTTTTAAAAAAATTTTTAAACCCATTTAGAAAAATGTGCATTTTGAGGCTTCCAAAATGCAGTTGAAAGCCAAAACACATTAACAAAAAAAACTGCTGCAAAATTTGACAGTAAGCTACTTTACACACTAGATTTGTTACACGATCAAAATCCAAACCTTTTACATGTCTGGGTGTGACTTTCCTCGCCGTTTTCTGTTTCCACTCTGGAGATTTTGTCTTTTGTCATCTAATTGCTCTTCTTTCTCTGGTCTGAGTGGAAAGCACAAAAGAGCTCTTTAGAGAAATATTGCCACCCTGTGAACAGTCGGTAAAGCACAGGTTACAAAAAGAAAACACACAAATCTTAACAGGTCAGTCCAAGCCTTCTGGGTACAAAACAACAGATCATTTCCAACCCTGTTTTGTTGATGCTTAATTAGTACAGAAAGGATAAAAGCAGGGTTGGGACTTTTTGAAACATGTCAGTTTCCTCTGAAGAGCTTCTAAGAAATGCGATCAAACTCTATATATGTATATCTAAGCAAGGGCAGGCCTGGATGCACTGGAATCAGAACGAGCGCTGTTTTGATTCAAATGAATGTTTTGGTTTCTCTGAAGTGGCTGATGAAACAGGCTTTGATAATCTTGTGAACTGAATATGTCACAGTTGAGCTGAGACAAAGCAAGACATGCCAGCAGAGGGATAATTGAAAGCTTAAATTAAGGCTCATCATCTAATCGAGGCAACAAGATGAAGAAATGCTGATACAATTATGCCATTTATTGTGAAAACAAGCCAACGGCACAAACAAATCCAGTCAAGGATGGAAAAAGTACAAATCTAAAACACAGGTTGAAACACACATTTGACACTATGTAATTTGTACATGTGCTTTGGCCTGTTTGTGTCACGTGACTGAATATCGTGCCTATTTATATACCTCTTTCCATTCATCTCCTCAAATCTGCTTTAATTGAAAGCTTGCGATGAGAAACTTTGGAGCCCGGTCTTGTTGCAACATGTCGCACAGCCTTTAGCGAAGGAAACCCGTGCCATGATCTCCATCCATCAAATCGGGCAGATCTACAGTTAAAAAGCTGACAGTGAAACATATGAATGAAATGAAGCGTACAGGCCTATCCTTGTCATAATAGCAAACACATGCGACCTCCTGGCGAGAGCTTTTATTACCACGTTGATAAAAGGAGAGAACAGCCAGGAGGCAGAACTCCCACAGATTTTATTGTCTTACGTTGAGGAAGTATTAGGAGCAAAACAAAATAAATAGGACACATAGAAAAAGAGTGGAAATACTGAATATGGTCCCGTAAGTCCATGAGGTCCTTAACAAAGCTGGACCACATTAAATTTCATTGTATGAATGAAAAAAAGGTCATTATGAATGCATGACAAGTAAATTATAATAGAAAACTAAATTAGAATATAACTTTACCTTTATCTTGGTTTTCCTGCACAAATAAATAAAAAGTGAAATGAAATTAAACAAAGGTTTGCACCTGAGCTGAGGATGAAATAAACATTAATTTATTATCATAATTAACAAAAGTAGCTGACAGCCCTGCTGAAAAAAAAAAAAAACAGCTTAAACCAGCCTAGGCTGGTTGGCTAGTTTTAGCTGGTCGACCAGCCTGGTTTTAGAGGAATTTTGGCATTCCAGGCTGGTTTCCAGTCATTTCCAGCCTGGACTAAGCTGGTCAGGCTGGGAAATGACCAGCTAAAACCAGCTTGACTAGTCTAGCCAGGGTGGAAGCCCAGACAAAACCAGTTATGTCTAGCTTAAACCAGGCTCGTAAAGTTGGTTTTAGCTGGTCAATTTATAGCTACGACCAGGCTGTAACTGTGTGGAAACCAGCCTGGAAAGTTGAGGTAAAGTTGGTTTTATATTCACACGTTCAGACTTTCTCCTTAATAATATCATTTCATAAAAATATTTTTTGCAAATTCTAAATAGTGGAATCATATTAGCAGCCAATGCCTATCAAAGTACAACATTGTTCACAGTTAAATAAATCGTGCTAATGTTTTTTTTGAAGTCAAACTTTGATTTTAGATATATTGAACATATAATATTCATTGAATATTATAATATTAATAATAATAATAATAATATATTGAATAATATTATATTCATGAATATTCAAAGTACCATGGTAAACAATATAAGGAGCATGTCACAAGTTGTCACTGATTGAATGTGCGAATGTAAAACCAACTTTACCTCAATGCCTGGAAATGGCCAAAACCCCTCTAAAACCAGGCTGGTCGACCAGCTAAAACTAGCCAACCAGTATAGTCTGGTTTAAGCTGTTTGTTTTCATCAGGGAGACATGTATTTAGAGTTGTATTTTGTGATTTGATTGTATATGAAAACAGATAGGAATAAATATCAACCTCCGCATAAACTTTTGACGTTTTTGATATTTATTGTCATCCTTTTCACTTGAATCACACTAAGAGCTGAGTGATATGACATGATACATAACATGCATTAAACACTTATATTCAGCAGTCTACATGTGTCTGTTGCCTTGTTACAAACATATATGGCAAACTTCACAATATACACGTTAAACTAAAAGTAGATACGGTTTAACAGACCTAATGCCTATTTGGGGTGAGCTGGATACCCTTATAATTCGTCCGTCCAGAATTTTGTGTTCTGATAATAATGAGCTGTGAGGAGATGAGATGCTCTATGCCTGTTTGCACTGGCTGAGGGCGCTATATGGCGATCTTATTTTCAAAATAAGAGTCCCATATACATATTTAGTTTAATACAAGCTTAGATAAACTTAAAAACAAGAGTAAAATTATCATTGTTGTAATCTCATTAGGAAACTAAACAAATGCTGTCAGGGTCGTGCATATAATGATATTGTGTGGAACGTCACAGTCAGCGTTTTGTTTTGATTGCCCTGCTTTTGACAGGGATTTGGCACTCATCAGATTTACTGTACATAAGGAATGATTGTCAAGGTATGGCATTTCTATTTACGGAACCCTCATTATTCTGCTATGGCTAGGTATGTCCAGATGCTTATTCTATGGCATTTTTAGAATAAAACCTTAAAAACCAAATAAACAATGAAAACAACATGTAAACACATTACATATTTTCAGTGGCGGATCTAGGAATTTTTAAAGGCACGGGCCAAAGTTTACAGAGGGGGGCCAAGTTATTCAATTGGTGCTAGCACTGACAGATTATTAGGAGGATTTCTGTGATGAAACACTCGAAGTTAGAGGATGTTGTAGGTTTATTAGTAGGACACAGACAACACAAAAGTTAAGGAGTGCACAGGTAACCAGACACAGGATTACAGAGAGAATAATATGGTAAGCATGTCCATAAGGGTATAAAAATAGCAGGGTGTTGTTTCATGCAGCAATTTTCTAATACTTTTTGCTGTAATATTTTTTATAAATACGAATTGGTGTGTGAGTGATCAATAAGAACTTGTGTTGTTTAATGAATATTTATGATTATTAGTATGATTTCATAAATTGCTAGCTGACTACTAAACCCAATGAAATAGTCCTTCTTTCCTGAAATGTCAGCATTGACTTCCATTTGTTTTTCCTACTATCTAAGTCAATGGTTACAGGTGTTCAGCTTTCTTCAAAATATCTTCTCTGTTCAACAGAAGAAAGAAACTTGAGTAAAGTGGAGTAATTTTTCATTTTTGCATGAACTGTCCCTTTAATTAGAATGAGGAAGATTTTATGTTGGGTCACCAGGTAGCCTATTTTACACCCTTCTGATTTGAACTGTAAGATGTGTCACAGTTAATCTGTCTTTATTTTCTCTTCTCAACAAAACAATTTGACCCATTCTGACTTATAATCTGGTGTGACTTGTTTTCAGGAAAATTTTGTATGCGCTAGTTAATGTAAGTGTTCTGAATAGACATACTCACTTTATTTCATGAACAAATTTCACTTTTGTAAACTTAAATTCACATGTAAAAACATAAACAGGAGCTCAACCAAACCTGCTTTACAAATGAAAACAAATTTTATTGGTTTGGGAAACTTAAATACAAACCTATAAATATAATAAAATACAAGAACGAATCTTATTGGTTCTCACTTCTCAAGCAAGCATGGTTGTAACCAAATATGACTGCTGTAAACGCTGTTTGCTTACATTTGGATTTAAGACAAAACAGACAGAAGCTATTTTAAGTATTAAATATTTTTATGGTTTCACACAGCTAGTTTCAGTTTTGCTTTTAATAAATGTATTTACATATGTTTATAATAAATACCACTTTAAAAATATTTTTTGTCTATGTTTCATCCCAATTTTGTTAACATTACGATTTGTTGGAGACATTTTATTTAAGATTACCAGGCAGCCTATTTTATACTATTCTTATTTAAACAGTAAAATGCGACTTATGCAACTTAATCTGTGTTTTTCACCTCTCAAAAATGCAATCTGACCCTTTGCGGGTGTGACTTGTTTTCCGGAAAATATGCTAGTTTCAAAACACTGCAAAGGGAGTTCTCAGGTATCCTTAAAAGCTGATATTATGGTTAACAGTGTTATTATGTTCTCCACAAAACCACCAAAAATGTGGTGTATTAGAGGAACTCAGGAGGAATCGACAAAGGGACAGTGTCATATCATGTTGACCTTTTATAATCATCAAAACATTTTTAAAAGGCACTAGTTATATGGTTATACGTCATACTGTAATCCAGTATCATAATTGCTTTGGGACCACAAAACCTTTCAGATGACTATAAACTAAAGTATGTACATGTGATAGAATTGTGTTTCAAAGAGTGTAAACACTGTAAAGAGAACAAAAACCACCAAATCAAATAAGATATAAGAATATATACTAGCCAAAAAGGTTAAAAAACTGATTGATTTGAAAAAGAGAGAATCAGACCAGCCTAACAGCCTCTTGGCAAAAGGAAGTGACTTGTGATTTCTTAAGTCAATCGGGTGACCCTTAGGATTCAGTGGACTCAAACCATCCGACTAGAACTCCGGTCCAGGGTCTTACAGATCCTCACAGCAGATCTTGGCCCACACCGTGCAGACGGGTCACAAATGACACTCCTAAATCGATGTGAAAACAATCAGCCATATTAATTATAAAGATAGGACAAATTGGAAAAGTGAAGCAAAACATATTAAAGAAAGAACAGTGTACTGCACTTACAGTTTAATGTATGAATTATACTTACACTTTTATGCACACAGCAGTGTTTATTTCTTTTTCCCTCCTAATAACATGCTTTCTGTTTTCTTCTTCTGTGCCTCATTGAGCAAAAAAACACACCTTAATGTTAGCAAGAACTTAGCACGGAATTCTGTCATCATTTACTCACCCTCATGTAAAAAAACGAAACATGAAGATACTTTAAATCATAGTTCATTTTCAATATTTCTGTCTCCTTTAAAAAAGTTCATTCATTAGAAATAGTTCCAAACAGATATAAAAATAATACCCATGTGAAACAAGTGGTTTAATGAAAGTCTTCTGAAGAGACATGATCTGTTTATATGATGAATTAGGATTAGGAATTAGGATTATTATAGTAATTTAGGTTTTCGTTCACATGTAAACACTGATGAGAGAACAAAAACAGGAGCTCGACCAAACCTGCCTGATGTGTGAAAACAAACCTTATTGGTTCTTGGGTAACTCAAATGTACCACAACATACAAGAAGCAATGTCATTGGTTCTCACTCCTCAGGCACGCATGGCTGTGCCTCCCTGACCAAATCTGAACAGCGTAAATGACTAAAATTAAGAGAAGGCCCGCATGGAATCTGTGCCCGCAGAAATCTGCAGATTTTTAGCACATCATTGAGTCTTTTATTTACCTGTGTAAATGTGTGTAAATTTATAATTATTCCGTTTTTAAATTAATTTTATTATTAGTAATATTATTGACAAATATGAAAATGTTCACACGATTTATTTACAATACAGTTTGTGAGATAATATTTTCTGTCTTTAAGTAGATATATTATATAAGAGACTTGCTTTGTTTACCAATTCAGTGGATCTAATTGGATTTGCATTGGAAACACTAAATAAAAGTTAAAAAGGTATTTTTTTTTATTTCATATATTAAGTTTTTAGTAGGCCCACAAGGAATCTGCGCGTGCAGAATTCCGCAGATTTCCGCAGATTTTTAGCCCATCATTAATTCTGTTTATTTACTTGAGTAAATGTGTGTAAATCTATATTTATTCAGTTTTTAAATTAATTACAGTAATATTATTGACTAATATGAAAATGTTCATCTGATTTGTGTACAATGCAGTTTGTAAAGTAATATTTTCTGTCTTTTAGTAGATATATTATATGAGAGACTTGCTTTGTTTACCAAATAAAGTGAATCTAACTGGATTTGCATTTTAAACATTAAATAAAAGTTAAAAAGACATTATTTTTATTTCATATACTAAGGTTTTAGTTATGATACTCCCAAAATAATTTAGCAGAAATCCGCAGATTTTTACCAAAATTCTCCACAGAAATAGCAAAAAACGTCCAGATTCCGTCTGGCCCTAGTTTTTATTTTGACACTCCCAAAATCATTGCGCATAAATTTACACAAAAATACCTGTGCACAAAAATAGCAATAAATGTCCACAGATTCTCTCTGGCCCTAATTAAGAGTAAACCACTCAATTCAAATTACAACACTTTTATTCAGCAAGGATACTTTAAAATGATTGAATAAAAGGCATTACTAATGTAAAAAAGAAAAAAAAAAGAAGAAAAAAAGTGTGAATTGTGAAAAAAAGGTTCACATTTTTAATTAAGCATTAAAAATTAAAGCAATAGTGATAAGAATTTCTGAAGGGTCATGTGACACTACAGACAGGAGTAACTGCTGCTGAAAATTAAAGGTGCAGAATGTAGCATAGAAGATTTATTGAGGTTTAAATTCAAAATATTGAACAGGGTTGGCTAGCATATATTGAGGAAGCCTTCATGACTAAAATAAAATGTGCTGCGTTTTAGACAAAATATTTGGCAGTGTTACACAGATTAAATCAAAGGCAGATATTTTGTCACACACTGTAAACCCCGCTGCTGTCATTACTAAAAATATTAAGTTAATATAACTTGACTACTTAAAATACCAAGTTTCATCAAAACTTAAACAGGTGAGTTTAACTTACTCATTAGGCAGCAAAACGTAACATTTTAATTTCTTTAAATGATTCACCATGTCTCTGTTTAAAATGATTGGTTGTGCTTAAAATTCTGCATTGACAACCACGCTGATTGGTCGATATTTACTCAAAAAAAACATTTTTTTTTGCTTGTTCAAACTACCTTTTTAAAATGAGCTGAAACAACACATTTCTTGAGATTTCATTGGGACAACTTAATTTTCGATCCACATACATTTCTTAAAAGTGTTAAGTTAACTTAATCAATTTGTGTTGAGACAACATGAATGAATGGTGTGGAACCCTGCATTTTTTACAGTGTATGCTATATGACACAAGGTGGTCATTTAGCTTGTAATGCAGAATTTTGCTGAAGAGCAGCAGGACAAAGACACTACCTAAACCCATCTGACAAAAGAGAAAAGTTTAATTAGTAAGTAGATATTTAAATGCTTATACTGTATACATTTTTCTTAATTGATATAAACGCAGGGCCGACACGGTGGCGCAGTGGGTAGCGATGTCGCCTCACAGCAAGAACGTCGCTGGTTCGTGTCCCGGCTGGGTCAGTTGGCATTTCTGTGTGGAGTTTGCATAGGTTTCCTCTGGGTGCTCCAGTTTCCCCCACAAGTCCAAAGACATGCGCTATAGGTAAATTGGGTAAGCTAAATCGTCTGTAGTGTATGTGTGTATGTCCTGGTCCTCCAGGTTGGGGGTTGAGCGTTGGGTTAACGACCCACCTCGTAAAAATTAGATGTAACGAAACACCAACATAGTTTGGCTAAATATCAACTTCGATATAAACGGCCCTGGGATTAAGTAAGTAAACAATATAAAAGCTGAAAAGCTGAGGGAATCACTTTGCTCAAATCATTTCAGTATTCTTAATCTATTAGGGTTTACAGTGCAGAACGTACCTTTATAAAGGAGAATAACTGACTTTAGCATTGTTTTTAGATAAACAAGTATGTTCACTTAGCATGTTTCTTAAATATCTGCAACCATATTGTAGATTTTTTATCATTTAGAAGAGTCAAAAACTTCACTTTAATAATCACTTTATTTAGATTTTTTTTTAAATCTTGTAATTTATTTAATTTAAAAAACTACTTTTCTAAGTTTACTATCTGAATACAAAAAAGAGGACTTGATTCAACAAAGTTAAATCCTCTTTAAATCCAGCTCTATAATTTTGTCCTATTGGAAATGAATGAGGAATACTAAAATTACAAGCTTTTTTTAACATTTTACTTTTAGATGTATATAAATTTTTAAAAATCGAAAATACATAAATTAAAAGATTACATTATTTCAAAGACAGTGATATGACATTTGTTTTTAAAAAAAATTGAGTTCACACTTGAGACCTCCGTGCCCAAAAATGTCCACAAGGGAAAGATTAAGGTCTGCAGAATAAGGTATGTTGAGGGTTAAGCTGTAGTATGCATACATCTTTTATGACTTGAAGCTGTGGAGTGTTTACCTCGGTCATGGCATCATCGATTTGCTTCAGCTCCTCATAGTGGTCACGCGAATCTCTGAGAGGCTGCACCATAATCTCTTCAATCTGAGGGAAAAGCTGAGAGAGAAAAAAAATACATATGGCATTTGACACAACAAATGATGGGTGAGTAAATGATGACAGAATTTAAAATGTTGGGCAAGCTCTACTTTACACGGGTGATTTATTCCACCTACCTTCATGACCGTTTCAAACATAGGAATGAGGACAAATTTAATGAAGCCGATCTGTGCTGTGGGCTTAGTGACTTTCTCTCTGTCCATGAAGGCAGCTACAGGAAGCCCCTCAGATTTCTCCCTATCGCTCTGAACAAAAGTGAGACAGCGTAAACAACCCCAGCTGTCAATGCAGAGCAATTACAACATAAGATAAAGAGTCAGCAAACCTGCATGAAGTATTCCTCCAGCAGACAGTCCACCCACGGCTCGGCCACCTCCGTCGGCCGCACTTCATTGGAAATGTCACAGCATTTGATAAGGAGCATCTTCAGCTGAACACATGACAGACAGCAAACCTTTACTTGTCAAACTGCCAACTAATATTTATCTGACACTGCTGAAAAAACAGCTAGTGGTACTGTAGCAGGACTAGACTGGTCTTTGACAACTGGAAGCAATCTAAACAGGTAAAATTCGGCAAAAACCTAATCTGATAAAGATCAGCAGACCATCATAGATTTACTGAGATGTGTTTTTGGTGTGATACATACGCAAGTCACGTGTTCCTCATTGGTGAAGTCAAAATGGTCCATTTTGTGCTTGAATGAGTCCAGAATCTCACCATGTCGGGCCATGTCTGTGGCCAGAATCAGCGTGATGATTGCCTGCAAATGCAATTGTCGTTTTATTTATCAGTCTTTAAAACAGACATCTATTGACCAAATATGCATGAGTATGAGCAAAGTGGCATTGATGAGAAAAGCATGATCTGTATTATTATACAGTCTTTCCATGATTTTGCATTTTTTTTTTTATAAGTGTGGCCAAAAAAAGAAACGGCTTCTCTGAAATTTTATGGCATTATTTGCTTCAATTTGTTTTGCTGTAAAAAAAACACATAAACCTTTTTTAAATTTGATCTCAAGAAGCATTGGACTCCAGTGGTGTAAATTAATGAATTATAAATACTTAAATTACTGTAATCTCTCATGATTTAAGAATTTACTGTACTTTACTAAGCAGTTTAAAAATGTGTACTTCTACTTCAGTACATTTGTAGTGCTGTATTGGTACTTTTACTTTCTTTAACCTGGAATCACTACTTTATATGTTTATTTTTTCTTGTCTACAGTGATTGGCCAAGTAGAATAAATGTGATCTTGTAATTCCCGTCCAGTCAAATCACACATGAAAAAAATCCCATCACAGACACAGAGACTTTAAAAATGCAGTGTGTAAGCAGTAAACGTGCCCAAAGAAGACATAAAATCATCACTGAGAGACAGAGAAACTGTTTAATAATAATAATAATAATTAAAAATAATAAGTCCTTACATTTATATAATGAGAAGATGAAGAATGCCTACTGTATGATGACTGATATCACAAAATTGGCTTAAACAATGCACTACAGAATGTTACGTTTTCAAATGCATACAAAAATTTTATGTATTCTATTAGTGCTGTACGAGCCTGGTTTGCGGTGACTGCTGGACACACAAAGTTTATTACTCAGGCTTCAAAGTACATAATATGCATTAACATATTGCCACAGTAAATTTTTTGCCCACTTTTTTAAGGTGTTTATGTTACACAGATTTTGCTCTGCATGTAAATGCATCAACCTGCTTTCTGTCAGCTTATTATAAGTGTATATATTATTGTAATGTGTTCTCCCCTTAAATTAATCTTACATCAACGGCAAATGATTTATCTTGCACTTACAAACAACATTAAAAGAAACTGGCACTCAAGTAAGTTACAATTTGAATTGGCAGGTCATAAGGTGGAATAATTTTTACAGCACAACTCTTGAGTACTTTTAGAAGGGCTATAATTTACTCAAACTTTAAATAGTATTTAGAACAGATCATTTTAATCTATTTGCACAAAAACAAATTGAAGTTATAGTATATTTTCATGAGTATGATTTTCCAATAATCTTTCCACTCGCAAAATCCTGCAGGGACTGATTGTAGCTCAGTAAATGAAGCATATACGTACGTACTTCATTCTAGAAACATTCACAGAAATACAAATGTTTTGCTAAAAGATGTCCTATTTTGCATGCAACGTAATTCTGTAGATAATTTAGAACAAATGTAATATGATTTAGTTCATGTTGATTATATGTATTTACTTTTGGGGAGGGGAGTGATTGGAATTCCTGAGAAGTCATATAGTGCAATGTTGACTTTGGTTGGCATCTGTTGGTACAGTGTAAATTTGCCTTTACACTGTAGCTTAAAAGTTGTGCAGTACCTGCCGAATCTGTTTAAAAGCCTCCGGCTCCACATTGGCAAATATATTACACTCCGGTAGAGAGAATATCTGGAAGGCCACAGCGCAGTGGTGATTCTCTAGAGGCGAGATGTCATTATAGCGCACTGCCAACTCAGTGCGGGCATTGATCTGGTACCTGCATAAAGAAAGTCCGTGATTATCTCTTCATATGTCACGGGAATGCTTACAAAGATAAACGGCACTGTAAAATTGTCATCAAGATCGCATAGGCAAATACCTGAGTACACC
Organism: Danio kyathit; assembly: GCA_903798195.1. Taxonomy (NCBI): domain Eukaryota; kingdom Metazoa; phylum Chordata; class Actinopteri; order Cypriniformes; family Danionidae; genus Danio; species Danio kyathit. The sequence goes on along the minus strand of LR812533.1, from coordinate 26,969,363 downwards.
TGTATGTTTTTTTATGAGAGTTGACATAATTACACAGAAGCGCAGATCTTACGTGTTGTTGTATCCAGGGTGGTCCAAGTCGTGACACACAGCAGCAGTCATTAAAATGCCCAGATCTGTCAGTGTGAGCTTTTCCTATGGGCCACACACACATGCACAGGTTTCCACTTTTACTGCCTCACAGTAATTGCTGTACTAATTGCTACGTACCTAAAAGTTCTCACCTGGAGGTTGCAGAGGTGGATCATGCCGTACATCATCTGACTCACGCAGAAACAATGACGAAAATTATGGAACGGGTTGCTTCGGTAATTTTCCTGAATGCCCAGCTGAGAACATATTAAAAAGATCGGTGATCGTCAGAGATGTTAAACTGGAAGCTTCACATCTTTCATAATACTGCACAATTATACTAGTTTTCATACCAGCCAGCGTTTGAGAGTAATCGGGTTTATGTTAAACTCCTTCACGAGGCCTAAGTCGTGGTACATGTACTCCAGGCAGCTCAGCATCTGATGAATAAACAGTCAATCGTAAAAAAAGAGCACGTGTGCATCATTTGATCGCTAAATATACTGCATATTCCACTCACTTCATTGTGCTCCCAGTGCCAAACATCAAAGGTTGGTTTCTTCAGCGCTTCAATGGTCTCCTGAGAAAGTGTGTACTGAGAAAATGAAGACTATTAGAGATTAATACCAATGTTCTCCCGCAGGGAATGTAATTCAATCAAAGCACATCATAGAACTTTTAAGCACCTTTGGGTAGCTGGGGACGTCGCGTCTGGGAGTTAATTTCTTCCCGTCGTCGGAGAAGTTGTATTTGCATGGACAATTCACTCTGAAAGGAGAACGAGTGTTGGATTAGTCATTTAGATACCTTTGAGACATACATAGATGGATAAACAGATTGATTGTCCTGCTTGGGTTGATTTCCCTTAAAGGTAAAGCTGTCTTTCACTTACCTTGCTCCTGCCCTGGATGTCATCTCATCTCGTAGCTTCTTCAGGTCATTTTTGCACTTTTCGATCTCCACGACCTTCAACCCCTCCACTGTATATTGGATATTGGAACATTGGAACAAAAAGACAAAGGTAAACTGTGTACTGAACAGCTTTATTGAGGGAAAGAATGGCAATCCAATGATACAGCATTCCAAATGACACAATTAAATTAAAAACAAGAGAAAAATACAACAATTAAAGTTGCTAGTTGTATCTATAGAACTTATTTACAGTAGTCATTGTTTAAAGTGGATCAAAAATGTTTTTCAAAATTGTCCTAAGACAAGAATTGAGGTTGTTGAATAGTGAAAGTGTTTTGATCCACTTCAAATGTTGACTAATGTATTTCAAGTTCATTGCAAAATACACACACACACACACACACACACACACACACACACACACACACACACACACACACACACACACACACACACACACACACACACACACACACGCACAAGCACACACACACACACACACACACACTTATTAATCTGGGATCGCCACAGCGGAATGAACCGCCAACTTATTCAGTATTTTTTTTTATGCAGCGGATGCCCTTCTAGCCACAACCCATCACTGGGAAACATCCATACACACACACTCATACACTATGGTCAATTTTAGCATACCCAATTCACCTATACCACCTGTACCATGGAATGAACTATTCCAGCACATGTTTTTTACGCAGCGGATGTCCTACCAGCCGCAATCCAGCCGCAATCCAGTACACACCCATACATACATACATATAGCGCATGTCTTTGGACTATGGGGAAAACCGGAGCACCCGGAGAAACCCCACGCAACACTGGGAGAACATGCAAGCTCCACACAGAAATGCCAACTGACCCAGCCGAGGCTTGAACCAGCGACTTTCTTGCTGTGAGGCGAACAAGCTATCCACTGCGCCACTGCGTCGTCCTGGAATTGTTTGTTAATTAATGTATTAATTACCACATTAGTTTATGCTTAATTTAACCATCATGACCTCTATGCACATTATCATTAACCCATTCTTAACTACTCATAAACTCCTTATGTACATCCATCTAATGCGTTTACACTGAATAACTATAGAAAAGAGCTCTGTAAACATCAACATGAACAGTTTAAACACATGAGTTCATGAGTAGTTAAGAATGAGCTAATTGTGATGTGCCCCTCCAAGTAAAGTCATGACATAATTATACATTAACAGATCATGAGTTTATGTTGGTGTGGAAATATACATTTATTTAATATTTAATATATATTTAAATCTAGTTTCAAATGAACAATAATCTATATATGTCTGAAAAGGTATATTCTTTGGTTTTTAATTATATAATTTAATTCGAAATTGTAACAGCTAAGCTATGAGGGACATTAAACCTTTTGTTTCCTGAGCACGGGCTGAGCCAAAGTGATGCAAATGCTATGGGCAGAGTCTTAATGACGGTGTCTTTCTCTTCGGGTGATACTTCCCAATACTTCATTTAATCACGGCATGCTATTATTTATGTTGGTGAGATAAGGGCTGGGGAAATGCTGTTTATCTTTCTGACTCCAATACTTAATTTACATGCCTTGTTTAGCCGTCTCCACCTAGCCACTCCCCTCCTCCTAAAAAAACATATTATATACTCATTTTAAACTTTGCAACAGACTTGTGATAAAACTTGCAGACTGCAGACCTGTAAGAGACTTCTGAAAGGCTCTTGCAGACTCGTGGACTTCTTAAAGAGGCTGTATGACTGCAGATCAACCAACACGTCTCAATAAAGAAATTCATCTGCTTGTTTTTAAGTCTCCTGGACTGAGTTCTCTCTTTCATTTTTATTTTTCCAACATTAGTTACATTTAGCTTAAACTTAAACGTTAACTAATACATTAATTAAAAATCAGGTACTAACAAGTAGCTAAGGAAGTCCATTATTCACACAATAACTTTTGTGACTCATGTTGTAGTTATCGTTAGTTAATGATTAGAGCATGCCTTAACTCATCATTAATTCATAATAAAGTGATGTTTAGTTTACATATTAACACAACATTATTCATGTTCTGTTATTGTAAAGTGTTACCACATACATCCATTTACATATATAGTTGAAGTCAGAATTATTAGCCCCCCTTTGAATTTTTTTTTCTTTTTTAAATATTTCCCAAATTATGTTTAACAGAGCAAGGGGATTTTCACAGTATGTCTGATAATATTTTTTCTTCTGGAGAAAGTCTTATTTGTTTTATTTCGGCTAGTTTTGAATAATAAAAAAAAAAACATTTTAAGGACAAAATTATTAGCCCCTTTAAGCTATTTTCTTTTTCAATAGTCTGCAGAACAAATCATCGCTATACAATAACTTGCCTAATTACCCTAACCTGCCTAGTTAACCTAATTAACCTAGTTAAGCCTTTAAATGTCACTTTAAGCTGTCTTGAAAAATATCTAGTAAAATATTTTTTTCTGTCATCATGGCAAAGATAAAATAAATCAGTTATTAGAAATGAGTTATTAAAACTATTATGTTTAGAAATGTGTTAAAAAAATCTTCTTTCCGTTAAACATAAATTTATGTTATAATAGATTATAAATAGATTGTATTCTATAGACAATATATTGTTGGTTGAGTTTCTATTCCCCAGATTATCATGAGTATAACAATTCAATAACGTAAAAAAAATTGCACTGTATCTGTATTTTTGGAATCAGAACAGTTCTAAAAAACAGTATTAGTGCATCCCTAGTTTTGATTTTTGTAATGTGGATACAGGGTTTCTGAATGTTTTAATCACATTGCTATAAAGTTAAAAGCTAAAGATTTAGGGAAAAGGGTTAGTTTTAATCCCTAAATGTTGTAATATACTGCATAATTTTGTAATAAAGTTGACAGATGCTACAGAAAATAGTGTGTGACAGGTGCATGTTCCTCCCTAAATTTGTTGTTATAGAAATGACTTGAACATCAGCTGGTGTATGATCCTAAGTGTATGTTCAAGTTTTCAGTTTTCACTTACAAAATTGCTGTTAGTGTTTTAAAAAACGTGTTCCACCCTCAACTCTATGCCGGCGCATCCATAAAACCAGATGAAAGCAGTCAAAAGCCAAACTGTCATCATTACGTACGTTCTACTCTCTTCTCCAGCATAGCCAGTCTGTTGGTCACTTCTGTTTTCAGTTCGTTGATCATGAATGCTCTGTAGAATAAAGGAAAGACAGATTGATCTGGTTTCAGCACAGAAAACGTTACGGCAATAGAGATTAATCTCCAGTCCATGGGAAAATAAACATGTCTGTTACCTGCTGAACTGCTCTGCTACCTGTGAGAGCACATTCTGAAACATACCTTCCTTTTCTGCAGAGTTAAATACACAGGCTATAAATCAGGAGGGCATTATAACATTATAATGACCGAATGTACAGTAGATCTAGGGTACTAAAGGTCATACACTCCTAAAAATAAAGCTTACAAATTCCGGTTTTCACAACAGTGCTGTAAAAAAAAACCATTTTGGGTTTCTTAAAGTACTATTTAGAGAATCATTTTAATATTTTAAAGAACACCAAAGGAGTTCTATGGATTTAGCATTGTCTTTATGAAACCATCAATGCCAATGTAGAACCTTTATTATTAATGGTTTAAGAATGTAAAATGACTGGTGAAAATGATTCATATTACCTCCCGGTTGGCTGGCAGACAAGGGAATGATTTTATACAGGGAGCTAAAAGGACAAAATGGGATAATTTACTGACAGATCAAACTGGTAATTACCATAATGGCTATTACAAACAACAAGGGCTGCATTTTACTTGGGGTTGTTGGTGGGCATGGTGGGATCAATGGATACGATGGCACCTTCAGGGTCTGTCATCATTATAGCGGTGTTCCTGTAGACAGAAGGAATGAAAAGTGAATTATGATGGATTTATTGTGTCTGGCAGTGAACATGTTGTACACTACAGACAACTTTGAGTTGTTTTTAAAATGGATTGAGGTGTTGATTAGCGCTGATATCGGTGATATACAGACCTGGGGATGTTGGAGGAGGAACACAGCAGTTCTTTAATATCACATGGGCTGCAGTGACGGCTGAAAAGCACCTGTGCAGGACAAATAAGGGTGTGTTAGCTGGACTGTGTGTGTATTTGTCATCATATCTGTACTACAATGAGACCAAACATGCTACAATGCTGCAATCCAACTCAAATATGTGACTTCAAATTACATTTTTAAATTACATTGAAAATGTTGAGGGATTTAAAAGGATGGAAAAGTATGACGATAAATTCAATTATTTTTAGTGCAATAACGTGCTGTTAGAGTAAAGTTAGAGTAAATTCACAATAGGGAGGAATGAGATTATATCATGTTGCATATTTTATTAATCTAGTTTCATCCCTTGTGTGCTTTTTCTGGGTGTGGGTCGTGACATAGGTTAATGGCTGCAAAAAATGAAACTTTGTCAATGCAAAAATATATTATATTTTATTATTTAATACTTTCAAATCAAAGACAGCAATTTTAAAGGAATAGTTCAGCCAAAAATGAAAATCCCATTATCATTCACTCGCCCTTCACTTATCACAATCATGTTCGAATTTATTGAATTTAATGAACACAGAAGAAAATATTTTAGAAAATGTTGGAAACTGGTAGCCATTGACTTCCATAGTATTTGTTTTTTTCTACAATGGATGTCAATGGTTGCTGGTTTCCACATTCTTCAGAATATCTTGTTTTGTGATCATTCATTAATTCATTTTCCTTCCGCTCAGTCTCTTATTTATCAGGGGTCACCACAGTGGAATGAACCGCCAACTATTCCAGCATATGTTTTACACAGCGGATGCCCTTCCAGCCACAACCCAGTACAGGGAAACACCCATACACTCTCACATATACACTCATACACTGCGGCCAATTTTGTTTACCCAATTCCTCTACACCGCATGTCTTTGGACTGTGAGGGAAACCAGAGCACCCAGAGGAAACCCACACCAACATGGGGAGAACATGCAAACTCCACACAGCATGTGGAGCCGGGACTCAAACCAGCAACCTTCTTGCAGTAAGACAGTGCTAACCACTGAGCCACCGTGCCACCTTGTTTTGTGTTCAACAGTGAAAATAAAATCATAAAGAATTGGAACCACTCATGGGTGAGTAACTTGTGAGTAATGTTTTATTTTTTTGGATGAACTATCCCTTTAAATCACAAATATATATACTGAAATTAAATTTTGATCATTCAAATGTAGCTTTGGTCAGCAGAAAACTTTCAAAATATATATTTATGAAACTATGTTTGACCAAAAATTAGAACAGATATACATTTTATTTGTATTTTAAAGTACAAAAATAGGTTTAGTGATACTTAATATAAAATATAATGTAAATAAATCAATTAAATAAATAAAAAACAAATGTTAAAAAATTTCCCAGTGATGGGTTGCAGCTGGAAGGGCATCCGCTGCGTAAAACATTTGCTGGATAAGTTGGCGGTTCATTCCACTGTGGCGACCCCAGATTAATATAGGGACTAAGCCTAAAAGAAAATGAATGAATGAAATGTTAAAAATGACACTTGCTCTCTCTGAGCTTAGGAAGTCCTGTGAGCTTCAAGATACAAGCATAAAGAAGTGCTGAATCTGACAAATACGTGTAAGTTCTGCCAATAACCTTTTCATATTGTACTGTACTGTACTATTAAACCTCCTAAATATTAAAAGGCTCATCTTGCATCTTTTTGTCTGTCTAAAATACTTCTTCCAATGGTCATAGCAATGTCCAGACATGAAGTATGAATGAGCATGAGTCTGTAAACTGGGCTTAAGCACAGCCATTAACAGCACTTCAGTCATTCTCTATAGGAAACAACAGCAGAAAACAGCGTGAAGTATCTCAACAGCATGCAATGTCAGTCACACCTGTGGGACACGGCATCTTCAGCTTTATTTTTAACCTGTGCCCGCTGCTCTTTCAGCACTTTTCCTGACAGCTTTACTGGTGCTATGACAAACTGCTTAATATCTGGCTTATTAGCTTTGATTAATCATTTCAGCTCTCAGATATTAGTGATAGACTGATAGAGCGGAAAATATTTAGAGAGCTTTGTCGAGAACTGTTACAGCATGTTTCACTGAATTTCATCTGATTCATAACTTTGGAATTTTAAAGTTTTTTTCTGCAGTCTAAGCATTTTTCATGTATTGATCTTTAAAACTTTGTATTTCAGGAATCATTAGTTTTGGTTTAGTCAGAAAGCAGCTTCTGCAATATTATTATTTCTCAGATATCAATATGGCTGAAATGACGTAGTAATGTTGATTGGTTTTATTAAAACCTCAATATAACATTTGTTGACTATTTGAACTTTAAGTCTTAATAATGTAAAATGTACAATATTTTAAAGGGGTAGTTCACCCATGGATAACTATGTGCTCACAATTTACTCAACCTCAAACGATTGCAAATCCATTTAAGCTTATTGAAGATTTTTGATTCATTTTTTGGGTGAACTACCCTTTTAATAAGATTTTAAATCAGCAAGAAACAGGTGCTTCAGCAATGTTGTTTTACAGTTTAATAAACATTGAAAATATCTCACATTTAAAGCCTATAAAAGATTTCATCTGTGCAACAAAAAGGTTTAACCAACACATAAAAAATGTAACATTTAATTTAGATTACAGTTTTTCTCAGTCGCTTGGGTGCATTTCTCACAACACTTGCACTTGCGCAACTGTTAATGCATTTCTCAAAACAATTAGTGATTTATGCACATCATAGCAGTTTCTCATTCCTACCAACAAATTGCAAATGCTTTTGGAGCAGTCAGTCAAAATTAACTAAACTTGTGAATGCTGAATAGTCATTCCATATAAAAACAATAGTCCTCATTTCATTACTTGAGTCATTACATACAAAAATGTTGAACTAGTTGGCAAAATCTGTCAAGCAAATTTTATAAAAACATTTTTTATCATTTTTTTTCTTGAAAATGTCTTTTAAATTGAACAATTTGATGAATGATTTACAGACTTGTGTATGTTGTAGGTTCAGTTCCAATATGTACTGCAATATTGTTTACAGTTGTGTACAGCTCTACCCAAAGGAAATTTATGTTTGTTGTAAATAAGGGTGTATTTATTCTTTTGCACAATGCAGTGAATAAATTAAAATTGCAAAGAGCAAATGCAGTAAAAATATGAAACGTACATATTCAGTGTCTTGTTCTCAGATACCTTACTAAACGCAGTGATGTCTAACTCTACTGTAGTTTTCAAATGGCTGGGCAAATAGTATATAGGTGCTGTCTTGAGCATTTTCAGGAAGTGTCACCAAAATCTGACTTTTTTACACGAGAAAAAATGTAAAAAGAGTAAACTGTCATAATGAAAACATGACAAAGCTACTTGACTGTCATGTTCATAAACAATGGTGTCAGGACTTTTCACTTGACGACACTGACAATTTCATTGACATGAATACTTGCTTTTGAGGAATGAACTCTCCATTTTGAGCAAGTGACACACTTTTGCAGGTTATCCACTAGGTTTTGCAGTTTGTACTAATTGTTTTTAGAAATGCATGAAGTGTTGTACCAATGTAAATAGTGTTGTGAGAAATGCACCAAAGCCACTGAGAAAAACTGTAATGTCAGAAATTGCTTCTAAATTAATAATAAAATGGCTGATATGACTTAATTAAATAAATTACTTAAATGACTTATGTATTAGTTGTTTTTTCAAAGGGGTGAGATATTTATAGGCTCTGCATTTAAAATATATATTACCTCCATAGAGATGTGTGCGTAAGTGCTGCACCTTTCGGTTCACTTTCCTATGTAAAAAAATATGTTTTAAATAATATACGTGCAAATGTAATGTCTTAATATTACTTATCTTGGCAAAAGTGATGAGAAAATAGAAACAGAAAAACTTAGTTCAAAATTGACTTTGTAGATTAAAGCTTTTTTTCTAAATAAAATTCGCAAAATGTAAACAACTTCACAAAAAGCATTGCATACTCTAAATGAGTTGTCACAGAATAAGAATTTGTGATTTTGGACTACTACCCAGTCTTGCACATGCATCATTTCAAAAATAAACTGTATGGGCCAAAATCATGATAAAAAAAAAAAAAAAACATTTAGTAAAAGTCATGTTGCATGAAGTTATTTTGTAACATTCTTACTGTAACAATATCAAAACTTAATGTTTATTTAAAAAGCTGCATTGATAAGCCCATATAAACATCTTTAAAGGTTATTTTTGTTAATTTTTAGATTTGTTTAAACCCTCAGATTCCAGATTTTCAAACAGTTGCATCTCAACCAAATGTTGTCCTATCCTAACAAATCATACATCAATGGAAAGCTTATTCATCCAGCTTTTGTTCATTTTGAATAAACAATGACTGGTTTTATGGTCTAGGGTAACATGTGAAAAAACACGCAAGTGAACAAATAACAAGTGAGAAATAAATAAATTATGATAAAAATATCTGATGCAACCACAAAACATAATTAACTCACAGAAACCTTTACCTTGCATTTTTAAAACTTAATTTAGATACACACAAATCTATTAAAACACTCACCTTCTGCACTTTGCCGTCTACATCCAAATAGATGGTTTTGGGAGAGTAAGAGGAGGAGGCAGACCCCATGTTGACGAAATGAACTGTGAGATCCACCTGTACCTTAACCAGGAGCAGATCCACCAAAACCAGTCAAATGTCTTCTGAAATAAAAAACACACAGACATTCACATCTAGAAAGTGTAAGACTTTAAACGTGTCAACAAAACAAACAAGTGCAGAGCATTATAAAAAGAAACATGGCACAACACATTTTTATGCTCACATAATCAAATCTTAAATATATAATGTCACACCACCTGTTTGAGAACAAATGAGAACAGAATTTGCATTTTGGATAAACTTTAAAACCTAATCACACAAATGCACTCATTCCTTTAACAAAAATCAGAGAACCAAATCCTGAACGTTCACACAACTTTAATAACTCCCAGTCTACTCCAATTGCTGCTAAACGCCTCGATTATCATGTCAAGCTGTCATCAGAGACTTTCCTGGAAACTTTCTTGAAGATGGAGCCTTGCAGCATGCAGGCCGTGTTTATTTCTGAGCACGTAACTCAATCTGCACGTAATGAAACGTTCTATTTGCAGCATTGCAGGGAGAAACGTTTGAGTCAGAAAATAGCAGTCTTGCCTGTGTGCCGTCAGCAGCTCCCGGTTTCCCCCAGCCGTCCCAGGTGCTCAATGGATCTGAAGAGAGAGCAAGGCGGACCTGGGGGTATTGAAGAACCCTGAATATAATTGTCACTCTCCATCGTTGTCAGGGGGAACGGTTACTACGGTGAAAACGTGCCCTGCCTCCCTTGATGTCTGTCGTAATCATTTAATTTAGTCCGTTCATTGTCCGTCCCGCTTAATTTTAGCAGCCCACCCAGGAGTTTATATTTATGTCTGGAAAAATTGATTGTGCCGTATATGCAAGCTTTAATGTTTAAAGTTGATTAAATTCATATGGGGCTTTATTGGAGAAAACAGCATTTTCATCACAAATGGAAAACTCATTGAGGACAAATAAATGGAATAAAGCTGCAATTTACACAAAACCCCAGCAGTTACTATAGACTATGTCATTAGCCCATAAACGTTTCCTACTTGTTACCAAACTATTTCATAACTGTAATAAGAGCCAATTTAATTATATCTTAATGTTAAAATGGCTGCCATAACATAATTTATCAATATGTGGAACTTTTGGATTCTTGGAAGCTATGGAAAATTAAAATGTAATACAGGAAATACATTTGGACCAATGTTATTGTTTACATCTATCAAAATGTTCCATAGATGGGAAGTAAATGTTGGTAAATTCAATGACACTTCTGTCTCCAGAAAATGTGCACTACAGTCTCCTATGTCCACTTAGATAGACATATGTTCTGGTCAGGTGAGAAAGGAAGAGGGCTACTCTATAATTTTTTTCTGGATTATTTTATCTAAAATGTGGGTATTATATAAAAGAAACTGCAAGGATTAAATTAATTTTTTTATTAAGTTTTATACCCAGCAGTTAGATTTGTTGGTATTTTACCCACACTGACAAAAAAAATTTAAGCAGTACTACATCTAATAAAAAATCTTTCATTTCAGTTTAATATTCCTTCATTCATACATTTTCTTTTCGGCTTAGTCCCTTAATCAGGGGTCGCCACAGCGGAATGAACCGCCAACTTAACCAGCACAGGTTTTACGCAGCGGATGCCCTTCCAGCCGCAACCCATCACTGGGAAACACTACACACTCTCATACACTAGGGACAATTTAGCTCACCCAATTCACCTATACCGCATGTCTTTGGACTTGTGGGGGAAACCGGAGCACCCGGAGGAAGCCCACGCTAACACGGGGAGAACATGCAAACTCCACACAGAAATGCCAACTGACCCAGCCGAGGTTTAAACCAGCGACCTTCTTGTGAGGTGAAAGCGCGCCTGAGCCACTGCGTCGCCTATAAATATATTGTTTAAGGCAAATTATTTATTTTTCATTGGCTCAAGTAATCAAATTTAGACCCTATTTTTTTTTAAATTGGATGAATGAACATTTTATGGGAATTGTTTTGGTTAAAGCTATATCTTCTTGTTTAGAACAAAAAGAGAATTTAAATTAATTGACTTTTATCAACAAGACAAATATGCTTTGTACCAGGTTATATACAATTATTCTCATGGACATAGAAAATATTGTTCAAGGCAAATGATTTATTTTTCTTAGGGTCAAGTGATAAAATTTAGATGCGAACCATTACCCTATTTTTTTTTTAATTGGATGAATAAAAGCTTTATACCAGTGCAAGCATGTGTTAAAAATATCAAAGAGTGAATTATACCTTTTACATAAATAAAACTATTTGTTTTTTACTTCACAATTTTAGATTTATTTTAATGTGTTCTTACTGTTTTAACTGTGAAATCTACTAGACATTTTTGATTACAAATTGTTTCTGCAATACAAAAAGAAAGTGTAGTTGAAACTCTATGGTGTAGAAAATATTTACACTTAGAATTTGCTAGTGAATTTCACAGTTAATTGCAAAAAGAAAGAAAAAGACTGAATTAGACAGACTAAAACTCTTTTCTTCTAAAACTAGAAGAAAAAAGTTCTATTCACAGATTTGATGGTGTTCATCAAAAGATTTTTAGTAATGTGACCAGAAGCTCTTGCTTCAGACTGTCATGAACATGTTCAGGACCATCTGTCACGGCAGTGGATTAAAGGTGCTGTATGTCATTTTTTACTTCAATAAAGCAAAAATGTCTGAAACATGCCAAGTTCACTTACTAGTTTTTATGAAAAATAATCTGGGTTGCCAATTAGTGGAAAACAGCATCATGCAGCCATTGAAGATAACAAACAAACTGGTTCAGATATTGCAAATAAAAAAGGCCACATGAGAAGGCAACCCACATTATATTGGAATATTGGACATACAGTATAGTGGTGGAACATTTTTTTACTTCACTACTGCACTATAAGAAAATGATATGACAAAGTAAAAAACGTTTTTTTTTCTACTTAAACTAGTTTTAATCAGTGAACTAGGTTTCACATAAATATTTTTAGTTATGCAAAGTTTAACTTTAACTACATTTTTGAAAATCAGTTGAGATGACTAGAAAAGTTCATTTGATTCAAGTTAAGAATTTTAGGCAGCAGTATTTTTTATTTACATTGTCTACTTAGGTACATATTTTAAGTATCTGTACTTTACTGGAGTATTTATTTTAGAAAGCATTTATTTTTACTTCACTACATTCCACTAAAAACATTGTACTTTTTACTCCACTACATTTGCTGAAAGAAAGTAAAGGTTATTTCAAACTAGGTGTGATAGAGATATAGATATAGTGTTTATTTCCTGAAAAAGCTTAATTGTATTAGTTAGTTTGTTAAACCCTTCACAAATTGTACTGAAAAATACATTTGTGAATAGAACTGTTAATATTACATATTGCACCTTTAAAGAAAATAATATTATAAATAATGTTAAGTAAAATGTTTTGGATGATGGCCTGAGAATTCCCATTTTAGGGTAAATTATCAGGCTCAGTCAGATTTGCAATGAAGAAGTGATGTTGTTTGGATCATTACCACCCCTTACAAATGAGGGATGGAAGTGTGAAGAGTAGAGACAAGTGCAAACCTGTTCTTAGGCTTCTTCTGCTCTAATCTCTTTCCTCGGGGGGCCAGAAAAAGCTTTCTACGTCTTAATTCTCATGTGCCATTGACTACACTCCGCTGTGGAAATAGATTATCGGTCTGGGCCGCCCAGAGGGGCAGTTTTACTGCTGACACAATGGGCATGCTTTTGATAAGCACACTGGATAGAGCTAATGTGGATGATAAGAGATCAAAACTGTTTTTCCAAACCATTTAGCCAGCAGAGTTCAAGTCTATCATTGAGTATTACCAAAGGCAGATAAAACGAACCCGCACAAAAAAAGCATAAATTTAAAAGCTTACGTAACTAGGTAAGAAAAAAAATCACACCTTGGGTAATCAGAAATGCACATGCTTGCTGCTAATCATGGAACAAAAGACGAGGAGTCCGGTCATATTTCAATAATAAAGGATCTAAGGGGAAGACATTATTCTGATAATAAAAGGCCTTATGGTTGTTCAGTTTATGGATGTGTGTCCGGGCTAGATCTGGATAGGAATATGGAAAACTCCTCCATTAGGCTGCTTTCATCTTCTCCTCTTGCTTTTCACTCACTCTCTCTGTTTGGATCTTTAAAGTCTTCTTGAAGGATTTCTATTCTCTTCCTTTCACTTGTTAAGACCAGAGAATAAAAAAACAACAACAATCGGGCTGTACTGACTTCAAAATCTACACAAAATATTGAGCAAAGTGAAGAACTTTTTCTTTAATGGTGTTGAAGTCGGTACTGCTTTTAAGCACACCATTTTCAATATTCTTGACACGTCATAGAAGAACAACGAATGAATTTAATACTTCAGATATTCTGATTTCTGGTTTGATTAGACTGTCAACTCCAAGATGTTTCCCGTGAGCCTTGATTGCAATCGTTTTGCATAATCGCCACTTATGCGCAGCCCTTTTCACCATGTCAAGTACTAGTGCTCATATAGGCAAAAGAACAGTAATAGAACTGCGAAAGCTTATGAGGAAGACAAAACAAATCTAAATGCTGATCATTATAATAATTCAATAGAGTGCTTTTTTGGAATTCATTCGAGTAATTAAAAAATCATCTTCGCCTTCTCAAAATTTGATTGCTGCATAGATTATTTTTTAGATATATCTTCTGTTTCCTTTTGATTTTCAAGACAAAATTGTAATGACAATCTTAAGCTTTATGCTGCATCACAGGCTCACTGGAAATATGTACGTAAGCCTACATTT